>CM071933.1:23875831-24475831 GCA_016081115.2 Rehmannia glutinosa | reverse complement strand
TAAATCCATTTTGTAAAAGAAAAGAGTTAAGCCTATCATACCATGCACGGGGTGCTTGTTTTAAACCATATAAGGCCTTCTTAAGTTTATAAACATCATTTGACCTAGAAAAATTTTCAAACCCCATTGTTTTAGATAGACTTCTTCTTGAATAAAACCATTTAAAAATGCGGATTTAACATCCATTTGGTAAAACTTGAAATTTTTAAAACAATAATAGACAAGTAAAATACGAATAGCTTCTAAACGTGCTATGGGTGTAAATGTTTCATCATAATCAATACCTTCTTCTTGACAATAACCTTGAGCTACTAACCTTGCTTTATTTCGAACAATATTACCTTGGTCATTGAGTTTGTTCCGAAATACCCATTTTGTACCAATAATTGTTTGTGATGGAGGACAAGGTACCAATTCCCAAACATCATTTCTTTTAAATTGATTCAACTCCTCTTGCATTTCTAAAAACCAATCCTCATCTTCAATAGCTTCCTTAGCATTTTTAGGCTCTTTTTGAGATATAAGAGCTTTCTCGGCAAATTTTCTTCTAGTCATTACTTTATCAAGGGGATCACCAATAATGAGATCTTTTGGGTGATCTCCCTTAAATTTCAATGCCACGGGAAGATCCGAAGTATCACCCTTGTCTTCTTTAGGAACATTTGAAGTTGAAGGTTGATCATTTTGAGCATTATTTTGAACAATAGGTTCAATAACATCTTCTTCATCACTATCATCATTGGGTATCCTTTCAATACCCGAAGCTTCATTGAAATTGACATGGATAGATTCTTCAATAACCATACTAGTCTTATTGTAAACCCGATATGCTTTGCTCTTGATAGAGTACCCCATAAATATTCCTTCATCGGCTTTAGGATCAAGTTTATCCAATTGATCCTTAGTATTCAAAATAAAACACTTACATCCAAATATTTTGAAATAACTAATATTTGGAGTTCTTCCTTTCCAAAGCTCATATGGTGTTTTATTCAATTTAGGACGAAGATAAACATGATTAATAACATAGCATGCGTATTTACGGCTTCGGCCCAAAAATATTTTGGAAGTGAAAATTCATTGAGCATCGATCGACTCATTTCTTGAAGTGTCCGATTTTTCCTTTCGGCTACTCCATTTTGTTGAGGTGTCCTTGGAGCCGAAAAATTGTGAGCATATCCCTTGGTTTCACAAAAGACTCTAAATTCTCCATCAAATTCTCCACCTCGATCACTTCGAATGGACTTAATAGTATCTTCCCTTTCATTCTCAATAAGTCTACACAACTTAACAAACTCATTAATGACATCGCTTCTATTTGCAAGAAAAATAGCCCAAGTATATCTAGAAAAATCATCGACTATAATAAAAGTATAATATTTCCACTTAAACTAGCCGTACCAATATCCCCATACAAATCAAGGTGAAGTAATTGTAGGGGTTTGGTTGTGGAAATTTTATTTTTGGGCTTAAAACTACTTTTAACTAATTTGTTCTTTTGACAAGTGTCACATAAGCCAAGATTTTCAAAATTCAATTTGGGTAGTCCTTTTACATGTTGGTTTTTGTAAATAGTTTGCAATTTTTTGTATCCAACACGTCCAAGTCGCCTATGCCATAAACTAGTTAAATCATTATTGGCGACAAGACAAGAAATATTTTGACTAACCAAATAACATTATAATTTGACAATAATGCATTTTTCTTTAATGAAAATAACATTATAATTTGAATCACAAAGTTGGCTAACACTTATCAAATTGAACTTAAGCCCTTCAACATAAAGAACATTACTAAGAGAGAAAAAAGAGTTACCAATTTCTCCATTTCCAAGAATTCTTCCTTTGCCATTCCCGAACATGACCATACCCTCTTCTTGGAGCTTGATGTTGGTAAAAAGCTCTCTCCTTCCGGTCATATGGCGCGAACACCCACTGTCTACGAGCCATTTTGAATCCTCCATGGTTGTTATAGCCCCTATTACCTACAAATGAAGTATTTTTAGGTACCCTATAATTTTGGGGTCCATGGGGGTTAGTTTTGAGACATTTGGGTCTTCAAAAATAGCTAAATTTGTTCTTCAATTTATAGTGAGTAGCATAATGACCAATTTTACCACAATAAAAGCAAATAAGATTATGGGCACTACTAGCACGTACAAAAGTCGGACCTTGGTCATTTTTCTTTGAATTAGGTTGAAAAGGTTTATAGCCAAGTCCTAATTTAGAATGCTCACCTCTTTGTGCATCTAAAATTTTTGTAACTTTATCCGTACTTAAGTTAAAATGATGCACATCCTTTTTCAAACATTCAAGATCATTAGTGAGCGATTGTTTTTCGGTTTCAAGAGTATGGACTTTGGTAAGAGTGATAGCATGAGCTTTATCAAGAGATTCATAAGAAGTAAACAATTTATCCTTTCAACTTTAAGCTCTTTATACTCCTTTTTCAAAGTCTTGTATTTAACAATCAAATTTTGAAATTTATTTTGTAATTCATCAAAATCACATTGCAAATCATCAACTAAGGAAGAAGTTGAAGAGTTAGAGCGTACCTCGTTATTTTCATCGTCTATGGCCATAAGACCATGTTCGGTTTCTCCTTCCTCGTCGGATGTGGCGAGTAGTTCATCCCAAGTTTTGACATCCACATTTAGAGCCTTCTTTTTTGGAAAAGGCTTTTTCTTCTTTTGTTCCTCCTCCGCTAGTTTCGGGCAATCGGCTATGAAGTGCCCGATTTTCCGCATTTAAAACACGAGTTGTCTCTCGGTTTTCTTGCCTTATTTTTATTCATAAATTTTGCAAATTTCTGGACAAGTGCGGCCGTCTCCTCATCATCTTCGTCACTAGCCTAATATGAATTATTGGAAGAAGATGCTAAGCCTTTAGGAATATTTTGCGTACTCGATTGAGTGGTAGATGATTTGGAATTTTTCCTCTCCTTGAGATAGACTTCATAAATAAGGAGGTTCCCGACGAGCTCATCGAACTTGAGTGTTTCGAGATTTTGTGCTTCCGTGATAGCCGTCACTTTTTCGGACGATGAGCCGGAAAGAGCATTCAATACCTTGGTCACCTTGTCTTCTTCGGAGATGTCCTTCCCAAGAGCCACAAGAGGATTGTCAATGTTGTCAAGCCTTTCCACCATTTTTGATATGCTTTTACCATCATGCATATTGAAATTTTCAAAGTCTTTCACAAGCATTATTTTTCTTTCTTGCTTTACTTTCTTTGTGCCCTCATAGATGGTTTCTAATTTTTCCCATACTTCATGTGCGGACCTAATTCCTCGAAGACGGTTGTACTCGGTGGCGGTGAGTGAACAATGTAAAATATTTAAGGCCTTACCATTTAGAGAGAATGACTTCTTGTCGTTGTCATCAAATTCCTTGAAAGTTTTGAGAACCGAGGTGCCATCCTCCAATTTCTTGGTTGGTTGATCAACTCCTTCAATGACGGCATTCCATATGTCAAACCTGCACCCTTGTAGAAAAAACTCCATTCGATCTTTCCAAAATGCGTAGTTGTTGGCGTTGAATAACGGTGGCTTGTTGGTGGAGGCGCCGGTGGTGAGATAGGCTTCGTTCGTAGCCATGGATCTTTTCTCTTTACTCGCAATGTGGAACGAGCTAGCCAAAGAGTTTGGCTTTGATACGTACTTATTAGTCCAAATGGCTACGATAATCTAGGGGGGTGAATATATTATGCCGATTTTCAGAGTTCTGCCCTCTTTTTCGAATATGAAGATGATAACAAGAATATAAATGCAGAAAATAAACAACACACAATGATTTATAGAGCTTCACCCCACCTAGGGACTACGTGCTCTACCACCCCAGTATCTCCGGGATGTATTTCGAAAAAGAAAAAAAAATTATTAATAGTTACCACAACTATTACACCACCACCTTTGAAGATCACCACAATCTTCTTACAACACCTTCAAGGAGATTACCACAATCTTCCTTCACCTATGAAGAGTACCACACTCTTCAACACCTAAGATCACCCAAGTGTGCTCTTACCACAAGAACAACAACAAGGATATCTTGTTTTGGATGATTGACAAAATTCAAGATTACAACTCGATAATGAAGTATACAACCTTTGAGTGCAAGTGTAATAAAAAATAAAAGCCTAGACCTCAAAATGTGCAAGTGCAAGAGTTTAGGCTATTACAACAAGAAATATGACAATGAAGAACAAAGTGTTTGCTTGTATGTATTTGCTTGTGTTGTTGTGTTGTGTCTTGTTACTTGAATGCTTCCTGTATTTATAGGAGATGTTTTGTATTGATTTTTACAGACGTTGGCTCCTTCTTGGATAGTGAGTTCTGCCAAAAAAATGCAATTAAAATCAAGATTATAGGTGTTAGAAATTAACCCCCTAAAATAAGGAAAAGCTGTCTGTAAACCCAACGGATAGTTTGCTGTCGAAAACCTATAGCGACCGATCGAATAGAAATAAGGGTTTGAAGATTTTCACACAAAAATACACAGGGGACCGGTCACCATGGGGTTGGACCGGTCGACCCCTGTGTGGACCGGTTGCCATGCCCCAAAAATAAGAACAGGGAGTTCTGTAATCCAAAAGCCAACACAGGCACCGGTCGCCCTTAGGTCGACCGGTCGCCCACACCGGTCGACCCCCTTGAAAAACTCTCCGTCCCGTTTTTTGTTTTAAAACTCAACTCAGACACAGGTTGCCCTATAGAGCGACCGGCCCAACACGAGACAGAAATGTTGTCCAATTTTTGTCGAAAATAAATTTCAAGAAATACTCTAAAAAATTAGTAAAAATATTTTATATCGATTGAGAGTATTTGGACAACATTTAGAAATATTGTTTTAGTGTAAAAACATAGTTAAACAAAATCATCAAAATCATGATAAAAATATTTATCATAACACTCACTCCCACAAAAAAACAAATCTCCAAGCCCAATTATATTTATTAGATGCAAAGTCGCAAACATCAAACTCACGTTTGTAATTAGTAACATGAATTAATGAATGCATGTATAGGGTGTGTGAGTGTAATTTTAAGGGGGTTATTTTCTTGGGATTATATGGAGACGAAGAGAGAGAGTGTGTCGGGAGAAGATGAAAGGAGGAAAAAAGTTGCAGCAACTTTGGGAAATTATAGAAACTAAGGCCTTGTTTGTTTATGTTTCCAACGGTCTCTTTTCAGTTTCCAACTATACATAAAAGTGGAATCATGTTTGTTCATAAAATTTCCAATAGAATCATCATTTTCATTTCCTATTTTTCACATAAAACAACATCTCAAACCTATAATTTCTATTCTCAAACCTATACACTACCCTACATCACTCATCATTACTTATCAATCACTATTCTCATATTTTAACCCAATTATATATGTGGGACCCACCATTATCAACTTTATCTACTTAAAATATTACTATTTTTAAATTATAACTATCTAATGGGACCCACCAACTTAATCTTACAAATATAATATTATATATTCAAATTAAAATATTGAAGTGGACCCCACCACTACCAACTTTTCAATCATTATATACATAAAATAATATTTCAAAACTACTCAAACCAAACACAATCTCATTTCCAACCCTACATAAAACACATTTCAATTCATTCATCCAAACACAATCCCAATTTCCACACAAAAACTAATAAATTCTCAAAATTCTATTTCCAACTCCAGAAACTGGAAATGAACCATGGAAACATAAACAAACAGGCCCTAAAACTTTTATTAATTTGGGGATTTAAGCCATCTTACAAAAATTAGATAAAATGGATATTGTCTAGGCTCTGAAGCGGAAGGGTCGGACTTTTGTGGCTTCAATGATTAAAATTTCACAATTTCTTTTCTCAACTGTTGTTTGGGAGGATTTGTCGGTTTGTTTTCATTGATGAAGCTAAAGTCTTTTGTTAATTTGCTGATGTGAATTTTATTTGTGTGATTCAATCACTATGATCATTAATATATTCAATTGATACAAAAAATACTTTTCAGCCGTAAAACTAATATTTTTCAAGGCAATAACTAGTACTTCTCAGGAAAAAAACTAATATATACTTTTAGGGACTACTAATGTAAATTTTGTTATTTTGAAAATATATACTTTTTAAAGTAAAATACATTATTAATAAAAATTAATAACTAAACAAGATTATGTATAACTTTACATATTAATATCAGTTTTATTCAAGGGCGGAGCCAGGAATAAAAATGGGGTAGTCGATACACGAAAAGAGATGAGTCCATACACGAAAATCATGTAAATTATAATTAAAAAAAATTTTAAAAAAATTTCTAGTGTAAAAAAAAAATTAAAAAATGGAGGGGGGGGGGGCCCGGAGTGGCCCCTACCTCCGCCCTTGGTTTTATTACTTTGAAAATATATACTTTTCATAGTAAAAGATATAATTTTTGAGTCTAACTGATATGATGACAACTCCCCTAATTATATTATGCCACCGCTCCAAAAAATTACTTTGAATATATATGCTTTTCAGAGTAAAAGTGATACTTTTGGAGAAAAATCAAATACTTTTTAATTAGTACCACACCTGTAACGACTCGAATTTTTATGCCTTAACAAGAATTTTATTAATTATATTATTAGTTTATTTTACGAAATAATAATGGAGAATTAAAATTTATTAATGATTTTACGAGATAGTTAATTTGTTAAATTATGGATAATAAGAGAGTATTTTTAATTGGGTTGTTAATTTATTTTATTTGAGTCTTATAATGAATAATTGGACCTTTAATTAGTTTAGAATATTGAATCAGACCCATATTGTTAGTAAGTTAGTAATAAGCCCATATACTTTAAACCTAGCCCAATTGGGAGTAGGTTAAAACACAGATATAAGACATGTAAAACACACACATTGAGAACACAGATAGGAGACGTCAGAGAGAGATTAGTCGGCCAAAGAAGAGAGAAAAAAAGAAGGTGACTTTCCCGACACGATTGATTCTGAAGAGGCCTGAGAAGAATTTTAGTATCCATATTGAACAGACAAGTAATCTCTTTAGTTTTCATATAGAAGTAAGATTTAAATTATATTATGTGCGATTGAGAGGCTTATTTATTTATTATGTTGTAAGGTTTGTTTATTAATTTGGGTATGTCAATTGATAAGATTCGATTATCTGTTGATGGTTGATGGTTTAGAAAAGTTTTATATTTAAGAAATCTGTATAACTTATATGATTTACATTGTAAGTAACGAGATTTAGGTTCTGTAAATCCATACGACGCATATAATGGATTACTACTCGTAGGTACGTGAATCTGCTTGTAGGGATTGATAGGTTTAGAAAATTGTGTGTATGCTTAACCCCTAGGTTCTCATAATAGTTATTCAATTCATTGTTTAATGTTAATGCCCCGTTATTCTTTTGTTTGACATGAATCTGACATCATTCAAGTTTGGTGGATAATTGCTAGTTCTTTTCAACTCATTATGAAGGCCAGATGGTACATTAATAATTAGCTATATATATGTATATATTATGGGTTCTTGCTTTGTCATTGTTTCCGTGCGTGTTAAGTATTAAATAGCAACACATTTAAACTAGATATGATTGAATGTCTGAATTTCCAAACTCCTTTGATTATTGAATACAGTGTTTATCCCTCATTAATTGGTTTGCCCTTAAATAACCGAATTTAGAGTTCTTAGAAACTAATTGAATGTAGGGTTTATCCTAAATAGTTTTAAATCATTGAATGTAAGTATTTCCCTTAATTATTTGAATATAGGATTTTTTCTTAAAGATGTTTGACTAATTGAATATAGGATTTTCCCTGGAGTAATTGAATATAGGGTTTTCCCTTGACTAATTGAATGTAGAGTTTTCCCTTAACTAATTGAATATATGATTTTTCCTTGACTAATTGAATATATGGTTTTTCCTTAATTAAATGAATATAGGGTATTCCCCTAACTAAGAGTTCACTGATTAATTGAATGTAGGATTTTCAATGATTAGTTGAAAATAGGGTTATCCCTAATTAACTAAATGTACTTTTCCCTTAACTAATTAAATATAAAGTTTTCCCTAATTAGTTGAACATAAAGTTTATCCCTAATTAATTGAAAGTAGGATACTCAATAATTAGTTGGGACATAGGGTTTATCCCTAATTAATTGAATGTAGGGTTGTTCCTAATTGATTGAACATAGGGTTTTCCCTAATCAGTTGAATGTATGGTTTGTTCTTGAATTTGTCTCAGCTAATGTGATTTAATTATTATGATATGTGTTTATATTTATTCTCGTATTTAATGATATGTTGCATCACTTAGGTTCATGCATCATTGTTAATGTATGTTCATAACATTTCACGAGCATCCAAACATTAAGTAAAGTCAAGTAATAAAGTATAATGTTTTTCAAAAGAAAATGGGTGCACATTGTTCTATGATGCTGGAGTGAGTGGGAAATGGGTGCGGGGGACCGGCGTTCCGACCATGTAATGTTAATGTTCAAGGAAAAGGGCCTTTGGGCAAAATGAATGGAAATGGGCCTTCGGGCAAAATGAATGGAAATGGGCCTTCAGGCAAAATCACGGGTTCCAAATAATAAGGCCCACTACAACCCTGATCAGAACAATGCGTTAGCAAGTGAGCTCGCGTCCTAAGAATGTTTCATGCAACGAAAGACAAAGTTTTATGCGAAAGAAAGTTTAAGCAATGAAATGAAGGTTTTTAAGCGAGTAAAACGTAAAGTTTTTTAAGTTATAAAAGTTAAGACATTGCATTAGGCATGGATTCATGCATGAGAGTACTTGTTGAGCTCCTTTAGCTCGTTCCACGAATGTTAAATTTTTCAGTTGATAATGCAGAAGAGGAAGGAGATGGCCGAGCGCAGTGGCTCAGGGAACCCATGTCAATGGAATTCTTTTATTTTCAAAATTTGACTAGTTCAAAGTTGAATGTTAATGTGTTTTCAGTACAAATATTTTGGACAAGTAATTATTAGTATTTATTCCACTACAAACCTTTCGAACGAAGTAAAAGTTTTTACTACGACAACAACAACAACAAACTAAGCCTTAATCCCACTACGTGGGGTCGGCTATACGGATCATATCACGCCATCGTTTACGGTCATAAGCCATAGTTTCATTTATTTCTAGGTATAAGATGTCATGTTTAATAGCTTCTTTCCAAGTCTTTTTAGGCCTACCTCTGCCTCTTTTGATTTGTGTGAGTGATTCTATACCTTCTAAACGTCGCACAGGCGCATCTAAAGGTATCCTATAAACATGTCCAAACCATCTTAATCGTGTTTCTCTAAAAGTTTTTACTATTCCGTATTTTTTGACCTTCAGTAAAGTATTTCTCTTTATTTCTTATTTTTTGCATTAAATTCAATTAAGCTAGAAAGGGCGCTACAACACCCCCCCGGCTAGCCTATATATTCATGAAAATGCTACTAGACTTTTGGGCTGGTTCACAGGCTGTGGGGATCTGTTTCACAAAATGCGACCTGTGAGACTTTTTCTAGAAAAATTTGCCAAATATAATAAAAGATTAGAAACTAATTATTGTATTTCTGAAATACATAAACTATCAATTTACTACACTTTTCATAGTTACAAAAAAACCCATTTCTAAATAACTCACCATATCTATCAATTTTTTCATGCCATTAGGATTTTGCTGCAAAATGTAATATTACATTTGCGAAAAGATTTATTAAGTTTATTTATCGTGCCTGGCCTATTGTAGTTGTCTTTATATCTTAATGAGGATGATATCATTGGTAAACTTGAAACTTAGAAGGAGGGTAAATATTGTAATTTACATCAAAGGGGAACAATACAATTATTTACATCAAAGGGTAAATATTGTAACATTACATATTGTTGGGGGCAAAAAATAATATTTAATTAATTAATATATAATTTATTTTATATATTTATTTAATATTTATTGCCCAATGGTCTTTTAATAAATATACCGGCCTAATGGTGGTTGGGACTAGCCCATAGGCTGTTTTCTCCTCCGCGTACTGGCCCATAGGCCGAATTCTCCTACACGGCCCACGGGCCTATCTCTCAGGTATAAAAATGTCCCTCCTATTATCTGTAAGTAAGTTAATTCATAATTCTCCTAAGCATTTATTCTATATTCGTTTACTGTTGTATTCTCTCGTTCACCGTGCTGACTTGAGCGTCGGAGGGGCCTTCGTGGGATAACCCCAGGGCATTCTAATGTTTGCGCGTGTGCGCAGGCAAGATCAAATTCAAAGAATTTTCCAGCTCTCGAAGAAGAAGACTTGAAGACTTACCCCTCGGGAACGGAAGAGGATTTTTGTCAACCCCATTGACTTGGAGTGATCTGCCCTAAAAAACAGCATCATTTTGGCACCGTCTGTGGGAACAACAAAAGCGCACGAAGACTCAGACCCGACCTCAAGCGCATGGAGACGAATCCCAAGCTGCAGGCCTTGGGGCCAGAGACCAACAAGAGGAAAGGCCATCAAGAAGGCGGGAGGCCAGCTACCTTTCCACCGGAAAAGCGCCACCTCCCCCGTAAGAAGAAAGGCCGTCGCAACCTCCATCCAAAGGAGCTCCGACCATTGAAAAAATTTACTAGCCCATCAGAAGGACGCCACATCCCCCACGGGAGGGAAGAACGTTACCACCGCTGTGCGGAAAAAGGGTTTGCCCCCTGAAGAAGTTCACCTAACACGAGAAGCCTTCCAAGCGCTGCTGGACGAAGCTGACCTAAGTACTTTGAATAGTCAAACTGTGGCTGGAGCTGCGGGGAGACTGCCTCGGTCTCCATCCATCATTGAAGACCTGACATGAAAGGTCAAGGAAGAAGAACGGAGGAATACAACGAGAATCATGAAGAACCGCCACTAGCTGAAGAATCTCAAGCTACTAGTTGTCAAGCCAGGAATCAACAAGAAGAACAATTACATTGAAGATGAGAGGCCAGACCCTCTCCTCCGGGAGGGGCACATCCTCCGCCAAAACCAAGAAGGGCGCTGCCTCCTCCTCCCTCGGGAGCTCTACCTATTGAAGAAGTGCGCTTAACGCGAAGAGCCCTCTAAGCCCTGCTCAATGAAGCTGACCGAGCTGCTTCAAGGAATCATGCTGCAATGGTGACTACGAGAAGACCTCCCGCTTCGCCAGATACTGAAGACCCCAACCTTGGGGAAGAAGATAAAATAAATGAAGAACTTGGAAAAGTCTAGGAGACCAGCACGCTCCCGTTGGAAGAGAAGCTAGAAATGGAGGCTAACACTCCCAAGTCCACAGTCACAAGCCCGCAGAAAAGTTGTAGGCAGTAAAACATCAGCCAAGCCAACTCACGGGCCATCCCTATAGGGAAGAAGTTCACTGGCCCTTGCTATTCGGGCCAAGCCATTGTCCTCGGGCATCAAGATCTCCAGCCTCCTGGAGTATGATGAAACTGGAGATCCACAGGAACACTTGGACAAATTCTATGCCAAGGCAGATCTCTACGACATGACGGATGCCTCATACTGCAGGGTGTTCCACACTACTCTGACCAAGCAAGCACTGACTTGGTTCAACTAGCTCCCAGTAGGATCAATCTCCGGGATGGAAAAGCTTACTGAAGCTTTCATGCTATAGTTCTCCATCGACAGAAAGTGCATCAAGACTATCGCTCACCTCTTTTAGGTGAAGCAGAAGGAAGAGACACACTGGGAGATTTTATGAAACAGTTCGTGGAAGCTGTCAATGAAAGCGCAAATGTCCAGCATGAGACCTTGGCTGGGATATTGCAGCAGAATCTCCACCAAGGGCGTCTGAAGGAATCTCTGGCCAGAAAGCCTTCTTCCAACATGGAGGAGCTGTTAAGTCGAGTGGAGAAGCATATTAGAGTAGAGGAGTTCACCAAGCCTGAACTCGGTGACAACCGCAAGTCCCGGGAAGAAGATGAGAATCAACCACAAAAGGGTCTGAGAAAAGATCATGGGCCAAGCTATACACCTCTCAACGCCTCAATAGCAGAGGTACTGATAGCCGCCTAGAAGAAGGGATCATTGATCCTCCACAACCATTGAGGAGCAACCGTACACGGATACACTCCAATTTGCACTGCAGGTACCATAGAGACATGGGGCACACCACTGAAGATTGTTTCATTCTGAAGAAAGAAATCGAGCGACTTATCCAGAAAGGCCACTTGAAGGATTATGTGGATCAGAGCAATTTTTGTCGTGATCCAAGACCGCATAAAGAAGAATCTCATCAGGTTCAACACCACTCAGACCCCCGCAGGGAGGAAATGCATGAGAATCATGTTGCCGGAGTCATCAATGCGATCTTCGGAAAACTGGAAGCAAAAGATGCCAGCAGCACTATCCGAGAATGCATCAAAGGACCGCCCGAAAATGTTATGTAGCCACTCTGGAGATGAGCAAGCTTCCCCGACTAGATAGTGAGGGCGCCGCCCAGTCTTGGGAGTCACAGATCTCGCGAGCTTCCGCAAACACCAGTTCTTCACCGCTCTCTGGCGGCTTTAATATTTCTCACTTATTTCCAGTTTATTTCTGCCCCAGAGGCGTTAAATATTTTACTGTCATTGCAGTATTATTTCCGCTTACAGGGACTTTACCATTATAATGAATAAAAGTATTTTCATGTTTCTACTTTGATGTTGCGAATGTAGTTAATGGCCACATATGACCAATGTCAATGACCATTTGGGCACTCTTCTTAGCAAACCCCATCTTTCCGGCTAAAGTCCCAGATGGGAGGGGCCTCTCACGGGGTTCCTCATAAATAACATCTTTCCGCTAAGACCCCAAGGGAAAGACCTCACCCAACTAAGACCCTGGGTGGGAAGACCCCTTCCGACTAAGACCCCGGATGGGAGGGGCCTCCTCACGGGGGTCCCAATTATGGTTCTCTCCAAAGGTTCAACAAGCTATTAGCTATATGAGGGTCTTTTAGAGTAGAGAGCTCTCTTTTTTCTCTATCGTAACACCATCATTCAATGGTCGGCTGTTCATAGAAAATAAGGCATATATAATAATGAATCAGATCGAGTCGACTGATATGATGGATGGACTGGTAGTTTGTGTTATGATTTAGTTAGGTAATGAAAGATAAGTGCTTCCCACATGAATCGTTGTAATGTTCATAACATAGAATGGCTAGCTTTCAGGAATTCAGCTTCCAATCGGGCCTTCCGTCTCGTTCACCTCTTGAATCGAATAGAATGAAAGGAAAGGCAAATTCATCTTACTCGAAAACATCATCGAACGTAGGGCATGGGGCTATAGGTTTTATTTACAGTCGTGAGATATCCACCTCCTTCGGCTAAGACCCCAAGGGGGAAGACCTCAACTGGCTAAGATATAGAGTTTACATACACAAAAAAAATATTTTCCTCACTTATCAATTTTTTTTTTGAAAACAACTTGTAATATTATACCATCAGAGAAGTTACATTACAAGTGTTTTGATCCAAAAAGGAATAAATTCCTCCGTCCAAGCAAACGGGGAAGAAAAAGAAGAATCAAAACATGCAACTCGGTGTGCAATAATATTGGTCGACCTCTTCATATGAAAAAACCTTTCAACCCGGATACTGTCAAGTCGACTCTTGATATCATCCACCGTAGTGCCAATATACCCCAAGGTTCTCCAATGGCGACGTGACTGCTTGCACTGCCAATAAAGAATCCGTTGCGACGATTACTCTCGTAAATCAAGCTTCACATTGTAGAAATTGTAGCCCATCGTTAATCGCTAAAAGCTCACCTTCAAAAACTGAATTTGGCTTGCTAACTTGTCTGCCAAACACCCAAATCAACACCCCGTGACTGTCTCGTATCGATCCCCAAATAGCGTACTTTTTTTCCCGTTCGTTGTAGCATACATCTGTGTCGAGGCGGACTACACCGGCTGGTGGTGGTAGCCATTTATCTTCCGATTGGTTGCTCTTTGAGTCTGCACTAATATGCAGCTGTTCTTTTGCTCTCCTGAATTCCGATAAGTAGCGGATAACCCAATTAATGTCCTTACACGGTTCCACACCTCCACTATCATGTATCAGCTGCATTCTATATTTCCAAACCGCCCATGTGTGCAGCACAAATTCTTCAAAATCTCCTTTGTTAAGTTTGGTTCTCAACCACCAAGCAAAATCCATCATCTCCACATGCTTAAATTGTGTACGCATATCCCATAATTTAGAATTTTTCCACAACAATTTAATTGCATTGCACAAGTGGAGGCTATGTACAGTAGAATCCATACTAAAACCACATAATATGCATGCTCCATTCACAGGGAACATGGTGACGCTTCAGATTTGCCCCAGTTGAAATAATGTTCAAAACGGTTCGCCACCAAAAAAATCGGACTTTTGACGGTAAATTCAAACTCCACAAAAAATTTCACCACCCCGCCATTCTATCCTCAGATTGATTCTCCGGCGCGATAAATAATCCCATCTCAAGTCGATAACCATCTCGCACTGAATATATTCCCTTCGGATCAAATCTCCAAAACCGCCTGTCACAATTATTGCTAGCACCTATAGGAAGCTGAAGGATTTCACTTGCCACACAAGACTGGAAAGAAGTGCTTATGAGACTCCTATTCCACTGCCCATTCTCAATTAATTCAGCAACCCGGCTATCAGTTTGGAGGTTCGAGGAGTTGTAGTATTGAATTTTTTCCGTCATACTCGGTATCCACTTATCATTGAAAATAGAGATAGATCTCCCATTCTGCACCTTCCACACCAAACCTTTTGCCATAATCTCTTTGCTCCAGTGAAGGGATCGCCAAATGTACGAGGGAGTCGAACCAATCGGTGCATCCATAATATCCATATGTTTAAAATATCTCGCTTTAAGTACTCGACTCAACAATAATTCTGGACATCTAATAATACGCCATATTTGTTTAGCCAATAGAGCCTTCTTGAAAGATCCGAGCTTGCGAAAACCCATTCCCCCAAGGCACTTCGGCTTACAAAGCTCCTCCCACCGTGTCCAATGCATCAACTTTTTACCATTGTTCATTCCCCACCAAAAATTAGCGAGTTCTGCCTCAATTTCTGAACATAGTCCACTTGGCAGTCGGAAACATGACATAGCAAAGGTCGGTATGGATTGTAACACCGACTTAATGAGAATCTCTTTACCCCCGACTGAGAAAAATTTATTTCTCCACCCCTGTATCCGACGCAACACCCTGTCTTTCAAGTGGTTAAATTGAACCCGTTTGCTTCTCATTAGGAACGTCGGAAGACCCAAGTACAATTGATGTCCTCCTACAACCGGAATGGTAAGCAAATTCTTGATCTGATTACTAATGTCATCTTTTGTATTTGGGCTAAATGACAAAGCAGACTTCTCAAGATTAATTAACTGACCTGATGCTTTACCATACTCCATAAGGCATTTTCGGATTTGTGCACATTCTTCATTATTAGCTCGAAAAAACAACAAACTATCATCAGTGAAAAAGAGATGCGAAATAGATGGTGCCGAATTTGCAATTTTAATACCATGTATAAGTCGTTGCTGTACCAAATTTGTGAGCATAGCCGATAATCCTTGTGCACAAATGACAAACAAATACGGCGAGAGCGGATCACCTTGCCGGAGTCCTCGATGTGGGACTAAAGTGGGGGTCAACTTATTATTTATAGAGAAAGTATAGTTGACCGAGTTAACGCATCTCATTATTTTTGAAACCCACTCTTCTGCAAAACCCATCCGTGACATTATAGCCTCCAAGAAACGCCATTCCACCCGGTCATACGCTTTGCTCATGTCTAATTTTAGTGCAGCATAACCCCTATTGCTCGCTCGATGTTTTCTAAGCCAGTGTATGCATTCAAACCCCAGGATTATATTATCAGTAATCATCTGCCCCGGTACAAAGGCACTTTGAGGATCATCAATAATATGTTGGAGCGTCGAGCGAAGTCTATTCATTAAGGCCCGTGCTACTATTTTATAGCATACATTGCAAAGACTAATGGGCCAGAATTCCTTGACCAACATAGGATTCGCCACCTTCGGGACTAGCGTGATAATCATTTTATTCCAATCCGCCAGTAAGGCCCCATTATTGAGAACATTCAGAACTGCCTTCGTCATATCGGGTCCCACTATATGCCAGTATTTTTGGAAAAAAAGGCCGGCATGCCGTCCGGCCCAGGAGCTTTATCGGGATGCATATCAAATAGAGCCCTTTTCACCTCATCATCTCCAAACGGGCTGCATAGTACACTATTGATATGGTCCGTGATTTTGGGCGTGATACATCCTAAGACACGTTCAATATCATCGTCCGATGGTGCCTCTGTTGCAAAGATATCGTTGAAGTAATCCATCACAATGTCGGACATCACTGAAAATTCCGTACAAAAATCCCCGTGCTTAGATACCAAACCCTTGATATGATTTTTAGCTCTCCGTTGCGATGCATAGGAGTGAAAAAATTTCGTGTTGCTATCCCCCCACGAAAGCCAGTTGGGCCGACTCCTTTGTTTCCAGTACACCTCTTCTTTCAAGACGAGGCGTTCAACAATTTTTTCTGATTCAACAATCTGTTCATGAGAACTTCCCCATTTTGCCGCAGTTTTCATATTATCGAGTTTAGCCTGCTCTTCTTTAATTTTTCTTGGCAGGTTATGGAAACGAGCAGCTGCCCATCGGCTAAGGGCACTACTTACTGCTTCAATTTTGGAGTGTAGTCCGCCAAGTGTATCGTCTGATTTCCAGCTAGACTCGATAACCTCTTCGCACTCATCTTCCAACGCCCAATGAGCTTCAAAGAAAAAACGACGTGCATCTTTTTGTGGCCTTGTCATATGTATATTATCACTGCCCTGCAAGTGGAGATGGATTGGTATATGATCCCAGTGATAGAAATCCAGAGAGTTTATATATGCATTGGGATAGGCAAGCCTCCACTCAATGTTTCCCACAAAACAATCCAGCCTTGCCATAACAAGTTCTTCACCCTTCCTTCTGTTGGCCCAAGTAAAGAATTCACCATTGCAATGTAAGTCTTGTAGTTCACATTCTTCTACAATTTCCTGAAAGTCGAGCATGCCCTTCGAATTCCGTGGCGGTCCTCCTCTCTTTTCCACACCATAGCATAATTCATTAAAATCGCCTCCAACTATCCATGGCAGCCTACGGAGTTGAGGGATAGAATTCAGTCGTCGTAGTAATTGCCACGAGGCAATTCTGAGATTGGCGTCTGGGTTGCCATAAAAACCTGTGAACCTCCATTCCTTTTCCAAATGCTGGATAATGCAATCAATGTGCCATTTCGAATAAGATTGGATATGGACATCCAGAGGTTCCTTCCATAATAACGCTAGACCACCACTTTTGCCAACACTGTCCACTACGAACAATCCATCAAATTGTAAAAGGTCCTTCCATCTTCTCGTTTGGGTCTCTCTCATTCTAGTTTCACTTAGAAATAAGAGAAATGGGCTCTTTTTGGATATGAGACGCCGTAGTTCTCGGAATGCTCTAGGGTTCCTAAGCCCTCGAGCATTCCAAACGATGCAACTCATTGGGATCGGCGGGGTTGCGAAGCAACCACCGTCGCTAAGATATCATCTGTCACCATGGTATCATAGATATGGGTTTTTTTCCTTAACGGGCTCTGAACTTCATCATCTTGAGTATATTCTTGTGCATCTAAAATTCTCTTAGTACCTTTTTTAATCAGGCTTGCTTCTTTATCCACCCTTTTACCTCCTGCATTACGAGCCCGTTTCTTCCATTTGTTTGGGCTGTGGGCGTGAACTTTTGCATTTCTGGCCTGATTTCTAGGAGTCGAATATAAGGTGTCGTCCCGTGTATTGTCCTCCTCTAGCCCCAATATATCCTTCCCCTTTGAGGAACTATCTGCAACCATAAGCGTGTTTGTGATTTGCCCTTAACTTTTTGTTATTGCTAGTATTGCCCTTTTTAAAGTTCCTTGATCATTGGCTTGGTCTGTTACATCATCTTGTATTCCACAGATTTCGCCAAATGATCTGAATTATTTTGTTTTTCCGACGATGAATTCCCATCTCCTTTAGCCGGTGAGCTTTGTTTATGTGGTGAATAGGGTTTTTGCTTCGTATTGCTCGCATGCGTTGAGGCTCTAAGCCAAGCTCCGAATTGAAGTTTTGTCTTATCCGCCGTATCATCTTCACAGTCCCTATGGTTGTGGCCGATGCGGCCACACGCGTAGCAAAAATCCAGCAATCTTTCATACGTAAGTAGGATAAGAACATCATCCTTATGTTGTCCAACCTCAACCCTCACAAACCGCTTCAACGGCTCTGATAGCTTAATCCTTACCCGAAGCCGAATGAACTTTCCCAGTATTCCACCTCCTTCCCCTTCATCGATCTCCATCAGTTCACCGATTTGCCAACCAACTTTCTCCATAATCAGCTTATGCATGAAGGCAATTGGCACATTATGGCACTGTACCCAGATTGCAACTGAGTCAAATTCCATTGTGTTGGGGGTTTGGAAACCTTCTAGCTCCTTGAAAATTACCAAATTATTGAATAGATTCCATGGTCCCTCTTCAAGCGCTCTTCTTCGATCGACCATGGAGGTGAATTCACAAATGAAAAAATTGTCTCCCGCAGATTCAATTTCAATATTTTTTGTAGCCTGTAAAATTCTTGGCATCTGTTGCCGAAAGATGTTGCGAACCACTAATTTGGATGAGAACACCTTTGCTATCAAACACCTTCTTTGTTTTTCTTCTCCAATCTTTAGGGTTTCTGCATCGAGAATAACTTTTTGTGTTTCATTGTTTTGCGATATTTTTATTTCTTCTAAAAGCCTTGAGATTTCAGTTGGATCTATAGCCACCAAACACGTAAAGCCTGCACTCAGATTCTGGACAACAGATCGAGTGAAAAACTTGCACCCTAGCAAGAAGCCTACCCACACTCAGAGAAACCCTATGGAAACCCTAGGAGGGATGTCGAAAATAAAAAAAAACTCAATTTTTTGGTTAGACCCAAATTCACTTATCAATTTTTTTGGTTTTTCGGCATTCACTAATTAAATTATGTATACTCTTTTTTCTTTTTTTTTGAAGCAATTAAATTATGTATACTATACAATATTAAATACGAAATATATATAATCTTGTAGCTAGGGTTATTATATCCTCCGCTGCTTAAGTATCACTAGCGAGAGGGAGAAACAGCTAAAGGCGCCATCGTTGATTCTCACATTCACCACCCAAAAAGGGTGAGTTTCTTAGCATATCGAGTATAATGTTGTACGTTGTTGATTTCTCGTTATTTAAAAGATTTATTGTTTTTTGCCCTGGTAATTTCGTAGTTCAGAAATTAAGCTTGGGATTTAGGTCTGTATAGTTGTTTTAGTGGTGATTTGCTCTTTATAAGAATGTAAACTGGATTTGGTTAGGATTTGATGTCACTTTTTCATTTTCTTTAATGTCCTCATCGATATCCTGATCCGATGCGCCGGAAAATCCTCTTGCTGCATCTTCAAAGTCCCTCAAAGCCTCATCGATATCAACGGCCGCTGTTACCAGCCCGACATAGTCTCTGTCGGGCCCTACCACCACGACGATCCCTGCCTGAAAATGATTGAGGAGCACAAATGGCGATTTTTAGGCACTCTGCTAAAACGAATCCAAATCAAATCCCTAACCCTAGAGGATCTAATTACAAGTCGTACAACCTGTAGAATCCAAAGCCAGAGAATGCTACTCATTGGAGATCCATATTTCCACTGACGAATTCATCGAGATTTTGGTTCTCGATGGTTGTTACGTAATCGAGCTTTTCAGAAAATTCGGAGGCGTAATCTCATTCGAAGCCGATGATCCCCTACTTTCGTTATCCTGGGTATATTCGTTTTTTATGCGAGATTTAATCTGGCTTGAAAACCAGATCCCCTTTTTTATTCTCCAGTGGTTGTTTTTTAGCCTTTTAGTAAGATTAATTTTGTGTCTTTAAAATATATTTTTCTACTCTGTGCTTTAGATATTTAGTAGAGTTAGGTGTTTATTGAATTTTTCTACCTCAAATAATTATGTTAATTGTGGCCTTTATATTGGAAATTGGCTTCATTCACCATTTTAGTTGGGTTATTCAATTACAGTGTTGCACTGGTTTGTTTGTGTTCCTAGTATACGTGGTAAATTTGGGGTCCTAGGGCGTAGAATTATTTTGTACTAAATTTATGTGATTTATTGTTGCTTGTTTATTTGAATCTGTTTTGCTTCAACAGCCATGTGTACGAGCTTTTTCATGCTCTTATGCCATTGCGGCTTGATTAAGTGTGTGACTATTAAATTTGAGACTTCGAAAAAGTTAATAGTTGAGGACATATAGTGTTCTTGTTCACTTGAAGATAATTTGCAATTTTCTGGTCAACTAGGCATCACTGAAGATGTTCAAAGTTGAAGAGAAGTCAATAGGCTGGGGTGGTGAGAATGCATATTGTTGACATATGTGGCCTATTGTTAAGCCCATTGTTTTATCTTGACCTGGCCAAAATTGCAGCCCAAGTCACTAAAGCCACCAGCCCAAACCCTTAAGCCCATGTGTTGACTCAGGTCGTGAGTCGGACTACGGGATCCAGATTTCTAAATCTGTGGACCCTTATGTTTGATCTGGTCTGTTGATTTCATTCTAATCTGAACCGTTGATCTACGCCTATAAAAGGGTATTTCCCCGAAATCCTAATTCATTATTCACTCTGTTGTTTCTCTCTCATCTCTCAAACTCTCTCGATTCTTCTCTTGCTTTGTGTTGTTCTCTCTCTAGAACTCCAATATATTACTGGATCGATTTGGGGTTTTCTGTGTGTGAGAGGTGAGATCTGAGTGCTTGCTGTCTTGTCCACCTCCTTTGTGTACAAGATCCTTCTGCTTGAGTGGATTAGGGTTTTTGGGTGGTTCGATTCAGATCTAGGGTTCCTAGGGTTCTCTGGGTTCAAGGCTGTGAGGTTTAATCTTGTGGCGAGGCTTTTGTGACTTCTTTCTTGGTTCTCTGGGTTGTGATTCGTGGTGACAATTCTCTTAGGGTTTACCAGTCCCTGAGCCGAATCATTCAATATTTGGTTTTAGGGTTTTACCCTCATATACTTTGTGTTATATTTTAGGGATAAAAATAGTTAACCCCCCAAACTATTTAGGTTTTTACACTTTGTCATACGAACATTGAAATGTTACAGTTTGCCACCTCAACTTTACAAAATTTTGCACTTTGGTTTCATAAAAGCTGGTTTGCAGTTCACCCTCTAAACTCTAAAGTTGCTGCACTCTACCACCTGAGCTATAAATTTTATTGTACTTACTACATTTACTCCTCAAGGTCTTGCGATCCTTGAAAATGGTATCAAAGTCAAGGTTTATTAAGAACTTTTAGTTATATTTATTATATTTATGTAATTAACAATTGATGAGGAGAATATCTCCGAGAATATGGATCTGGACAATTGTCCAAGATATACACCATACATGACATATCGTCAAATTTTGACGATGTATGCACAAGATCATCAGGACAAGATATCATATTGGAACAACCAATATGTTGAAAAGGAACTTGCAGGAGCCGATTGGGAAATCTTATGATGTGAATCGCAGCAACAATTGTGCATACGACCCAACAATAATATGTTGTTAACCCAAGATCTTCACTAGTTTGGTTAATTTGGTGGAAACTTCGACCCGCTGCTTAGCAAAGCAAGAACCTCGGTATGCGAAGACACCACAAGCAATTATGGATTATTGCCTGATAAGTCGATAATTGCAACAAGAAACATAAATCTTGAAGCACTTGGAGAAACACTCAATTTAAAGAGTAAAAGATTAATTGTATTGATATCTGAATGAAAACAATAAGTGTTCACCTTTATAAAGGGTCCAAACCCTAACCTACCAAGAAAACAACTTAAAACCGAAAAGGAAACAAAAATAGTAAAATTCGAAAATTTGGAAAAAAGCACGGCCGTGCTTGAGAACACGGCCGTGCTTGAGAACATGGCCAGGCTGTGTTTCGCATGTCGTTCCGGATTCCCACCCCACACGGCCGTGCCAGGAAGCACGGCCAGGCCGTGTTCGCGAGGAAATTTCTGAACACGGCCGTGGACCAAAGCACAGGTATGCCGTGTTTTCCACGAACCCACAGGCTCATTTTCCCACACGGCCGTGCCCAGAAGCACGACCAGGCTGTGTTCGCGATGATGGGTACGAACACGGCCGTGTAATTTAAGCACGGCCAGGCCGTGCTTTCCACGACTTCTGCCCCCTTCGACTTCTTCAGTATTTTATCCCCTCTTTGTCTTAAACTCGAAATAACAACTCAAGACGCGGCCTTAAAGGTTTATTTGGCCTCCAAAACACTAACATGACTCAAAATAAAAACCAAACTACAACTAACTACGATAAACGAATAAAACACCATCGAACACTTGATTATAAGGTCTTCAAGAAGCTAAATGGCTTGTATTCTTGGCATCCTTTACTTGCTCAGTTTGAGGTGGACTTTGGAACGTTGACGACGCTAATCAACTGGACCACCCGATCATCTTCCTCCTTCGGCAATGCACTATCGGCCTCATTCTGAATGACTTGAATCAGCCCATTTAGTGCATCCTTGAACTTCCTTGCCCGCGCCCTCATCACCGGACCAATTGGTACTGTTACTGGGTCTTTCGTCCATAGATTCTCATCATTTCCCTCCTCTTGAGAAGGATTTGTCCTCAAATCCGAATTGATATCAAATGGACTAAGATCTGCAACATTGAAAGAAGCACTGACCCCATAGTCGCCCGGTAAATTGATTTTGTAGGCATTGTCATTGATCCGCTCGAGCAATGGAATGGACCATCTCCCCGCGGCTGCAGCTTGGACTTCCGATGTGCCGGCAATTGTTCGGGCCGCATGTGTACCCAAACCCAGTCACCCGGTTCGAACACCATCTTCTTGCGATGCTTGTTAGCTTGCGCCGTGTATTACTCTGTTCGCCGTTTGATATTGATTCTCACTTTCTCATGTAACTGTTTCACAAAATCAGCTTTCTTCTGCCCATCTAAGTTAACATGCTCAGAAACAGGTAAAAGTGATAAATCCAATGGGGTTAGTGGATTAAAACCGTAAACAAGTTCGAATGGTGAAAACTTTGATGCAGAATGCACTGCATGATTATAAGCAAACTCAACATGCGGTAAACAATCTTCCCAAGTTTTAATATTCTTTTTAATGATAGCCCTTAACAACATAGACAACGTTCTATTCACTACTTCAGTTTGATCGTCTGTTTGGGGATGACATGTAGTAGATAATAACAACTTAGTTCCCAACTTCCCCCACAAGGTCTTCCAAAAGTAACTTAAGAACTTAGAATCTCTATCCGACACAATGGTTCTAGGCATACCATGCAACCTCACAACCTCTCTAAAGAATAAATCGGCAATCAAAGACGCATTATCAGTTTTATGACATGGAATGAAATGTGCCATCTTTGAAAAATGGTCTACGACAACAAATATAAAATCGGACCCATGTTCAGTTCTTGGAAGTCTTAACACAAAGTCCATAGAAATATCAACCCACGGTGTCGTCGGAATGGGTAGAGGCGTGTAAAGTCCCTGGTTTTGAACCCAGGATTTAGCTTGCTTACAAGTAACACATCTACTACAAATGCGCTCAACATCTCGCTTCATATGTGGCCAATAGAAATGCTCTTGCAAGACGGCTAAAGTTTTGGCTACCCCGAAATGTCCCGTAAGACCCCCACCATGCGATTCTCTCACTAGTAAGTCTCTCAAAGAACATTCAGGAATGCACAATTTATCCTCCCGAAATAGAAACCCATCATGCCTATAAAACATACCCTCGTCTGCCTTTTCGCACGCACCAAATGACTTAGAAAAATCAAGATCATGCAAGTACAACTCTTTAATATGTTCAAACCCAAGGATTTTAGCATCTAAAGTAGAGATAAGAGTGTACCTCCGGGATAGCGCGTCTGCTACAATATTAGTTTTACCTTGCTTGTACCGGATAATGTGGGGAAATGTCTCGATGAATTCAAGCCAACGTGCATGGCGCTTGTTCAACTTTTGCCGCCCCTTGAGGTACTTTAGGGACTCATAATCAGTGTAGATTATGAACTCTTTCGGCCACAAATAGTGTTGCCACGTTTTCAAGGCCCGGACCAAAGCATACAATTCCTTGTCGTACGTCGGATAGTTCAAGGCCGCTCCACTCAGGTTTTCGCTGAAGAACGTGATCGACTGCCCCTCTTACATTAGTATGGCGCCGATTCCAACCACTGATGTGTCACACTCGATCTCAAAGACCTTGGTAAAATCCGGCAATGCTAGCAAAGGCGCATGTGTTAGCCTTTCCTTGAATAACTCAAATGCCTTGTCTTGGGCCTCGCCCCACTGAAACGCAACACTCTTTTTAATAGTTTCCATCAATAGTGCTGCGATAGTACTGAAATCCCGCACAAACCTCCGCTAAAAGCTCACAAGGCCATGAAAGCTATGCACTTGACTGGCCGATGTGGGTTTAGGCCAGTCTTAGATAGCCTTAATCTTCTCCTCATCCACGGTAATTCCCCTCGAGCTCACTACAAACCTTAAGAATATCAACTGCTTCGAACAAAATGTGCACTTCTTGACGTTTGCATACAACTTTTCCTTCCTCAATACCTCCAAGACGGCCCTTAAGTAATCCAAGTGTTCGTACATTGATTTACTATAAATGAGAATATCATCAAAGTAATCCACGACGAACTTACCAATGAAAACTCTCAAAACATGGTTCATAAGTCTCATGAACGTGCTAGGTGCGTTGGCTAGCCCAAATGGCATGACTAACCACTCATACAAACCATGCTTCATCTTAAAAGCCGCTTTCCACTCATCCCCTTCTCGCATCCAAATCTGGTGATACCCGCTCCTCAAATCTATCTTGGAGAAAATGCTAGATCCATGAAGCTCGTCTAACATATCATCCAAGCGAGGTATGGGATGTCGGTATCTAATGGTGATGTTGTTAATAGCCCGACAATCCACACACATCCTCCAAGACCCATCTTTCTCCGGAACAAGTAGCATCAGAACCGCACACGGACTCATGCTTTCCCGGATGAGTTTCTTGCTTAGCAACTCATCAACCTGCCGCTGCAACTTTTTAGTCTCCTCCGGATTAGTCCTGTATGCCGGCCTGTTAGGCAGTGATTCACCCAAAATGAAATCAATCTGATGCTCAATTCCCGAAATAGGTGGTAATCCATCCGGCATCTCATCTGGAAACACATCCTCGAATTCCTACAACAGAGACAAGACAAAACTAGGCAAATCGGGGTTAAGACTGTCAATAGATAAATAAGTGCCCTTGTAAACCAAGAGTATCATCGAACAACCATTTGTGGTGGCTTTCCTAAGGTCACTCATTTTTGCCATCAAATTTATTTTTCCCTCCTTTCTTACCTCATGGCCATTTTTCCCCCCTTTTGTTTTTCGGCCCTCTCAAAATTATTACTCTCTTTTTTCCTGGCTATCTCTCGAACCTCACTTCTACCCTTAGCCGGACCCTCACTCTTGTTTCTCTCAAGCTCTCCTTTTTCTCGGCTTTATTTTGATTTTTATGCTCATTAGCCGAACTCTCTTTTTCTTTTACCTCTCCCACTCTCGATTTCACTTAATCCTCATAAATTTCTTTTGGAGTTAAAGGAAGAAGTACAAAACGCTTTTGATTATGAACAAGATTATACTGGTTGGTGTAGCCGTCATGTTGAACCCTCCTATCAAACTGCCACGGCCTACCCAACAGGATGTGCCCCACCTGCATTGGCACCACATCGCACAACACCTCATCCTTATATCCCCCTATTTGAAATGCTACCTTCTCCTGCCTACTTATCCGCATCTCCCCACAGTCGCCCAACCACTGCAACTTATAAGGTTGTGGTTGTTTTACCATCGGAATTCCTAACCAATCCACCATCTTTGCACTTGCTACATTAGTGCAACTCCCACCATCTATGATGACACTACACACATTTCCATTGACAAAACACCTTGTATGAAAGATGTTTTCTCGCTGGACTACCTCATCTGACTTAGGTTGAATACTCAACGCCCTCCGAGACACCAAGGATAACGCCTCCCCCTTTGCCGCCTCTAACACCTCTAACACCTCCGAAATATCCTCCAATTTCGGCATATCACTATAATCCTGCTCTCCCTCACTCTCCGACTCCATTTCCCCATTCTCACGCAACACCAACACCCTATTATTTGGACATTAACTAGCTATATGCCTAAGCCCATGACATTTAAAACATTTAATATCCCTCGTTCGAGCAGTAGAGGGTTCGATTTTACCTGCGGGTTTAGGCACGGTCACCCTCTCCCTTGGGTCCACTGCCTTCGAACTCTGATCCTCCTTTTTGTTGGTGTTTGACTTCCATGCATTGGAGTTAGAGCTTGGTGCTTGCCGGTTGAAACCCCTCCTCTTGAGCTGCTGCTCAACTTTCACCGTCATGTGCACCATCTCCTCGAGATCGACACAGTGATGTAGGTCGACGACATCCGCAATGGGAGTATTCAAACCCGCGATGAACCTGTCCATAGTCACCTCCGGGTCCTCATCGATATTTGCCCTTGCCATAAGCATCTCCATCTCCTTGTGGTAATCCCCCACACTCTTCGACCCCTGAGTCAACCTTTGCAACCTCTGATAGACGCCCCTATAATAGTGGTTTGGTACGAAACAACGCCGCATCAGACTCCTCATCTCCTCCCATGTGGAAATGGGCCGCTCGCCGCTTCTTTTTCTTGAGACCATTAATTGATCAAACAACACACTTGCATAATCCGAGAATTCAGTTGACGCCAACTTCACCTTTTTCAAATCGGAAGAGTTTTGGCAATCGAACACATTCTCGATTTTCCTCTCCCAATCCAAATAGGCATCCGGATCACTTTTTCCCTAGAACGAGGGGATTTGCATTTTGATGTTACTCAAATTGCTATCCTCACGTCCCCGATCACCCCTATTTTCGCGCTGACCTCTACCCGGATTGTAGTTTTGCTCCCTATCGGAATCAAAATCATCAATCTCATCTGCCCACTCCTCTAACTCGAACCTCCTCGGCCTCCGCACCCTAGTAGCAGGCTCCTCGATTCTCGGCGCCTCTCTGGGATCCCCGTATGTCTCAAACATTATTTTCTTAACCATGTTTGCTATCGCCTCCATATCCAGCTTGTTACCCAAATCTACTGTTTGTCGATTTTCGTCAGTCATGTTTAAATCACTCCCTCACGTGTATACATTCGTGTATCACTCAACTCACAATCCCCAAGTACCCGCACTTGTCACGATTATAACCAATCAGACAGTCGCAAGTACGCCTCAACACACCAAGAAAATTACCAAGCCAATCAATGGATCGTAATAAGTTGAAATTGAAGACTAGGGTTTAAATTTTTGAATTTATCAGAATTTTTGTTTTTTTTGCACGCGGTTTACGATTCTTTACCCGCTGATTTGTTTTTGTCCAATTCGATTTTTTTTGTACCCTTCAAGAACTAGGGTTTATGAGAAATTCTGGAAAATAGCAAAAATTAAAGAACAAGGATAGACGTAACCTTGCTAGATGGCTCTGATTACCAACTGATGTGAACAGCAACAACAATTGTGCATACGACCCAACAACAATATGTTTTTAACCCAAGATCTTCACTAGTTTGGTTAATTTGGTGGAAACCTGGACCCGTTGCTTAGCAAAGCAAGAACCTCGGCATGCGAAGACGCCACAAACAATTATGGATTATTGCCTGATAAGTCGATAATTGCAACAAGAAACGTAAATCTTGAAGCACTTGGAGAAACACTCAATTTAGAGAGTAAAAGATTAATTGTATTGATAACTGAATGAAAACAATAAGTGTTCACCCTTATAAAAGGTCCAAACCCTAACCTACCAAGAAAACAACTTAAAACTGAAAAGGAAACAAAAACAGCGAAATTCGAAAATTCGGCAAAAAGCACGGCCGTGTTTGCGAGGAAATTTGCGAACACGGTCGTGGACCAAAGCACGGCCATGCCGTGTTTTCCATGAACCCACGGGCTCATCTTCCCACACGACCGTGCCCAGAAGCATAGCCAGGCCGTGTTCGCGATGACGGGTCCGAACACGGCCGTGTAATTTAAGCACGGCCAGGCCGTGCTTTCCACGACTTCTGCCCCCTTCGACTTCTTCAGTATTTTATCCCCTGTTTGTTCTAAACTCGACATAACAACTCAAGACACGGCCTTAAAGGTTTATTTGGCCTCCAAAACACTAACATGACTCAAAATAAAAACCAAACTACAACTAACTACGATAAACGAATAAAACACCATCGAGCACTTGATTATAAGGTCTTCAAGAAGCTAAGTGGCTTGTATTCTTGGCATCCTTTACTTGCTCAGTCTGACGTGGACTCTGGACCGTTGACGACGCTAATCAATTGAACCACCCGATCATCTTTCTCCTTCGGCAATGCACTATGGGCCTCGTTCTGAATGACTTGAATCAGCCCATTTAGTGCATCCTTGAACTTCCTTGCCCGCGCCCTCATCACCGGACTAATTGGTATTGTTACTGGGTCTTTTGTCCATAGATTCTCATCATTCCCCTCCTCTTGAGAAGGATTTGTCCTCAAATCCGAATTGATATAAAATGGACTAAGATCTGCAACATTGAAAGAAGCACTGACCCCATAGTCGCCCGGTAAATCGATTTTGTAGGCATTGTCATTGATCCGCTCGAGCATTGGAATGGACCATCTCCCCACGGTTGCAGCTTGGACTTTCGATGTGCCGGCAATCGTTCGGGCCGCATGTGTACCCAAACCCAGTCACCTGGTTCGAACACCATCTTCTTGCGATGCTTGTTAGCTTGCGCCGTGTATTGCTCTGTTCGTCGTTCGATGTTGATTCTCACTTTCTCATGTAACTATTTCACAAAATCAGCTTTCTTCTGCCCATCTAAGTTAACATGCTCAGAAACAGGTAAAAGTGATAAATCCAATGGGGTTAGTGGATTTAAACCGTAAACAAGTTTGAATGGTGAAAACTTTGATGCAGAATGCACTGCACGATTATAAGCAAACTCAACATGCGGTAAACAATCTTCCCAAGTTTTAATATTCTTTTTAATGATAGCCCTTAACAACATAGACAACGTTCTATTCACTACTTCAGTTTGACCGTCTGTTTGGGGATGACATGTAGTAGAAAATAACAACTTAGTTCCCAACTTCCCCCACAAGGTCTTCCAAAAGTAACTTAAGAACTTAGAATCTCTATCCGACACAATGGTTCTAGGCATACCATGCAACCTCACAACCTCTCTAAAGAATAAATCGGCAATCAAAGACGCATTATCAGTTTTATGACATGGAATGAAATGTGCCATCTTTGAAAAATGGTCTACGACAACAAATATAAAATCGGACCCATGTTCAGTTATTGGAAGTCTTAACACAAAGTCCATAGAAATATCAACCCACGGTGTCGTCGGAATGGGTAGAGGCGTGTAAAGTCCCTGGTTTTGAACCCAGGATTTAGCTTGCTTACAAGTAACACATCTACTACAAATGCGCTCAACATCTCGCTTCAATGTGGCCAATAGAAATGCTCTTGCAAGACGGCTAAAGTTTTGGCTACCCCAAAATGTCCCGTAAGACCCCCACCATGCGATTCTCTCACTAGTAAGTCTCTCAAAGAACATTCAGGAATGCACAATTTATCCTCCCGAAATAGAAACCCATCATGCCTATAAAACTTACCCTCGTCTGCCTTTTCGCACGCACCAAATGACTTAGAAAAATCAAGATCATGCAAGTACAACTCTTTAATATGTTCAAACCCAAGGATTTTAGCATCTAAAGTAGAGATAAGAGAGTACCTCCGGGATAGCGCATCTGCTACAATATTAGTTTTACCTTGCTTGTACCGGATGATGTAGGGAAATGTCTCGATGAATTCGAGCCAACGTGCATGGCGCTTGTTCAACTTTTGCTGCCCCTTGAGGTACTTTAGGGACTCATGATTAGTGTGGATTATGAACTCTTTCGGCCACAAATAGTGCTGCCACGTTTTCAAGGCCCGGACCAAAGCATACAACTCCTTGTTGTACGTCGGATGGTTCAAGGCCGCTCCACTCAGGTTTTCGCTGAAGAACGCGATCGGCTGCCCCTCTTACATTAGTATGGCACCGATTCCAACACCCGACGTGTCACACTCAATCTCAAAGACCTTGGTAAAATTCGGCAATGCTAGCAAATGCGCATGTGTTAGCCTTTCCTTGAATAACTCAAATGCCTTGTCTTGGGCCTCGCCCCACTGAAACGCAACACTCTTTTTAATAGTTTCCATCAATAGTGCTGCGATAGTACTGAAATCCCGCACAAACCTCCGCTAAAAGCTCACAAGGCCATGAAAGCTATGCACTTGACTGGCCGATGTGGGTTTAGGCCAGTCTTAGATAGCCTTAATCTTCTCCTCATCCATGGTAATTCCCCTCGAGCTCACTACAAACCTCAAGAATATCAACTACTCCGAACAAAATGTGCACTTCTTGACGTTTGCATACAACTTTTCCTTCCTCAATACCTCCAAAATGGCCCTTAAGTGATCCAAGCGTTCGTACAATGATTTATTATAAATGTGAATATCATCAAAGTAAACCACGACGAACTTACCAATGAAAGCTCTCAAAACATGGTTCATAAGTCTCATGAACGTGCTAGGTGCGTTGGTAGCCCAAATGGCATGACTAACCACTCATACAAACCATGCTTCGTCTTAAAAGCGGCTTTCCACTCATCCCCTTCTCGCATCCGAATCTGGTGATACCCGCTCCTCAAATCTATCTTGGAGAAAATGCTAGATCCATGAAGCTCGTCTAACATATCATCCAAGCGAGGTATGGGATGTCGGTATCTAATGGTGATGTTTTTAATAGCCCGACAATCCACACACATCCTCCAAGACCCATCTTTCTTCGAAACAAGTAGCACCGGAACCGCACACGGACTCATGCTTTCCCTGATGAGTTTCTTGCTTAGCAACTCATCAACCTGCCGCTGCAACTCTTTAGTCTCCTCCGGATTAGTCCTGTATGCCGGCTGGTTAGGCAGTGATTCACCCAGAATGAAATCAATCTGATGCTAAATTCCCAAAATATGTGGTAATCCATCCGGCATCTCGTCTGGAAACACATCCTCGAATTCCTACAACAGAGACAAGACAAAACTAGGCAAATCGGGGTTAAGACTGTCAATAGATAAATAAGCGCCCTTGTAAACCAAGAGTATCATCAAACAACCACTTGTGGTGGCTTTCCTAAGGTTACTCATTTTTGCCATCAAATTTATTTTTCCCTCGTTTCTTACCTCATGGCCGTTTTTCCCCCCCTTTTGTTTTTCGGCCCTCTCAAAATTATTGCTCTTTTTTTCCCGGCTATCTCTCGAACCTCACTTCTACCCTTAGCCGGACCCTCACTCTTGTTTCTCTCAAGCTCTCCTTTTTCTCGGCTTTATTTTGATTTTTATGCTCACTAGCCGAACTATCTTTTTCTTTTACCTGTCCCACTCTCGATTTCACTGGATCCTCATAAATTTCTTTTGGAGTTAAAGGAAGAAGTACAAAACGCTTTTGATTATGAACAAGATTATACTGGTTGGTGTAGCCGTCATGTTGAACCCTCCTATCAAACTGCCACGGCCTACCCAACAGGATGTGCCCCACCTGCATTGGCACCACATCGCACAACACCTCATCCTTATATCCCCCTATTTGAAATGCTACCTTCTCCTGCCTACTTATCCGCATCTCCCCACAGTCGCCCAACCACTGCAACTTATAAGGTTGTGGTTGTTTTACCATCGGAATTCCTAACCAATCCACCATCTTTGCACTTGCTACATTAGTGCAACTCCCACCATCTATGATAACACTACACACATTTCCATTGACAAAACACCTTGTATGAAAAGGAAACAAAAACAACGAAATTCGAAAATCCGGCAAAAAGCACGGCCGTGCTTGAGAACACGGCCAGGCCGTGTTCGCGAGGAAATTTGCGAACACGGCCATGGACGAAAGCACGGCCATGCCATGTTTTCCACGAACCCATGGGCTCATCTTCCCACACGGCCGTGCCAAGAATCATGGCCAGGCCGTGTTCGCGACGACGGGTCCGAACACGGCCGTGTAATTTAAGCACGGCCAGGCCGTGCTTTCCACGACTTCTGCCCCCTTCGACTTCTTTAGTATTTTATCCCCTGTTTGTCCTAAACTCAAAATAACAACTCAAGACGCGACCTTAAAGGTTTATTTTGGCCTCCAAAACACTAATATGACTCAAAATAAAAACCAAACTACAACTAACTACGATAAACGAATACAACACCATCGAGCACTTGATTATAAGGTCTTCAAGAAGCTAAGTGGCTTTTATTATTGGCATCCTTTACTTGCTCAGTCTGAGGTGGACTCTGGACCATTGACGACGCTAATCAACTGGACCACCCGATCATCTTCCTCCTTCGGCAATGCACTATCGGCCTCGTTCTGAATGACTTGAATCAGCCCATTTAGTGCATCCTTGAACTTCCTTGCCCACGCCCTCGTCACCGGACCAATTGGTACTGTTACTGGGTCTTTCGTCCATGGATTCTCATCACCTTGAGACACTGTGAGAGACAATGGTCATATTATATGAGTTTCTTTACAGTAAACCAGATATTATATGTTGATCTGATGAATCATCAGGAAGCAGTCCATGAAAATGCCCATCAGAATCATGATTCCTGATGGTGTACCAGAATGGAGCGAGATACTTTCAGACACATGTAAGATCTCAAAAAATCTTAGAGAGATCCAGAAGATGGTGCAGAATTATGGGAACCGCCATATTCATCTACCAATACAAGTTCACCATATCCAAAACCAGATGGAGACAATGGTGAAATATCAGAAAGAAAAATCTGGAAATCCTTCAGGATATTCAGAAACGAGTCAAGAATCTGGAGGACATACCAAGCTCTTCCAGAGGAAAGAAACGTATCGATTTCGGAACAGTACCTATTTACACTAAAAAGGGAAACCAACCGAAGTTGTACGAAAAACTTATTGCTATCATCAAGGGAAAATCCGTCACAACCTAAAGGTGATGGATATTGAAAAGACAAATCTTAAAGATCTACATGGCCTTGCAGAATCCTTCGCGGGATTAGGAATTGTAGATTTAAAGATGAACGCAGGAGATGGATCAGCTTTGGTTACTCTTGACCAACATGGAAGACCACCTCCACCACCACCAGCAAATCCCAACGTTGAACAAAGTTTGGGCTCAAATACTGGATACCAGGATGAAAGAATGCCTCACGTCGGAGATTTTACTACAAGGAGAGATCCTATTATAGGAACTCGACAATCCAAAAGGCCAAATTTATATAATACGCCTTATGGAAGATCGCAACTCGATCCCATACATCCATATGGATTGATGCTAAATCTGGATATCCCAGATTTTAAAAATCGAGAAGTCCTCATTAATGAATGGGCAATAGCTATGAGGATTGCTGCAGGTACCCTCGATCTTACGAAGGAAGAATTCATCTTACTCCTTGAGATGAGTCTTGAAGGATCTGTAAAGATTGCATGGGATATGACGGTCACAGCTGGAGAATCATTGAAAGGAATTGTTGATAATATGGCCAAATTATTCAAAATTTATTTTATCGGCACAGGCTATTTTGAGGGATTAGAAGAAGAAAAAAGAAAAAGATACAAACAAGCCCTCTACTACCTCGAGTTACATGATATTTTTCATATTGACGAATATATCAAGTTGTTTACCGAGTACAGATGGAAGTCCAAGGTGGGAGACAAAGAAGCTTCGCAACTATTCTTTGCGGAGATTCCGAGTCCCTGAGAGAAATGCTTATCAGGGAATACAAGAGTGCAACTGATTTTGATACCGTGGCCAGAAGACTGTCTTTCCTAAAGGCCAAGTTATCTGAATGGTGCTACCAGCAAAGACTATATCTTTGAATTATAAGTAATTACGAGGAATTAACAAAACAATTCCTCTATGTTGCGTAGACGATGATATCCCAACAGTTGTGGGAGGTCAACCATGGCGGCATAAGAAGAAGAAGGAGAGAAGCCATCCATACAGCTGTGGAAGTAGCATCAAAAGAAGTAGGTCTCCATGGAGGCCTAGAAGGTTTTGGTCAAAACAAAAGGCCTGAAGTTACAAATCAGGGCAAAGACCAGCACCAAGCAGAAGTAGAACCTCTTCATCAGGTTCTAATCAAGGAAGTACCAGCAGAACCCAGGGAAGAAGAACTTTCAGACGAGCTCACACCCGAGCTAACAAAAGTTTCAAAGATTGTAATTGCTGGACATGCGGAGCAAGAGGGCATATCTCAACAGATTGCCTAGAGAATCAAAAACGAGGAGTTAGACAGTTCGAAGCTACACACCATAAATCGAAGAAGCTGTCTATTATCAAGATCTTATATAGGTGTATCAATTTAAGGATATACCCTCAGATGAAAGCATCTATGAAGAAGAAATCTATTCTGACGATGGAAGTGAATCTAGTTCAGAATCAGAGTGAAGAAGAAATTCTTCAGCAGACGGTCAGAGAGGATATGTCCGGATTCCTCTCTCACACTACGGTTTCTCATAAGACTCTTATGAGAATTATGAAGCAAGATCCAAAGCTTCAAATCTATGATGGTTTTACAATTGGAGTGATGGAAAAGGCTTTGGATAAGATTAAGTTTCGTAATAGAAAACACCAAATTATCCACAGGGTAACAACCGGAGAATTTGCCATTCTGATGGAATTTACTGGTAACCTGATCGAGATGCAGTTGGTCTCTTACGGAGAAGTTCAGGAGATCAAAAGCACAGTCAAAAGAGAAATTGCCAACACACTTTCATTGATTCATATTGGAGCCATAGGAGTTATTATTAAGGCGACATTCAAGGAAGGAATAGATTTGCCACCCAATCTTGCTATCTTTGACAAGCGAATCTCAGATCTCAAGGATTCATGCCTTGGAGCAGTTACAAGAAATTTGTATGCAGGAAAATTGGTATCTAATGTCTATCCTAGAATTACATACAATCTGGGAGATCGAGATTTCAATAGAGTCCTAACCCTTCATCAAGATTTGAAAAGAATAGATTTAATAAAAGAAGGGAATAGACCTTACTCGATCACATACAAGATTTCCTATGCTCTCTCGAATACACATCATTCAAAGGTATTCTTGAGAAAAGAATTTATTGAAGTCCCAAGAATCTTTGAGGACTTTGCCAGGGTGGTTCTACCAGAGATTATTGAGTCTCCAACTATAAAGGAGATCGATATGAAAATTCAAGATCAACCAGTCTTCAACAAAAGCAGAAGTCTCAGAGTTGAGCCAAGAATGATGTCTTTGTAACTCCAAGAGGCTACGATAATCTAGAAGGGGGGGGGTGAATAGATTATCTCCATCTTTTCGATTTCGTCCTCTTTTTCGATACAAATGCGCCAAGATAATGACAAAGGTGCGGAATGTAAATAGCACACGTCGATTTATAGAGCTTCACCCCACCTAGGGACTACGTGCTCTACCACCCCAGTATATCCGGGATGGCTTTCGAAAAGAAAAAAAGATTTTATTAATAATTACCAAAATTATTACAACAAAATCTTACACCAACACCTTAAAGACCACCACACTCTTCTTCAACATCACCTTTGAGATTACCACAATCTCACTTGAAGATTACCACAATCTCCAAACGGCACCTTGTGAAGATTACCACAATCTTCACCCTTGAAGAGCACCACATTCTTCAACACCTCAACAAGAAGATTACCACAATCTTCTTACACCTAACACCTAGTTCACCCAAGTGTGTTCTTACCACAAGAATACTCACAAGGATATCTTGTGTTTGAATGACGACCACAAATTCAAGATTACAACTCGATAATTGATAATACAATAGAGTGCAAGTGTAATCAAGAATAGCCTAGACCTCAAGGATGTGAAAGTGAATAGCTCGGCAAATTACAACAAGAAATAAGACAATGTAAGAACAAGTGTATTCTTGAGTGTATCTTGTTGTGTTGTAGTTTTCTCTCTTATTGTTGTGCTTCAAAACTTTCTCTATTTATAGGAGATGATTGATACTTGATAGGTTCTTCTTGGAATCTGATTTCTACAAAAAATTGCAATTCAAAATAAGATTATAGCTGTTAGAAATCAATTCCACAATTTAAGGAAAAGTCATCTCTTCGCTAACGGTTAGAATTTTGCTGTCAAACTTAAGGGCGACCGGTCGCGCACAAATAGACGTTTGAAAATTAGAAAACACATTTACACAGGGCGACCGGTCGACGTCTACCTCGACCGGTCGACGTCGACTCCAACCGGTCGCACAAACTAAAAAAACGAAGGGCAGGAGTTCTGTTTCAATATTTGCTCCCAGGTATTGGTCGCCCTATAGGTCGACCAGTCGACGGCACCGGTTGCCCTATAGGGCGACGGGTTGCCCTGACCATTTTCTGCAAACATGAAGTTTTCTGTTTTCCTCAACTTTCGTGCGGGTTGCCCTATACGGCGACCGGTTGACCTCAAAACAAAAGTGTTGTCCAATTTTATATCGAAAATAAACTTCAAGAAATACTCCGAAAAATCGTGAAAACATTTTAGACCGATCGGGAGTATTAGGACAACATTTAGAAACATTGTTTTGATGTAAAAAAAACATTAACAAAAAATCATTAAAAGTGTTGTCCAATTTTGTCGAAAATAAAACTTGAAGAAATACTCCGGAAAATATTAAAACCATTTAAAATCATTTAGGAGTATTTGGACAACCTTTAAAACCATTATTTTGGTGTAAAATCAAAATCATCAAAATCATGATAAAACCATTTATCAAACAATCTCCCCCTTTTTGATGATTACAAACCAAAACAATTTTAACGAGGTCGATTTTGAAAACAAAACAATTTTACCGGTTAAAGAGAACTATCCGTTGTGAGCGACAACATTCCATGCAATAAAAACACAAGGATGGGAGTAGAGATATTCAAACACATATAGCAAATGCTCCCCCTATCAACATGCACAACAAGAGTTATATAGAAGCAACTTAAACATAAGCTAAAATATTAGCTTTTCGATATTGAGCTTAAGTATCAATAACTTAAAAGCTCCCCCTGTCAAAGAGATATCATTAGAAACATATATAAGTCCATACTACAACCAATGGACCAAGAGTCATACACAACTTATGGCTTTAGGAAGCCATAGCTTATAGCTTCTTTTCGTTTGAGCTTATCTTAGCTTCTTTGAGCTAAAGACCTCATAACCTGTTTCTCCCCCTTTGGAATCATCAAAAAGAATGTTAGCACGATAAATACACCATATATTCATATCAAAGTGCGCAACTAAACCGATGTATCGAGCTATTTGAACATTGAAGCTTATAAACCAAAGAGGAGGGAAAAGTCGAATCATACGACTTGAAGAAGCTTATGAAAACTCATTTGATAAGCAAAACATGATCTCCATAAATATATAAGACTTTTGAAAATGAGAGAATCATGTAGGTGATGAATATTTCATTGAAACATTTTATCGAACACTTGGTGGGCGTCAAAAATTGAAGAACATATATATAGCCCTTGTAAATGCAATCAAGCCAAGTTTTTCATCACCAAAATCAGTTCAAACACAAAACAATACATCATAAATGATAAGCTCATCAAATTCATATGAAACTTCCATCAACAATATAACAAATAAGTCACAATCTCAAGGGTTCAACCCAACTGAGCAAAGGAAGTAGAATTCTTACCATTTAATCGGTAAAGACGAGCAATGATGATGATAATCGAGCTAGATAATCCCCACAATATGAATTTTATGAAACAAAACACATTTGTAGTGAAATGTGGGTGAAATTTGGAAAGGGGACAAAATATAGAAGAAAACTTGTGAAAATAAGAATGTTGAGGACGAACTCATTTTATCCTGAAAATGGCTTAGGGCGACCGGTTGCTGTTGAGGGCGACCGGTCGACGTTGAGGGCGACCGGTTGCCCTCAACCCCATCAGCCCACTGTCTTGCCAGGTTTTTCAAAATCCGAATTTTGATCCAAAAATCCGATTTTTTGCCCCTAAGTTTTAAAAACGTGCAAAATGCAAACGTAGACCTCATTCAATATACATTATGTCATAATCAAGCTCGAAATGAGGTAAAATTTTCTGCGGTTAACGAAAAAAATCTGCGAGTTATCCTTGAGATGGAATTAAACACATCTCAATTTTTCGTTTTAGAAACGCAATCCCTTAGAAAAAATTTCGAATCTCAATATGTTTAGTTCAATTATGACGAACCATATTTTTATAAATTGTAAACACCGAACTTGTTATCCCGGAAAAATAAGAACGTTTTAATACTTTGGATATACAAGTCATAAGAAGAAGTGCATTTCAAATAAAATCTAAAAATCCTCTTAATGGCACTTGTATTAAATACTATGAAAAACAAGCACATAGGCATATGGCAATGCATATATCGAGTCTATAAGAGTAAGAATAACACAAGTAAGCGTACCTCGATAATTAATGCCTTTCTTGACAAATAATGACGTAAATGGCCATTTGTGAAAATATGTAAAGCCTACACAATTCTTAAAACAAATCTAGCACAAATCATAATGATAAAAGTGTAGGCTAAGAGATATCACAAGTAAGCTCATGCCATAAAAATCCATAAGAGATGATAATACACTTTAGTCTACAAAAATGCACAAGAGTTTTAAAAACATCATATAAGGTCTTCTTTTTCAAAATTTTTTTAAAAATACAAATAAGTTTTGAAGACCTTAATTTAAAATTTAAATACATGAAAACTCATTTTGCAAGTAGGACATAAATAAAAACATGCATAATAGACAAATAAAATGCATATTTAAATAGGGAGATACGAGTTACCAATTACGTCGTTTCCATGGGTTGTGCCGTTCCCATTGTTGATGATATCTTCCCTTTGAGAAGTCACTTTGATGATGATGACTTCTTTGATTACTCCATTTCCAAAGTTTGTTGCATTCCCATTGTTGAAAATCTCTTCTTCTTTGAAAATCATCTTGTTGATGATGTCTTTGCCATTTCCAAGGATTGTGTTCTTCCCATTTTTGATTATATCCTCTTCTTGGAGATTGGCTTTGTCGAAAATAGTTTCTCCTTCTATGATCAAATGAAACGGTCATTTGATGTCTTCTTGGCGGTATAAATCTTCTTCGATCATTATTTCGCCGGGTACCTAATATGACATTGTTTTGTGGTACCCTCATGTGTTTGGGTCCTTTGGGATTAGTCTTGAGACTTTTAGGTCTCCAACAATAATTAGAGCTATTTCTAGCTCGACAAGGTTTTACCGTATGACCCTTTTTACCACAATAAAAGCAAGTAATAATTCTAGGAGCATAATGACCAACATGCTTAGAGACTTGATTCTTTTTCATATGATTGACAACATTAAACTTATGATCAAGTTCTAGTTCCGAATTATCACAACAATCAATAATATCGGTCATATCATTGGTACTCAAGTTGTATTTTAATAAATCATTTTTCAAGCAATTTATATTCTCAACAAGAGTACTATTTTCCTTCTCAAGGTTTCTAACCTTGTCAAGAGTGGTGGTGTGAGTACATGATAGTGATTCATAGGAAGTAAATAAACTATCCTTATCATTCTTGAAAACAATGAATTCCTTTTTCAAATATTTGTATTTAACAAGTATGTTTTGGAATTCATCTTGTAGTTCATCAAAATCATTTTGCAAATCACTATAATCATTATCATAGGAAGTAGAGGGTTTAGAACTTACCTCGTTTTCTTCTTCGATGCCTATGAGACATTGTTCAACTTCTTCATCATGGGAGGTTGTAGAAGGCTCATCCCATGTTGTTGGATTTGAGGTTGTATCCATTTGTTAATTAGATGCTTTTGAGTTGCTCCTTTCATTTGCATACACTTCATAGATGGCTTCTAATTTTTTCCATACTTCATGTGCCGATCGAATACCTACAACATGATCAAATTCCAAAGTAGTAAGTGAACAATACAAAATACTAAGAGCTTTACCATTTAAGGAGATGATTCTCTTCTCTTCATCATTGAGCTCTTTGAAGCCTTTAGAGGTGTGTGGTGTATTCTTCTTCGGAATGGATTCTCCATTGATGACGGTGTTCCAAATATCGAACCCGCAACTTTGTAAATAGCATTCCATTCTTTCTTTCCAAAATGTAAATTTTTTGGAATCAAATAGTGGTGGCTTGGTGGTGGATGTGCCGGTAAGGTAGACTTCATTCGTAGCCGACGATCGTTCCTCTTCACTCGCGATGTGAAACGAGCTTGCCAAAGAGTTTGGCTCTGATACCACTTGTAAGTCCAAGCGGCTACGATAATCTAGAGGGGGGGTGAATAGATTATCTCCATCTTTTCGATTTCGCCCTCTTTTTCGATACAAATGAGCCAAGATAATGACAAAGGTGCGGAATGTAAATAGCACACGTCGATTTATAGAGCTTCACCCCACCTAGAGACTACGTGCTCTACCACCCCAGTATATCCGGGATGGGTTTCGAAAAGAAAAAAAGATTTTATTAATAATTACCAAAATTATTACAACAAAATCTTACACCAACACCTTAAAGAGCACCACACTCTTCTTCAACATCACCTTTGAGATTACCACAATCTCACTTGAAGATTACCACAATCTCCAAACGGCACCTTGTGACGATTACCACAATCTTCACCCTTGAAGAGCACCACACTCTTCAACACCTCAACAAGAAGATTACCACAATCTTCTTACACCTATCACCTAGTTCACCCAAGTGTGTTCTTACCACAAGAACACTCACAAGGATATCTTGTGTTTGAATGACGACCACAAATTCAAGATTACAACTCGATAATTGATAATACAATAGAGTGCAAGTGTAATCAAGAATAGCCTAGACCTCAAGGATGTGAAAGTGAATAGCTAGGCAAATTACAACAAGAAATAAGACAATGTAAGAACAAGTGTATTCTTGAGTGTATCTTGTTGTGTTGTAGCTTTCTCTCTTATTGTTGTGCTTCAAAACTTCCTCTATTTATAGGAGATGATTGATACTTGATAGGCTCCTCTTGGAATCTGATTTCTACAAAAAATTGCAATTAAAAACAAGATTATAGCTGTTAGAAATCAATTCCACAATTTAAGGAAAAGTTGTCTGCTGCACAACGGTTAGAATTTTGCTGTCAAACTTAAGGGCGACCGGTCGCGCACAAATAGACGTTTGAAAATGAGAAAACACATTTACACAGGGCGACCGATCGACGTCTACCTCGACCGGTCGCACAAACTAAAAAAACGAAGGACAGGAGTTCTGTTTCAATATTTGCTCCCAGGTACCGGTCGCCCTATAGGTCGACCGGTCGACGGCACCGGTTGCCCTATAGGGCGACCGGTTGCCCTGACCATTTTCTGCAAACATGAAGTTTTCTGTTTTCCTCAACTTTTAGGTACGGGTTGCCCTATACGGCGACCGGTTGACCTCAAAACAAAAGTGTTGTCCAATTTTATATCAAAAATAAACTTCAAGAAATACTCCGAAAAATCGTGAAAACATTTTAGACCGATCGGGAGTATTAGAACAACATTTAGAAACATTGTTTTGATGTAAAAAAAACATTAACAAAAAATCATTAAAAGTGTTGTCCAATTTTGTCGAAAATAAAACTTGAAGAAATACTCCGAAAAATATTAAAACTATTTTAAATCATTTAGGAGTATTTGGACAACCTTTAAAACCATTATTTTGGTGTAAAATCAAAATCATCAAAATCATGATAAAACCATTTATCAAACAGTCTTTCCAACAAGATAGAATGATAAGCAGTAGCCATTGGGAAGAAAAGAGACCGAGTACAGTTCAGCGTATCTCAGATGTTTTCAAAATACAAGGAGAACTGAAATGTCCAGAAGTATGGAGAGAAGTTGAAGTAATATTCGACATCACTCAAAAGGATAATATTTTTCCTTGTGATGTTCTATATTATCTCCAACAACCTATAGTTGGAAGGTATCAATGAAGCCTGAAAATAGGTGAAATTGAGCTGAATATTACAGGAGTAGCAGGGAAAATCCCAGAACAATTAATACTGGGTATTGAATTTCTTGAGGATCATAAACATTGGGAAAGATTACAAGATGGAATGGAGTTTACGGTGGCTGATAAAAGATACATAATCAGATGACCACTAGCCCATTCTCCATATACATTTCTATTGGAATGTTGTATATTGAATACAAGGTTGAATATTTCGCCGTCTATATTGATTCAGGTGTCAGAATATGTACTGCAAAGCCGAATATTTTTCCTAAAGAAATTGGAGAAGATTTTCCAGCTATTGCAGGAAAAGATTTCTCTAAAAGAATTCTTATTCTTAACAGAGGAATTAAACAGGCAGAAATCATGATCGAAGGCGCAGGTGGTACCCCATGGTACAAAGTGAAGACGCCACCAATCTATTTCCATGATACAGGAGCAGATGTTTTGCTAGGGAACAATTTCCTACAAACATTTAAGCGGTTTACACAGGAAAATGAGACAAGAAGACTTATTTTCACAACATTATTTGATCATAAGATTATTGTCCAGAGACTGCGGGAAGCATTTTACCTTCAATTTTCGCAGCAAGCGTGGTGATGAAGCCAAACTTCGAAATCCAAAAATGGCGGATAAAAGAAGATTTGGTGATGCATTATTATCCTTTCAACAATATGGTTCGAAGTAAAAAGATATAAAATGATAGGATAATGACTTGTATTCATTCAGAATACAAGGAGAAGAACGAGTACCTCCAGAGGCTATTGCTGATCTGATGATGAGTCTAATGGAAAGGCCACAGAGTGATGTTACCATAGAAGAACAAATATCACTTGAGGATATCAAGAAGAATATCCAAAGGAATTATTATGAAAATCCTTTGGCATGGTGGGATAAAAACGAGCTCAAAGGTTCCTTAAAAGTTAAACCAGGAAAGGAGTATGAGTTCGTGAGATTCAAACCAATCCTTATGAATCAGGATGATGGTGAGGATATGCAGAAGATACTTAAGGAACATCTTGACCTTAAGTTGATTTCACTAGGAATTTCTCCATACAGCAGTCCAGGATTCTTAGTCAGAAACCATGGAGAAATCAAAAGAGGAAAGCCAATACTTGTTATTAATTACAAGGGGATTAATAACATTTTGGAGTTCGACGGATACTATATCCCAAATAGAGAACATTTGGTGAACTATATCAAAGGTGCCAAGATATTCTCAAAGTTCGATTGCAAGTCTGGATTTTACCAGATTAAAATGGAGGAAGAAAGTAAGAAGTTCACAGCTTTCTCCACACCACAAGGACATTATATTTGGAACGTAATGCCCATGGGATTGGCTAACGCACCCCCAAATATATCAAAGGAAAATGGATAATCTCTTCAAGGATTATTTCTGTTTCATGTTCGTGTATATTGATGACATCCTTATCGCATCAAAAACATGAAGGAGCATCTCAAACGCTTGGAAATATTTTCAGATGTTTGCCACAAGGAAGGATTAGTGCTTTCAGAAAAGAAGGCAGTGATTGCTACAAGACATATTGAATTCCTCAGAATTGAAATCGATGAATCTGAAATCATCCTACAAAGTCATATTGTAGAAAAGATACAGGGATTTCCAGATATACTGAAAGACAAGAAGCAGCTTCAGAGTTTTCTTGGAGTTGTCAATTTTGCTGGAATGTTCATAAATGATCTAGCACACTACAGGAAGGTGTTTAACCCATTTCTCAAAAAAGACGCTACATTCAAATGGGAAGATGAACATCAGGAAGGAATAAAGCAACTTAAAAAAATTGTAAAAAGCTTCCAAAACTTGCAATTCCACAAGATGAAGATGAATTGGTTCTTTGCACAGATGCCAATGACTATTGATGGGCAGTAGTTCTTACAAAAGCTACACAAACGACGAAGTTCCATTCAGATATTGCAGCGGTCTATTTACAGACAGTGAAGCAAATCGATGGCATATAAATGAGAAAGAATTATTTGCAGTCAGAAAGGCTTTCAAAAAATGGCCTCTATTTTTACTGGATAAAAAGTTTACTTTAAAAATTGATAATTCAAGTGTAAAGGCTTTTCTGAAAAACAAAATTGAATCAAAACCAGAAAAAGCTAGATTACTTAGATGGCAAGTTGGATGTCAATATTATGATTATGATATTGCCATTATAAAATCTCATGAAAATATTCTTGCAAATTTTTTGACACGAGATGGAAGGACGCGTTGCTGACGAGGTCCTTAAACGAGTAAGATATCTCAGGGAAAACCTAGAGAGTCTAGAACGAGATTTCGGGACATTATGTCTCAATGCAGAAGTTGCTGGAAGACTTCAATAGGCTGACCAGAAACCCATTTCTAGTCAAATACGAGCATGTCAGTTCGCTCAAGGACAATTATTTTTAGCGCTGCAAGGGCCTCTCCTCCAGGACGCATCTCCCACGGTGCAAAATGGGCAAATAGAGAACGGGGCTCTAACCCGGCGGTTATGGATTCAAGTACCATAATCACAAGTGTTGCAGGTGATGCATCCCCTGCGGGTGTACAAACTGTAACGAATGTTGAAGCTCCGGTGTCACAACCCGAGTCTTCAAATCAACCCAGCACCTCTGGGGTAAAAGAGGGAGAGTTGAATCTTAGGCCACAGACAGACAAATCTAAGGTTCAAACTGACGAGATTAAGATTTCTCCAATGCAGGTATATCAACTACAATGGGAGAAATTGGTCACATTAACCCAAAAAAAACAATGGTTGATATCTTAGGCAAGTATCCTAGAGTTTGGATGAAACCAGGATGTCATCCAAATGAAGTACAAGAATGGTATACTTATGGAGCGTTAGCTTCAATATATACCATGCCACCTGGATTCCCAGAAATTGCAAAATTACCGAAATGGATTGGCGAAGCAGTTTACGAGACTTGGGCCAACAATCCACACTTGGCTAGAGGTGATATTTTGGAACTGTATTTTATTAGTGCAGCTCCCGAACTAGTGAAGAAAGGCTTTAATGAAGCTTTTCATTTCATCAAGCTAAGAAGACCGGATGGAAATGCTTTAAAATATATTAAGGCAGCTTCGCCGAAAGATGTACTATTATTGGTAGGAGCAATTTCCAAAGACGAAGCTTCTACACGACGAGCATGGGGTCTTTGGGTTTGTCTAACAGAAATGGACAAAGTCAAATATCCATTCAAGTTCTTTCAGAATTCAGCAAATGGATCTTTCCTTCTGAATTCAATGACATGATCAACAACAGGATTTACAGAGGAACTTTTCGAGACAAAGAGAAGAATTCTCTGGGAAAACAAGATTCCGGCTAGCAAAGAAACATACCAAAAATTTTGTAACATGGCGCATGTTGGCCGATGGATCGATCGGATCTGTAAAGCATGCCCCGAAAAGAAAGAGCCCGAGTTTGGGAAATGATTCCAACCCAAACCCGATTGACAAGACCATGCATCTGGAAATGACAATGGCCCAACTCACAAGACGCGTTATCCTCGGGGACCACGTAAACCAAATTTTTAAAAGATTCCCCGACAAACATCACATGGGTAGAGTCACGTGGAAGTAAAAGAAAAACAAATGGCGAGGCAATAATTCAGGATATGACGTAAGCAGTGATGCCATATATATCAACAAGATTTGGAGTCCGCCTTTCAAGTCCGGATTCAAGTCTATAAAAGGCGAGAGTTGAAGGAAGTTGAGGACATCAAATATTTCCCGTAGTTTTCTTATAATAAAACCTGAGAGAAAAATTTGTAATATTTTGAGTGTTTTAGTTTTTAAGTTTATGTATTTACGAGTGAAAGCCTCATTTATGAGAGGCTAAACAAGTATTTTCCTCCCAAAAGGAGATTACTGATGTAATAAATATTTCTATAAGTTCTTAATAAAAAGGGGCTTTCTGCTTCAACATGTGTTCATAATGTTCTATTAATTCATCCCGTTTAAAAATTACTTTATACGCTTGGAGTAGGAAACAAACCAAGGTTGTCTTTGACGATTCTTTGAAGGAGTTGGATAACTTGTAGATCATCTTCCTTGTTGGTTGAAGTTGAACAGTGTGAACTGTTTGTCAAACGGTCTAGGGCAGTGATTTTCCGGCTGGTGGTGTTGCGAACCATCTTACCCAAAGGTCTTTGTTTCGGTCAAAGAAGGTATGAATTTTAAGGGATTTATTAATTTTACGGAATGTTGGGCCCGATATGGTCGTAATGGACTATTTTCATTTTCAGTCTAAAGACCCAATTTGTATACGAATATATACTTGAAATGAGATCATGATAAAAGTATGTCATGATTGAGTTTATAGGCTGGAAACCTGACATGATCCATTTAAAATCTCTGAATAGAGACTGGATCTAAGTAGGTGTAACAATGTCACGAACAAAACAAGTGACAGAAAATAAGGGCTCTCATTTCTCGAAAAATCCCAAAAACAAATTGTGTATAGAGTAAAATTTTATGTTTATTATTTAATACAATAAATTTATAATTATGTAGTAGTTTGCCACAAATTGGAGGTTAGAGGGATAACTAGAACTATTGTTATAAAAGAATAAAATTCTAGGGGTAAAATTGTCCATAGTGGGCAAAGTGTAATAATTTTCATAGTTCAGGGTGCAAAGTGTCACGAATCAAAGTTTAGGTGGTGTAGTGTAAAAAGGGGTAAAGTTGGGGTGGTTAAATGTAATTATCTCTATATTTTACTTGTAACTTTCAGTTCTTCTTTTGTACTTTACATTTCTGCAATCGAGTCTAGAGTATATTTGTATTAATAGGCTTTCGATTGAGTCTGTAATAGTTGGTTATTCAGTACTACGTGTATCGATCTATTGAGGCAGATAGACACCCAACAGTGGTATCAGATCACCTATCTGCCTCTTGGTGGGTTGGTGCTTCTGGTTCTTGAGCTTCTTGGTGATCTGTTGGCTCCCTGGTATACTTGATTGTGGTGAGAACCCAGGACTGGCTCCTGGCTTTGTTGTTCCCTCTCTCTCTATCTTTACTTTCAATACTTAGTTAGGGAAAAGCTTTAGCCTCTTGACCCTGTGCCCTGAGTGCAGTGGAACCCTGAGGTGCGAGGGAGATCCACATGTTCTTTAAATTCATTTCTGTTGATCTTGGTTTCTTGGACTCTGTGTGGTTCTTTATTGCCTTACTTGTTTACCTTGCTTTGTGTTGGACTCTGTGTGGTCCCTTATTTGCCTCTTATTTTCTATTGTCATTTAAATTAGACTCTGTGTGGTCCACCTACTTGTTGCTTCTGTTGTTCTATTTGATAATTGTGATACTTGCTATTGTGCTGTATTCTTGTGATATTCTCTGTGGCATTATCTGTGAATATGGCTGGTGTATCTGGTTATCATATGGAACCCTTTAATAGGAAAACTGATTTTTCTATCTGGCAACAAAAAATGAAGGGGATTTTAATTCAGCAGAAATATTTTAAAGCTATTGATCAAAAGTACTCTGACAAAGATACTGCTGAAATAAAATCTGAGCTTGATGAATTTGCTTACTTATCCATATCCTTAATCTCTCTGATGCTGTTTTGAGAAAAGTTGGCAAGTTAACAACTGCCAAAGATTTGTGGGATAAATTGCAAAAACTTTATACTGAAACTTCTCTACCCTCAAAAACTCTTTCTACTGGAATTTTTTTTTAGATTTAAACTTGATTTAATTAAGGATATGGATGAGAACTTGGATGTTTTCACAAAATTGATACAAGATATCAATCTTACTGGTGATAAAAAAATTGATGATTATACCCTTATTGTGTTGCTAAATGATATTCTTGATTCCTATGTTGATGTGAAATCTGCCATTAAGTATGGTAGAGACTCTATTACCCTTGATACTGTGATTAATGGCCTTAAGAGTAAGGAATTAGATCTGAAAATATCTAAGGGGAATGAACAGGGGTCAGGGAAAGTTATGCATGACAGGGGTAGAACTCAAAACAGGAAAAATGAGAATAACAACAATAATAAATTTGGTAGAAAGAGAAGCAAGAGCAGAGGGAGATTTAGTTCTAGACCTAAGAACAATAGAAAATGTTATAACTGTGGTGAACATGGCCATTACATCAAAGAATGTACTAAACCCAAGAATAACCAGAATAATAATCAAAACAATAATCAGAACAATAAAAACCAAACCAATGACTCTGTGAACTTGACAACTGGCAATGATCATATGGGTGATGTGTTTATGGTGCATGAGTTGCATGATTCTGTGAATGCTGTGCCTTCAAATTCTTTCAGTGAAAATGATTGGCTTATTGACTTCTGGTTGCACATTTCACATGACACCTTTTAAACACTTGTTTCATGGCTAATGATAAAAAATGTCAAGTTATTGGTGTTGGTACCGTGTGTTTGAAACTTGATTCTGGTTATGTTTTGACTCTGAATAATGTAAGGCATGTCCCTGATTTGTCTAATAACTTGATCTCATGTGCGATGCTTGAGCATGATGGTTATGAGGGAATATGGGGTAAGGGTTTGATGAAAATCATGAAAGGTTCCCTTATTATTGCTAAAGCTAAAAAGAAAAGAAATTTGTATGTTTGCTAAGCTAATTTTGTTCCCTGTATGAAAAATTTTGTGACTAATGTGAACTCTGTGACCAATTTGAACTCTGTGAATGACAAAACTGAACTTTGGCATAAAAGGTTTGGCCATATTAGTTCTAAAGGACTTGAATTGTTGCATAAAGAAGGTTGTTTTGGTAATGATAAACTCACTTGTGTGCCTTTCTGTGAATCATGTGTTTATGGTAAACAACAAAGAGTTAGCTTCCCTACTTCCTCTTACCCAAAACAATCCTCTTGCACTGATATTCTTGAATACTTACATGCTGATGTTTGGGGTCCTGCTAGTGTTCCTACTCATGGTGGGAATAGATATTTTCTATCTGTGATTGATGATTTTTCAAGAAACAAAGACTTTTTCAACAAGCATACATGGTTAGGTTTGGATTTATCTTCAAAGCCCTCAGGTTGTTTCATGAATATCTTTTCTTCCAAATCACCATGTAAAAAAGCAGTTTTAACATCAAGTTGTTTTAGTTCCCAGTCAAACTGAGCCATTAAAGCTAGCATAATTCTCACAGTAACAAACTTCACAACAGGGGCAAATATCTCAGTGTAATCAATTTCTTCTTTCTGAGTAAAACATTTTGCTACTAATCTAGCTTTGTATCTAACACCTTCATTTTCTTGTTTAATCTTAAACAACCATTTACAATCAACAATAGAACAATTAGCAGGTTTTGGAACAAGTTCCCAGGTATTATTAACATGCAAAGAGGTCATCTCATCTTGCATAGCACTTAGCCATTTCACAGAGTTAACATAGTTCATAGCTTCAGAGTAAGTTTTTGGCTCAGAATTCTCAATTGATTCAAACACAGAGAACACATAAGAAGTTAAGTGAAAATCAGCAAACTTCTTAGGGATTCTAATATTCCTTCTAGTTCTATCTCTAGTTAACACATAATCATCCAAGTTATCATTATTAACATGCTCAACATTCAATTCAGTGTCAACAAGAGGGAACTCATCATACACATTGTCATGCAAGTTATCAGCATTATCATTCTCAATATCATTGTGCACATCATTAGCATTCACAGGATCATGCTCAACATCAATCATATCAGCATTATCATTCACAGAAATAGAAGGCACATTAGAAAGCTCCACCTTATTAGGAGTAGTGGAGTTTTGAGTTTCAGAACCATTTTTAGAAACATCAAAGCAGGGAAACTCATTTTCATTAAAGACAACATCCCTGCTGATTATAACTTTGAAACCATTTTCAGATTTAGACCACAATCTGTACTCTTTAACCCCATCAGGGTATCCCAAAAAATACATTTTAAAGATCTTGGATCAAGTTTGTCAACCTTTTGGTGGACAAAGGCTGAACACCAAAAAAATTAAATTTGAAAAGTCCACAGGTTTACCAGACCAAACTTGTTCGGGATACTTTCCTTTCAACGGTACAGATGGGGATTTGTTAATAACATAGGCAGCTGTGTGAACAGCTTCACCCCAGAACTTTTTGGAAAGTCCAGATGTACTTAACATACTTCTCACCCTTTCCAAAAGGGTTCTGTTCATCCTCTCAACAACCCCATTTTGCTGAGGGGTGTAAGGCACAGACTTGTGCCTTACAATGCCCGATTCAACACAAAGTTGATCAATGAGTTGGTTACAAAATTCCAACCCATTGTCAGTTCTCAAATACTTAATCTTTTTTCCAGTCTGATTTTCTATCAAGGTTTTCCAATTTTGAAGTTTTTCAAAAACATCAGCCTTGTTTTTCATAAGAAATACAAACACAGGTTTAAAACAGTCATCTAGATAGTGGAATAAAAAGTTTGACCAGTGCATGCTTGACTTAAAATTCTGTAGAAGTCAGTTTGATCACTGCTTGTATTTTAAACTTGATGCTAAGTCTCCTGTTTTTCTGCTGATTTATGTTGATGATATGCTTTTGACTGGTCCATGCATTAAGACTGTTGATTATGTGAGTGAGAAATTGCTTAAGTGCTAAATTTGATATGAAATTCTTAGGTGATGCTAAGAAAATTCTTGGTATGAACATTGATAGAGATAGAAATAACTCTGTGATTTATCTTCATCAATCTTCATATGTTGAAAAAGTTTTACAAAAGTTTTCTATGAGTGATGCAAAATCAGTGAATGTTCCTCTAGCTTCTCATTTTGTGTTAATTAGGGATCAGTCCCCTAAAACTGATCTTGAAATTTCTTCTAATTAAAACATTCCTTATACTAATGCCATTGGATCTGTTATGTACTTAATGGTTAGTACTAGGCATGATATTGCTTATGTTGTTTCTTGCCTTAGTAGATTTATGTCTAATCCTGGAATGGTGCATTGGAATACTTTGAAGTGGTTATTGAGATATCTGAGACACTCAACTGATTATTGCCTTAAATTTTCTAAGTGTGAAAATGGTATTATTTTAAAAGGATATATGGATTCCAACTATGCTAATGACAAAGATAACAGAAAATCAACAACCTCCTATGTTTTTACTTTGTGTGGTGGTTCTTGTATAAGTTGGAAATCCCAACTGCAACATATTGTGCCTCTGCCTACAACAGAATCAGAATATGTTGTTGTTACTGAAGCTTTAAAAGAAGCCTTGTGGCTTAAAGGTCTTGTTTCTGAAATTGGTTTTCTAAAATAAAAGGTTGTTGTATTTTCTGACTCTCAATATGGTATACAACTTTGCAATAAGAGACATTGTTTCAAAAGGTTTGGTTAATCTTGAAAAAGTGGCCTCTGAGTATAATCCAGATGATATGGGTACTAAGTGTCTACCCTTATCAAAGTTCAAAACCTGTTTAAAAATCCTAAATTTTGACACTGGTGATTAGTTGCCCGGTTATTTACCCTTATGTTAGATTTAACAGTTACTGTGTGTTTCTGTTGGATCCAAAACTGTTGAGTTAATATTTGCTCTGTGCTCTGTTAAATCAATGGGGGAATCTAACTTGTTGTGTAATTGTTAAAGTCCTTATCTAGTTACAGTAAGCTTTAGTGCTTCTGTAACACAAGTCCTTCTTGGTTTAAGTGCTAGGAAGGCAATCAATGATGATGATGACTGGTATTTCCCATTAATGTCTAATTAAATCACACAATGAGCCAAGGTGGAGATTGTTGATATATGTGGCCCATTGTTTTATCTTGACATGGCCCAAAATTGCAGCCCAAGTCACTAAAGCCACCAGCCCAAACCCTTAAGCCCATGTGTTGACTCGGGTCGTGAGTCGGACTGCGGGATCTAGATTTCTAATCCCGGACCCTTATGCTTGATCTGGTCTGTTGATTTCATTCTAATATGAGCCGTTGATCTACGCCTATAAAAGGGTATTTCCCCAAAACCCTAATTCATTATTCACTCTGTTGTTTCTCTCTCATCTCTCAAACTCTCTCGATTCTTCTCTTGCTTTGTGTTGTTCTCTCTCTCTCTAGAACTCCAGTATCTTGCTGGATCGATTTGGGGTTTTCTGTGTGTGAGAGGTGAGATTTAAGTGCTTGCTGTCTTGTCCACCTCCTTTGTGTACAAGATCCTTGAGTGGATTAGGGTTTTTGGGTGGTTCGATTCAGATCTAAGGTTCCTAGGGTTTTTTGGGTTCAAGGCTATGAGGTTTAGTCTTGTGGCGAGGCTTTTGTGGCTTCTTCCATGGTTCTCTGGGTTGTGATTCATGGTGACAGTTCTCTTAGGGTTTACCAGTCCCTGAGCCGAATCATTCAATATTCGGTTTTAGGGTTTTACCTTCATATACTTTGTGTTATATTTTACTTGTAACTTTCAGTTCCTCTTTTGTAATTTACATTTCTGCAATCGAGTCTAGAGTATATTTGTATTAATAGGCTTTCGATTGAGTCTGTAATAGTTAGTTATTCAGTACTACGTGTATCGATCTATTGAGGCAGATAGACACCCAACAGTGGTATCAGATCACCTATCTGCCTCTTGGTGGGTTGGTGCTTCTGGTTCTTGAGCTTCTTGGTGCTTCTTGATGCATATCATGGTTAAGGTTTTCATTTTGTTTTCGAGTTTTAAATAAAATTTGCAATATTCATGACACTTGCTTAAAGCTCAATCAATTTATGTAGGATCATTGAACAAGCACTGGTTGGCGTGCAAGACTGCAGAGTTGCTGCTCTCTGTGGTTCCCTACGCAAAGGTTCCTACAATCGCGGTATCCTCCATGCCGGTAATCCCTGAAATTTGCATTTGAATGTTGCTGAGCTAATTATTTATTCATTTATTTTTATTTATTTGCCCTCTTTTTGTTTTCTTCTTGATGGATATCCAGCGACTGATTTATCAAAGTCAATAAGTTTATGTTATTTGTTGATTTGGAGTTTTATAACTCTGCTATGCCCTTGGGTTTGCTGTGAATTAGTTTCAGATAACATTTTTATTAATAATATGTTCTTTAGAGTTATTAATTTTGTAAGACACGGCTAAATTGACCAGTCACCACATAAGTGAGTGAAGTGTGACACTCTCTACCCCTTTTTTCTCTCTCTTCTCTCTACAAAAAATCCATAACCAAAAATCCTTTTCCCCCTCCCTCTCCCCATCTTTAGCCGCCACCCTCTCTCTCTCTCCCCCCCTCCTCCTCCCCCTCCCCCTCCATGCTTCCTGCTGGAGGGCCAACGATGGCGGTCCCTTGTGTCTTCAGGAGGTGGCCGGAATTTTTGTTCCAGGGTGAAAGCGGGTTGGAGCAGTTTGATACATGTTTTTATCTTAATTTTGATGATTTTATTTTTACACCAAAACAATGTTTTTAATTGTTATCCAAATACTCCAAAATGATTTAAAATGGTTTTAATATTTTCCGGAGTATTTCTTCAAGTTTTATTTTAGATAAAATTGGACAACACTTTTAATGATTTTATGTTTATAAGTTTTTACTTCAAAACAAGGTTCCTAAATGTTGTCTAAATACTTCCGATTGGTTTAAAATGTTTTTACTAAATTTTCGGAGTATTTCTTGAGTTTTATTTTCGGCAAAAATTGGACAACATTTCTGTCTCGAGGTCAACTGGTCGCCGTAGAGGGCAACCCGTACCTGAAGATGTATTTTGAAATAGAAAATGAGACGGAGGAGAAAGTGACCAGGTCAACCGGCCGACCAGGGTGTCGACCGGTGACGTCGACCGGTCGACACCCACGTCGATCGTTACCTGGGCATTGTTTTTGAAACAGAATGAAACTTTCTTGTAAAATCCTTAATGAGGACCGGTTGGGGTGATGGTCCACCGGTCGAGGTCTATATCGACCGGTCACCCCTTGTAAATTTGTTGTGTTCTTTTCTTTTCTCTTATCGATCTTGCGACGACGGCGCCCAATGGTTTGACACAAAAAATTCGACCGTTTGACAACAGACAACATTTCCTTAAATCATGGAGTTGATTTCTAACAGTTCTTTTCTTCAATTGTCTTGCAATTTTTTACAGAATTCAAGTCCCCGAGAGGAGCCTATCTTGTACAAGACATCTCCTATAAATAGAGGAAGTTCTGGAGCAACCAACACAACTATTGAGATACAACACAACAAGATACACTTCAAGCAAACACTTGTTCTTCATAGTTATTATTCTTGTTGTAATTTTGCCTAGCTTATCACTTTCACATCCTTGAGGTCTAGGATATTCTTGATTACACTTTGCACTCATATTGTAATATTCATTATTGAGTTGTAATCTTGACTTTTGGTCATCATTCAACATAAGACATCCTTGTGAGTATTCTTGTGGTAAGAATACACTTGGGTGATCTAGGTGATAGGTGTTTCAAGAGTGTGGTGCTCTTGAGGTGCTGAAAAAATTGTTATTCTTCAAGATTGAAGATTGTGGTGATCTTCAAAGGTGCCGTTAAAGGAAGATTGTGGTAATCTCCAAAGGTGGTGTTGTTGAAGAGTGTGGTGCTCTTCAAGGTGTTGTAAGTTGAATTTGTATTAATTTTGGTAATTAATAAAATTATTTTTCTTTTTGAAAGCCATCCCGGATATACTGGGGTGGTAGAGCACGTAGTCCCTAGGTGGGGTGAAGCTCTATAAATCGACGTGTGTTGTTTACATTCCGCACCTTTATTATTGTCTTTGAGCATTCGGTTCGAAAAAGAGGGCATAATCGAAAAGATGGAGATAATCTATTCACCCTTCCTCTAGATTATCGTAGCCGCTTGGACTTACAAGTGGTATCAAAGCCAAACTCTTTGGCAAGCTCGTTTCACATTGCGAGTGAAGAGGAACGATTGTCGGCTACGAATGAAGCTCATCTTACTGGCACCTCCACCACCAAGCCACCACTATTTGATTCCAAAAATTTTATATTTTGGAAAGAAAGAATGGAATGTTATCTACAAGGTTGCGGGTTCGATATTTGGAACATTGTCATAAATGGAGAATCCATTCCAATGAAAGACACACCACACACCTCCAAAGGCCTCAAAGAGCTAAATTATGAAGAGAAGAAAATCATCTCCTTAAATGGTAAAGCTCTCAATATTTTATATTGTTCAATTACTAATTTGGAATTTGATCATATCGTAGGAATTCGATCGGCTCATGGAGTATGGAAAAAATTAGAAGCCATCTATGGAGTATTTGCAAATGAAAGGAGTCAAACAAAAGCATCTACTTCTCAAAGGGATACAAGTTCAAATCTAAGGAACAAGCTTTTTACAACTTCCAACTATGAAGTAGTCGAACAATGTTTTATGGGCATCGAAGAAGAAAACGAGGTATGTCTTAAACCCTCTACTTCCTATGATATTGTTATTCAAACTGATTATAGTGATTTGCAAAATGATTTTGATGATCTTCAAAATGAATTTCAAAATTTACTTGTTAAGTACAAAAATTTGAAAAAGGAATTCAATGTTTTGAAAAATGAAAAGGATGGTTTATTTACTTCCTATGAATCACTATCATGTGCTCACACCACCACACTTGACAAGGTTAGAAACCTTGAAAAATAAAATAGTACTCTTGTTGAGGATATGAATTGCATGAAAAATGATTTATCAAAATCAAACTTGAGTACCAATAAATTGCCCAATATTGTGAATGTTAATGGTTGTGATAATTTGAATAGTGAACTTGATCATGGGCCTAATATTGTCAAGCATATGAAAAAAAATTGAGTTCCTATGCATGTTAGTAATATTACTTGCTTTTATTGCGGTAAGAAGGGACACGCCGTTAATACTTGTCGGGCTAGAAATAGCTCTAATTATTGTTCGAGACCTAAAAGTCTCAAGACTAATCTCAAAGGACCCAAGCACTTGAGGGTACCACAAAACAATGTTATATTAGGTACCCGACAAAATAATAATCAAAGAAAATTCATACCGCCAAAAAGACATCAAATGACCATTTTATTTGATCAAAGGAGAAAACACCTTCAACAAAGTCATTTTCCAAGAAGAGGAAATAATAAAAAATGGGATAAACAAAATCCTTGGAAATGGCAAAGACATCATCAACAAGATGATCTTCCAAGAGAAAGACACTTTCAAAAATAGGAAAGCCACAATGCTTGGAAATGGAACAATTGGAGAAGCTATCATCAACAAGATGATTTTCAAAGGGGAAGATATCATCAACAATGGGAACGACACAACCCATGGAAATGGCGTAATTGGTAAACCGTATCTCCCTACTTACATATGCATTTTAACTTAGTATGCATGTTTTTATTTGTGTCTAGATTGCAAAATGAGTTTTTATTTTTTTTAAAAATTAAGGTCCTCAATATATATTTGTGTTTTTAAAAAAATCCTTTGAAAATGAGACCTTACATGTTGTTTTTAAACTCTTATGGATTTCTATAGCATAAGCATTTTATTGTGATATCTCTTATTGCTTGGCCTACACTTGTGCTATTTTATCTTGTGCGAAATTTGTTTAAACAATTATGTAGGTTATATGTTTCACATTCATTGGCTATCATCTATTAGAGATTCTTAAACCATCGAGGTATGTTCACTCGTATTTTTCTTAGAACTCAATATATATGTTCATGTCATGTTTATGCACATGTCTTTTAAAATATTTCATTTCAACCCCTTAAGTGCCTCTAAATGATTTTGTAAATTTTTTCTCAAAAGGGCACTACTCGCAAATCTCGTTTTTCTAGAATACATGTTTTATCAAAACTCATATTCGTCGGATTTAGTCCTTGATTACATTTTTGCAAAGTTTTATAACTTTTGGGGTGAAAAATCGAATTTTGGAAAAATCTGGAGAATGAAAAATTGCACTGGGACGGTCAAGGCAGGGTCGACCGGTCGCCCTGAACGTCGACCGGTCGCCCAGGCAAAATTTTTGAGTTAAAAATCGTCTTTCTTCATTTTAAGAAACAGAACCAATCTTCTTCAAACCCTCGCACACGCAGGCTTTCACCCCCTTTCTCTATAATCCTCAATTCTTCATCAATCTTTGTGATTCTTGTTGCTAATCCACTTCTTTTTGCAAGAATTTTACATATATGGCACCTCCAAGAAATTCTACCGGTCAAAATCCCACTTCCAAGCGAAGAAAGGCCGGAGAGGGTTCTTCGAGAAATCGGCAAGAGGAAGCCGAACAACGGAATATTCGAGCTACCCAAAGGAGTGTAGCTCAAGAACGTGATGACATTCTAAATCCCGTCCTCTCCAAGCCCTAAATTGCCGAGCTCCGCGGAACAATTTCGTTCAAAAATTGCCGTTGGGCGAAAAGTAAGAAATCTCTAATACCATTAGCTCCTCGTTCTAATAATGTTCTAGATTTCATCAATAAATATGCGGAGTGGTACTATGAAGATTTGGAAATGGGTGGAAAATCGATTGCTCGCACTAAAATTTGTCGATTTAATTCGTTCACTAATGAATATCATACTATTAGAGGATTCTTTGAAGAGCAAGGTTGGATGTTTTTGTGGGAGCATGCATATGTTTTATATGATGATGATATTATTCAACACTTTTACGCAAATATGTGGGTGGAATATGATGATAATAGGAAACCTATTGCGGTAAACTCGTTTGTAAGGGGTCATCATTTTAGGTGGACTCCTAATGAAATTTGTCGGCTTTTACATGTAAGAGAAGGTGTTTGGGACTATTTTTCTTGTGCAATTTGGAATGATGAGATGTTGGGGGTTTCTATGAAAGAAGTCAAGACTTATTTGGGCGTATGGCCAAAATATTCATTGTTGGCGATGACTCTTGAGCACCGGATTATATCCGTTATTGTCGCCTATTGCATATGTGGAAAAGCGGGAAAAATGTCTAGCAACATGGACTATTTTTTAACTTATAAGATTGCTAGAAGGGAACCGCTTAATTTTGGCGCTATACTTATTCAATGTCTAATTGAGTCTGTTACTCAAGGAAATAAGAAGTTTGTTATGGGCAATTGGATTTGCAAACTTCTTATACAATCGGGACTACCTTCGTCGGAGTGTAATTCGGAGGTATTTCAAAATGATTTTGACATTGATAACATCTCCCAAATGGTCACTATGCGTAAAAATATGGATATCCGACCAACTAAAATGGCTAGAGGAAGAGGCCAAGGTTCCCCACCCGAGAATCCAAACGACTTCTTTGATGATGCCGAGGCCACAAGATTGGCGGAGGAGGGCGAACCGAGCAATCCGGAGGGTAATACCGGTGCTCAACCACCTAGGAGGTACACCCAAGCCGAGAATGATGGTCTAAGAACATATCATGAAGCTAGGTATGAGGCTTTGGAGCAAAAGACCTCCAAAATGAAAAAATCAATCGGCAAGTTGAAGAAATTCATCAAAGATCTTATTCCCGGAACTTGCTTCTCTTCGGACGAGGAATGATGTCCCCACCCCTTTATTATATTAGCATTTTCTTTCTTGACCATGTTGTTTTGTATTTCCATGAACTATCTTGTAAAATTCTATTGCACTAATGGATTTGCTTATTTTCTTGAAAGGGTTAAAATAGCAAGTTGTAAATGGCTTGTGGATGATCATGATATTGATGGAGTATTTGATGGTCAAAATACTCTAGTTTGGTATTATTGGTATGAAGTACTTGATGGTAAAAGTGCTTCTCTTATTTTTTGATGCCTTGATCTTTTCAATGGATGATTTGGGACATTTGTAATGTCTTATAGGCATTGTTTGATGCTTGACATGTATTACTTGATGGCTCTTTAATTTTTGCTTGATGGCATTCGCAATGCATTGATCTCTTATTTGGCTAAAATTATCTCAATTGGGTTGAACCCTTGAGAATTTACTTTGTTAGGCCTCTTATTTATTGGACATATGTTGAAAATTGCTTTTAGAGATGATATGAAAAACTTGGCTTAATCTCTTGCAAGGGCTATATACATTTTCTTCAAATTTTGACGCCCGCCAAGTGTTCGATAAAATATTTCAATGATTCTCTTATTTTCAAATGTCTTAAATTCTTATTGAGATCATGTTTTTGGCTAACAAAATGAGCTTATGGATTTCTTATGATACATTTCTCCTATTTTTCTTTGGATTCCAAGCTTAATTCTTTCAAAGGATGATAAATCGTATTGTTGGCGCACTTTGATAAATTTATATGATGTTTTTATTATCCTAACATTCTTTTTGATGATTCCAAAGGGGGAGAAACATGATATTGGCTCGTTAGCTCAAAGAAGCTAATAAAAGCTTGTTATAAAAGCTATAAGCTATGGCATCTTAAAAGCCATAAGTTGTGAATTATATTTAGTCCAATTGTTGCTTGATGGACTTATATACTTGTCTAATGATGTTTTGTTGACAGGGGGAGCTTATAAGCTCTTGAACAAAATGTAAAAGCTAAGCTTTTAGCTTATGGTTAATTGTTTTTACATTATTCTTGATGTGTTTGTTGATAGGGGGAGCTTGTGCTTTTTCTTGCATAATATTTACTCCCTTATCTTAGTTGCTTATGTATTTTGGAAATTTTGGTTGCTTCTAAACGGTTAGATGTTTTTACCGGAAAATCGTTTTTAAAATTGTCCTCCTAATATTTCTAAAAATTGTTTTGGTTTGTAATCATCAAAAACGTGGAGATTGTTTGATAAATGTTTTTATCTTAATTTTGATGATTTTATTTTTACACCAAAACAATGTTTTTAATTGTTGCCCAAATACTCCTAAATGATTTAAAATGGTTTTAATATTTTCCGGAGTATTTCTTCAAGTTTTATTTTAGATAAAATTGGACAACACTTTTAATGATTTTATGTCTATAAGTTTTTACTTCAAAACAAGGTTCCTAAATATTGTCTAAATACTCCCGATTGGTTTAAAATATTTTTACTAAATTTTCGGAGTATTTCTTGAGTTTTATTTTCGACAAAAATTGGACAATATTTCTGTCTCGAGGTCAACCGGTCGCCGTAGAGGGCAACTCGTACCTGAAGATGTATTTTGAAACAGAAAATGAGACGGAGGAGAAAGTGACCAGGTCGACCGGTCGACCAGTGTCGACCGTCGGCGACCGTGGCGTCGGCCGGTCGACACCCACGCCGTCGGCCGGCACTGGCATTGTTTCAAACGAACGAAACTTTCTTGTAAAATCCTTAAGGGGGGACCGATTGGGGTGATGGTCGACGGTCGATGTCTATGTCGACCGGTCACCCTTGTAAATTTGTCTTTGTTTCTTTTCTTTTCTCTTATCGATCTTGCGCGACCGTCCGCCTATGGTTTGACAAAGAAAAATTCGACCGTTTGACAAAGACAACATTTCCTTAAATCATGGAGTTGATTTCTAACAGTTCTTTTCTTCAATTGTCTTGCAATTTTTTACAGAATTCAAGTCCCCAAGAGGAGCCTATCTTGTACAAGACATCTCCTATAAATAGAGGAAGTTCTGGAGCAACCAACACAACTATTGAGATACAACACAACAAGATACACTTCAAGCAAACACTTGTTCTTCATAGTTATTATTCTTGTTGTAATTTTGCCTAGCTTATCACTTTCACATCCTTGGGGTCTAGGCTATTCTTGATTACACTTTGCACTCATATTGTAATATTCATTATTGAGTTGTAATCTTGATTTTTGTCATCATTCAACACAAGACATCCTTGTGAGTATTCTTGTGGTAAGAATACACTTGGGTGATCTAGGTGATAGGTGTTTCAAGAGTGTGGTCCTCTTGAGGTGCTGAAGAATTTGGTATTCTTCAAGATTGAAGATTGTGGTGATCTTCAAAGGTGCCGTTGAAGGAAGATTGTGGTAATCTTCAAAGGGAGATTGTGGTAATCTCCAAAGGTAGTGTTGTTGAAGAGTGTGGTGCTCTTCAAGGTGTTGTAAGTTGAATTTGTATTAATTTTGGTAATTAATAAATTCCTTTTCTTTTTGAAATCCATCCCGGATATACTGGGGTGGTAGAGCACGTAGTCCCTAGGTGGGGTGAAGCTCTATAAATCGACGTGTGTTGTTTACTTTCCGCACCTTTATTATTGTCTTTGAGCATTCGGTTCGAAAAAGAGGGCATAATCGAAAAGATGGAGATAATCTATTCACCCCCCTCTAGATTATCGTAGCCGCTTGGACTTACAGGTGCTTCATGGAGGTGTCTCAGAGCTGGTAGATGATGGGCTGCAGCAATAGATTTGGGTGAAGGAGAGGCATTTTTCTTTTTTTCATTTTGTTTTTTTCTCGTTTTTTAGCTATAGATTGTTGTAGTTTTCTTTTTTGTTTGTCTTTTCTTTTCCCTGTTGATTTGCGAAACTCGTAGGCGGATCGATTTTATCCGATACAGTATGTAGCGATTGCTCGTGCCGATTTTGGTTTTTTTTTTTAGTGTTACGATCTCCCATTAAGTCTTTGAAGTCTCAACGTGTGTGATGATCTAGTTTTGGGTGTGAAGTGTTTAGTTTGTGGAGTTGATCTGAACTGGTCTTGTCAATTCCCCGTTTGGCTTTTATTTAGTCAAGTTGGCTCTTAGCCAGTTGGCTACGTTTGTAATTGTAATTCATGTTTTGTTGAGTTGTTCTAATAAAATACTATTGTTCGAAAAAAAAAAAAAAGAGTTATTTATTTTGTCACTTGTCATGTCTTATTATCCATGACAAGGATAATAATAATAATGGAAATGGTGAAAGCAAGATGGCGGTGGACAAGAGGTTCAAAACCCTTCCGCCGGCGGAGTCTTTGCTGAGGAACGAGACCATCGGAGGGTATATTTTTGTCTGCAACAATGATACCATGGCTGAGAATCTCAAGAGACAACTTTTTGGTATGTAAATTTTGTTTTTTTCTTCTCTCTCTCTCTCTCTTTTAATTTTCAATTAATATATGGTTTTTCTTTATGCGAAGATATGGTTTTTAATATGCATCTGTTGTGGATGAATCTGGATATATGTGAATTGTTTGGAGATGATGGTATTTGACTTGGATGATTTTTGGGAATAATAATCTTCTCCCGTGGAAATTGGATTTTGGAAATAATTGAATCATGTTCAAATTGATTTTCCAAATGAATACTATAGAGATTTATGGATGAATAATTCTGACATGTTAATGAGTTTGTTGAGATAGTTGCCTATAGTTGTCCAAAATTGATTGGATCTGATTCAATGTGTGTTTTCTATTATTCTTGTGAACTTTGTTTTCGTAGTCCTCTGTAGACATGTCAAGTGGGCCGGGCTGGGCTGGCCCGACCCAGACCCGCATAGGCCCACCTCCCAAATGGACCGGTTAAGCCCAGCCCACCTCCCAGGCGGGCCGGGCCGGGCTGAATAAATATATAAAATGTTAGGCCCAGCTCGGCCCGCTAGCCCGTCTCTAGTGGGCCGGGCCAAACGAGCTGGGCCAATGGGCTAGCCTATTTTTTGTTTTTGTGTGTATGCAGGTTAAGTTTAATAGAATATAGAATGTGTTTCAAGAAACGATCTTGGCCTGGTGGTTTTCTTGTACATTTTCTAGCAAGAGGTTGGAGGTTCTAATCTTAGCTACCACATTATTTTCATTCTTTTGTAATAGAAGGATGTTTGGGCTTCCAAGAGATCTAAAAATTAAAAAAAAAATGAAAAATCAACTTACTACTTGGGCCTGAGCCGGTCCTGGGCCGGGCTGCTAACGGTCCCGAGGCGGGCCTGAGCCGGGTCGGACCGGTTAACAATAGTTGGGCCCAATAGGGGCCCAGATCATATGTATAGGACAGGCCCAGGGACACCAATACTGTTCATGGACCGGTTCGAATCGGGCCGAGCTTGAATTGGGCTGGGTCAACCCAGCCCACTTGACATGTCTAGTCCTCTGTTATTAGATGATGACAAACAGTTTTTTTGAAAAACATGAATGAACAAAACCATCACAACTGATTTTTGTGTGGAGCTCATTTGTGTTTGTATATTGGAACCAATTTATACGGGTTTTGTGATGATGTAGTTTTGAATCAATTGATTCTTTTGAATTCTTTCTATTTCGATTTGGGATATCACATTTCTAATTTTAAACAATCTTAATATTTCAGGTCTGCCTCCCTGTTACCGAAACTCTGTTCGCGCAATAACACCAGGATTGCCCCTCTTTCTTTATAACTACTCAACCCATCTGCTCCATGGAATCTTTGAGGTTTGTTTTACATAAGTTATATGTGAATTTTATTTACTTCTTGAAGTTATTACTGCTATAGTTCTATACGAATTATACTTAGTATTATAATAAAACATGATATATTGCTTGTTGTCTCAGGCTACAAGTTTTGGTGACACTAATATCGACCCTTCAGCTTGGGAGGACAAGAAAAACCCTGGTGAATTACGTTTTCCTGCCCAGGTGCGTTGAATAATCTTGATTTCACTTTCAGTATGATCCATTTCAATATATTTTCAAAAACCTCTTTCTTTAATTCTTTGATACATTAATTGTGCAGAGTATGCAGTGAAGCTACAAGGAAGATCGATGGATGTTCATGGTTTTGGTGATCGCCTTCATTTTTTTTTCTTTTTACTTAGTTTTAATATAGTTTTTTTTTTTGTCTAATTTATAGTGGACTTGATATGGATCTTGGTTTATATTTGTTTATCAACTAGAATTATTACAGTTGTACAATGATTCGTATTTGGATTAGGTTGTATTCGGGATTATTTGATATTTTTCAACGAATTTGGATTTGGATTTGATTTATTGTGTTATTAAGTGATTGGGTGTCATGAATATTTGATATTTTTTAATTATTTATGCACAAGAATTTCGGGGAAAACTACAATTGGTCTACTTTTAATTATTTGATTTGATATGTTGTGGAACACCGTTGTTAAAACAATTATAAATTACAACGGTTATTAAGTCTTGTCGAACTGTTGTGATACTTCAAAATCACAATAGAATTTATCCGTTGTGGAAACCCGTTGTTGTATTTCATAATTCAAAAATAGTTACCAACCGTTGTCCCAACCATTGTCTTTTAGCATCTAAAGACAACGGATTCTAACCGCTGTCTTATTATTAATGACAACGGATTGAAACCATTGTCATTGAGCGGACTTTTTTACAACACTATCTTCGACAACTGCTGATTATTGTAATACACAACAGATTATATCCATTGTGTATTAGCGAAATTCTTGTAGTGTAGAGGCCTCCTCACATGGGTCCCAGTAATTCACCTCCTCCGGCTAAGACCCCGGACTAGAGGAGAAGACCTCACCCGGCTAAGACCTCAGGTGGGAAGACCCCTTCCGGCTAAGACCCCGGATGGGAGGGCCCTCCTCCGGCTAAGACCCTGGAGGAAGGGGCCTCCTCGCAAGAGTCCTCATAAAGAAAAAGAAGGCGAAAAAGATAACACATGTGGAGAAGAGATCAAAGTACTAAATTAAGAACTATGGAGGAAGTTCCAGAAGGGTGCCTCTTTCGGATTCCGAAAAGGCGCCCCATGAGCTCTATGAGGGCACCCACTCCAGGCTTCGGAAGGACACCCCACGAAATATTCTCCTTTGGCAAAAAAAGAAGGCAAAAACTCTAACACCGGGAGGAAAGAGATCGAAGCGATGGAGCAAGAATTGAAGAAGAACTCCAGAAGAGTGCCCCCCCTTTGGGCTACAAAAGAGCGCTCTCTCCGAACTCTAGAAGGGCGCCCCTTGAGCTTGGAAGGGGCGCCCTCAGGTAGCTCCAAAACAAGTAATTCCGGCTATCTTGAAGAAATTAAGGCTTCCCTCCGAAGGAAAAGATCCACCTCAACATGGAAAATGAACAAGTCTCTCACCAATAAGAAGTCACATGAAAATACTACAAGTAAAACATGATAAAAGAGAGCAGATAGGCAAAAGGAAAAACATCAGTATAACGTAAGTGCAACAGAATATCATCCGGCCTCATGGGGAAAAAAAAATCTCAACACGAAAAGAGAAAGCAAGAAATATCCAAGTGCATAAAGCAAGCTCTAAACAGGTGGGCAGGAGTCAAGGGCCGTTTGGGCCGAAATATAACTATCACTACTCAAGCAGGAGGCGCCCCATCTCCATCAAAAGCATCAGCCCCTCGAGGCTCATCTCCATCATCTCAAATTGTCGAGAAGATCCCGCAAAGCCTCGACCTCTCCATACTCCTCATCAAAGACACCACAGTCCAAGATGTCAATCAGCTCGCTAGAAGCCTTTCCACTCCGCCGTAGAAGTTTCCGGAAATGGCGAACTGATTTATCATAGAAAATAGAAGACTCCTTCAACAACTCTGAATGATACTCTGGAGATGCTTTGTAAGCCTCAATTGGGCGAGACCTCTCCCGATCCAGCAATTGGGCGCTGCTGAAGACTGAAAAAGACATCACCCGTCTTGGATTCATGGTCAAGTTGAGCCTTTGCCCACTCATACGCCTTCAACAGTTCGGACATCTTGCTCTCATGCTGGGTTGTGCCTTCCGTCAAGCTCTTCACCTTATCCCGAAGCTGACAGTTCTATGCCTCTGTCACCTCGCCTCGATGGTTCGAAGCCGCTGCAAAGTTCAGAATCTTTAATAAAATTTGTACAAGTCTTAGCCAGTGAAAGGACAAAGAATGAAGAATGAAGAATGAAGAATGAAGAATGAAGATGTAAAGTAACCACGAAAATCTTACTCGAGTGACATCCCCACAAAGGTGAGTCTCGATGTCCTTGAAGGATAGAGACCCAAGATGGGGCTGATCATCTGCCAACACAAGACCCCGAGAGAGAAGACCCCTTCCGGCTAAGACCCCGGATAGGATGGGCCTCCTCACAAGGGGGTCTTAGTAAAAAAATTCCTCCTCCGGCTAAGACCCCGGAGGAAGGGGCCTCTTCATAAGAGTCCCGTTGAATTCTTCTCCATGACGAAAATGTACCAGAAAAAAGGCGAAAAAGCTAACACATGTGGGGAAGAGATATAAGAAGAAACTTGGAAGAAGCTCCAGAAGGGCGCCCCCGCGCCCCCTCCAGACTCCAGAAGGGTGCCATATTTGTCCCCAACAAAGAAGTGCAAAGGAAAAGTAAGCAAAAATGCTAACACAGGTGGGGAAAACAAGAACTTGGAGAACTCTCCAGAAGGGTGCTCCTTCTAAAGCTCCAGAAGGGTGCTCCCACCAAGCTCGAGAAAGGTGTTCCATCCGAGCTCGAGAAAGGTGCTCCCTCCGAGCTCCAGAAGGGATAAAACAAAACACAAGTATCTCTGGCCACTCCGGAAGAATTAAAGCTTCCTTCCAAAAGGGAAAGGTTCATCTCTACACAAATAAAGAACAAGTCCCCAAGGACAAGGAATTAGAAGTTAAACTCCCGAGAAGACGTTGGAACGCAAAAATGCAGAAAGGCCGAAATCCAAAATCTGACCCAAAATAGGGAAAAATTCTAGAACAGGACAAAGAAAATACAAGGAATGAAGGACCGGGGGGCTTGGGCCGCCCCTGGAGAGTGCCCTCCATGAAGAAGGGGGCATGGGGGGCACCCCACAAGGACGCCTAAGGGGCGCCCTTACTCGCTACGGGGAGACACCCCAGAGAAATCTCCCCACTCACTAGGCTTTCATCTCAATTCTCACCTTAACTCCCACCTCAACTTTCAAGAAATTTCTTAAGTCTTCTGCAAAGCAAAAAATTTCAAAGATGAAGATTAGAGAGAGAAACATTACCTTTGGAAGACATGATCAAAGGCTCTTCTTTCAAGCGTCCTCGTGAAAAAGCAATCGAAAGTTCTCCGAAGGCAATACAAGATGCACAAACAGGACAAACCAGATACAATACCGGTTTAGCTCCCGCACTGCTTTATTCCTCCGCAGCACCAGAGCTGGAGGACTTATGTTGGGGGCAAAAACGATATTTAATTAATTAATATACAATTTAATTTATATATTTATTTAATATTAATTGCCCAATGGGCTCTTAATAAATAAATCGGCCCAATGGTATCTGGGACTGGCTCACAGGCTGATTTCTCCAATGCGGACTGGCCCATAGGCTGAACTCTCCTACACGGCCAACATGGCCCATCTCCCGGGTATTAGAAGGTCTCTATTATTTGTAAGTAAGTTAATTCATAATTCTCCTACGCATTTAATTTAGTATTCATTCACTGTTTTATTCTCTCGTTCACCATGCTGACTTGAGTGTCGGAGGGGCCTCCCTGGGACAATCCCCGGGGCCCTCTACGTTTGTGCGTGTGTGCAGGCAAGATCCAGTCAAAGGATTTTCCATCTCTCGAAGAAGACTTGAAGACTTCTGATATGTGTAAAATATACGTGCATATAAGAGCTTAAAATGATATAAAATTGATGCATTTATATGCATATTTAGTGTACTTGGTTTCCTTAGAAGGGCATGATACTGCATAGTTCTTGTAACTTTTACAGGAAATAGAGCTTAAACGGAAAGATATCAGTTAGGAGGCCCGGACAAGATTGAAGAATGCGAAGAAAAGATCAAAGAAACGAAGAAAATGGACAAAAACACACCACACGGTCTGCCCATGTGAAGCTCACACGACCGTGTGAGTTGACCCCGTGTGATTTTTACACGTTCGTGCGACTTGATTTTCAGAGACATGTTACACGACCCGACCGTGTGAAGGTGACACGACCGTGTGAAAGTGTTTGGGTGAAAAACATAGATGAAAACCATTTACACGGCCAGACCGTGTGATCTGCACACGGATCGTGCGATCCGTCTGTGTCTGATTTTTGTGTCATTTTCCCATCAGAACTCTACAAGTGATCTCTCAAAGCACCTATATAAAGGGACCAAGGTCTTGCACGAAAAATATACTTGATAAATCATAAAATACACTACAATACACTAGGGTTACACAAATCTATAGTCTTGTGAGAGAGGAGGGCTAATCTACGAAGAACACACAAGGTCTTTCACATCAACGGAAGCACAAGAGTTTCGAAGGCTTGGAAGGAGGATCTATCCTGACAAGAAGGGATTTTCTTTCATAGTCTAGATCTATTGTTTGTACTTAAACGATGTCAAACTATTTGATTTCAAGTTTGACTATGAATCTGTTATCAAACATGTTGGGCTAATCTTTCTGATCCTAGGGCATAATCCAAATTGTGGATTCATGTTAAATCTATATTCATTGTATTCTTAATTGGTTTATGTGTTTTATTATATGAATTCAAAGGCTTAATTCTTGTAGATTATTTGGCCAATAATTTGCATTTCATATTTGTTAGTCCATAATTCGGGTGGTGAGTTCTAACAGATGAAAATTGGATTCAGACATAGACGGGTATAGAGTCGGGAGGCTTATACCTATTTGTGGGGAGTACTTCAATTCAAAGATCATTTGGGAGTTGATATTAATTGTTGAGTAGGGATGCTAGCAATTGGTATTAATCAACTGTTTATTTGCTTCGGGAGGGGGAATAAACAAATATTGGAATTGAACTCATAGAAACATATAAATTGGTTTTGATAAACATTAATTGGATTTAATATTGAAGAATCATGTTGAGATTATGTGCCTAGGGTTGTTTCGTATTTTTTGAAAGGACTTGTGGAGTTCCGATTTTTACAATTTTACTCCTTTTATTTTATTTGTTAATTTAGGATTTATAAAACTCGTGATTTTTCGGTCGCTTCAATAAAATTGGAATACGATGTTTCTATAGCCTAAGTGTTTCGTATTCAATCCCTGAGGAATACAACTTTGCTTGTCATTATTCTATAAACTATACTGTACACTTGCAGAATAGTGGAAAGATTTTTGCGATCAAGTTTTTGGTGACATTGTCGGGGATTGAAATTCTACTTAGATATAGTGATAAGTAGTTCAATCTTAATTGAAGCAAGTTTTTTTTGTAAATATTTTTCTTTTTATTTTTCGATTTTTTATTTTGGTAAAATAAATTTTATTGCTTTGGTTCTAACATTGTTTTTGTCAAGTGAAGATAGTGCATGATCACGCGTTCTAGATCTACCCAGCCAATACCCATTGAATTGGAAATTGAGAAAACAGTGAAACCGTTAAGGAAAAGATCTAAAGCAATGGCAGATGGGAATAATCAGAATGTCGTGAATAATAGAAACAATGACGAACACCCACCTGGAATGGACGGACAAGACCGGATTGTGGAAAGGCCCACGAGAATGGCAGTTAGGGACTACTTCCAGCCAGAAGTTAGTCGAACTTATGGGGGTGTGGCCTGTCTGCCGATCAATGCAAACAACTTTGAACTAAAACCAACAATGATCTATATGGTTTCACAAAACCAGTTTGGGGGTAGAGCCGTTGAAGATCCAAACGCGCATCTGGCGCAATTCTTAGAGATATGTGATACTGTTAAAATAAATGGTATTTATAAGGATATCATTTGATGTCACCTTTTGGCATTCTCTCTGCGCGATAAGGCTAAGGGATGGTTATGCTCTTTAACACCACCCACAGTAGATTGGGCTGAACTAAGTCAGTAGCTTCTAGCCAAATACTTTTCCCCTAGTAAGACGCTGAAATTGAAATCCGAAATTGCCCAGTTTAGGCAGTTAGATGCAGAGCCATTATATGAGGCAAGGGATAGGTTTAGAGAGTTGTTGAGGAAGTGCCCTCAGCAGGGATATCCCGATTACCAACATGTTCAGTATTTCTATAATGGTTTAAGTTGCAACACAAGAACTATTATAGATGTTGCATCTGGAGGTGTACTGCTAGAGAAATATCCAGATGAGGTACTAGAACTGTTAGAGGAGATGGAAAACAATTGTTACTAGTGGCCATCCGAGAGATCCGATGATAGATGTGTCGCGGAAATTAGGATGAGGATAAAATTGCCATGCTCACAGAACAAATATCCATGGCAAGTATGAAATTGGATCCGATGCAACAAGCAGCTTCACGAGAATCAACAGTTGTTGTAGAAGAGGCAAACATCGTCGGACAACAGAGTTACAACAACAACTACAGAAATACTCAGTCACTCACATACTAAAATCCGGGGCTACGAAACTGGCAGCCACCTCCGGATTTTGATAGGAGTAATCGAGATAGCAGAGTCTCATTCATTGGGGAAACTCGGGCCCGACTAAATCAGGATGAAGCTAAGATAGACAGAATCGAGGATCGGGTAACTCAATTAAATACTACCATGGATGAAAGACTGAAATCCTTGGAAAAACAGGTAGGGCACATAACCACAGCAGTAGGCGACCAACACCATAAAAGCAAACTCCCGAAAGATGCAAAGATAGATCCGGGGGAACAGTGTCAATCCATTCGTCTGAGGAGTGGAACAGGATATGAGGGTCCAAGGATGCCAGTTGAACAAGAGGCAGAAGAGGAAACAAGTGAGGAGCAGGACACAACAATAGAAGATGCGCCAAAACCAGTGGAAAAACAAAAAGTAGTTTCTGCTCCAACAATTCCGAAAACTAAGGTACCTATCCCTTTTCCGCAAAGGTTTCAGAAAAAGAAATTAGATGATCAATTTATTAAATTTTTGGAAAATTTTAAGAAAATTCAAACCAATATACCTTTTGTGGATGCTTTAGAACAAATGTCAAATTATGCTAAATTTCTTATAGACATTATAACAAAGAAAAGAAAGATTTTGGAATATGAAACGATAAAACTGACAGATGAGTGTAGTGAGATTATTCAATGGAAGTTACCCCAAAAGCTTAAAGATCCTGGGAGTTTCATAATTCCTTGTGTAATAGGGGGTACAACCTTTAATTAAGCATTATGCGACTTAGGTGCTAGCATAAATTTAATGTTGTTATCAGTATTTCGGAAACTGGAATTAGACGAAGTGAAGCCTACGATAATTATCCTACAATTAGTGGATCGTTCGCAATGTATCCGAAAGGGGTGATTGAAGACGTTTTGGTAAAGGTAGACAAATTCATCTTTCCAGCGGATTTTATTGTGTTGGAAATGGAAGAGGATCGTGAGGTCCCATTAATTCTGGGAAGACCATTCTTGGCCACAGGTAGGGCATTAATCGATGTGCAAAAAGGTAAGTTAACATTGCGGGTAAATAATGAACACATATTATTTTCGATTTATAAAGCTATGCAATTCTATGAAAACGTTGAACATTGCAACATGATTGATATACTAGCACCATGCATGGAGGTTGAGTTTGAACAGGTTGTGATGAAAGATGCATTGAAATGGTGTTTGAGCCACTCACAAGAGACCAATGGTATGTGTTTTGATATTACTAACAATGAAATTGTCGATTATGTTCTTGCTTTATACTCAACAGAGGAGAAAATACCGGAAAAAGGTGCGCATACCAGTTCATACGGCCGTGTGACAAGCTTCTTCCAACGCAAACACTACACATGACCGTGCAATCCTACATGACCTGATAGTGCAGCAAGAAGGGAACCAAATACCCGATCATATGAGCTCACACGGCCAGGCCGTGCGATCTATTTTTGCATGTGAAAATCCATGCGGTCGTGTGGGGGCACACGACTCAACCGTACGGTATGTTTCTTTAGCCCCAAATTCGGGATGATCTCCCGGCTTCCCCAGTCTCGTAAACCTCTTCCGCACAATCTTCAATATGCATTCTTGGGTGAAAATGAGACCTATCCGGTAATAGTTTCTTCTTCCCTTACTGCAAATCAATTAGAAAAACTACTACAAGTCTTAAGGGAACATAAAACTGCTATTGGTTGGTCTATCTCTGATTTAAAAGGTATAAGTCCCACGATTTGCATGCATAAGATAAGAATAGAAGATGATTGTAAATCTTTTGTGCAACAACAACGTAGACTTAACCCAATTATGCAATAGGTCGTTAAGAAAGAAGTTCTTAAATGGTTAGATAATGGAATCATATTTGCTATATCTGACATCAATTGGGTTAGTCCGGTACAAGTTGTACCAAAGAAATGAGGGATGACAATAGTAAAAAGTGAAACTGATGAAATTTTAGCCACTAAAGTTGTTACAGGTTGGCGTATTTGCATTGATTATCGAAAGTTAAACGCAACAACTCATAAAGATCACTTTTTCCTCCCCTTTATGGATCAAATGTTAGATCGTCTTGTAGGTTACGAGTATTATTGCTTCCTAGATGGGTACTCGGGATATAATCATATCGTGATAGACCCAAGGACCAAGAAAATACAACATTTACGTGTCCTTATGGTGTTTTCGCATTTCGTAGATTACCATTTGGGCTATGTAATGCACCTACAACTTTTCAAAGATGTATGATGGCGATATTTCATGGCATGATTGAAAATATAATGGAAGTCTTCATGGATGACATCTCAGTTTTTGGTAGTTCATTTGATCATTACTTGCATAATCTAACCCTTGTTTTGCAGAGGTGCGAGGAGACGAACTTAGTATTAAATTGGGAAACGTATCATTTTATGCTATGAGATGGTATTGTATTCGGTCATCATGTTTTCTCTGCAGGTTTAGAAGTTGACCGAGCAAAGGTGGTAGCAATTGAAAAACTTCCACCTTCGAATAATGAGAAAGTAATAAGGAGTTTTCTAGGACATGCGGGTTTTTACAGACGCTTTATTCGTGATTTTTCAAAAATAACTAAACCCCTTTCCCATTTGCTTGGAAAATATGTACCTTTTGCTTTCACCCCTAATTGTCTGCAGGCTTCTGAAACATTGAAAAAGGCTCTGGTAAGTGCACCAATTTTGATCACGCCCGATTGGAGTCAGCCATTTGAAATAATGTGCGATACAAGCGACTATGCAGTAGGATCCGCATTGGGACAAAAACGCAAAAAGTTGTTTCATGTTATTTACTATGCAAGTCGTACATTGGATCCATCATAGCAAAATTACACCACAACGCAAAAAGAATTACTTGCGGTGGTGTTTGCATTTAATAAATTTCGTGCATACTTAATTAGGACAAAGACAATAGTCCATACAGACCATGCTACGGTCAAATACCTATTAGCAAAGAAGGATGCCAAGCCAAGGCTCATTTGATGGATACTTTTGTCACAAGAGTTTGACATCGAAATTCGGGATCGGAAATGATGCGAGAACGTGGTAGCAGATCACCTCTCATGAATTGAGCAAACGGTTAATGAGAACTCAAAAGGCACAACCATCAAAGAACATTCCCCAACGAGTTAATTCTAATGGCCGAAACGACCATCCCCTGGTACGCTGATATTTTAAATTATTTAGTAAGTGGGGTTCTACCACCAAATATCACATATCATGCAAAGAAGAAATTTCTTCACGATGTGAGATATCTTTTGTGGGATGAACCTCTATTATTTAGAAGATGTGCAGATTATTAGGAGACAAGAAGAATGGGCAAGCATTCTGGAGCAATGCCATTCATCACCATGTGGGGGCCACTTTAGCCCAACACGCACTGCGACTAAGGTATTACAGTCCGATTTCTTTTGGCCTTCTAATTTCAAATATTGCTATAAATTTGTTTTGCAGTGCGATAGGTGTCAACGTATGGGAAATATTTCGAGGCGACACGAGATGCCATTGACTAAAATAATGGGAGTGAAATTGTTTGACGTTTGGGGTATAGATTTCATGGGACCATTTCCAGTTTCAAATGAGTACAAGTACATTCTCCTTGCAGTAGATTATGTATCCAAATGGGTGGAAGCAACTCCTACTAAAACAAATGATGCCAGAATTGTGTTAAAATTCTTACAAAGGAATATCTTCACAAGGTTTGACACTCCACGTGCTCTTATTAGTGATGGAGGATCTCACTTTTGCAATAAACTATTTAATAATATGATGGATAAATATGGAGTGAAACATCGAGTGGCCGCCGCCTACCATCCATAGTCAAATGGGCTAGCCGAGGTTTCAAATAGGAAGATTAAGCAGATCTTAGAAAAGATGGTCAGTACAAATCGAAAATATTGGGCGTTAAAGTTTGATGATGCCTTATGGGCCTATCATACGACATACAAAACACCTCTTGATATGTCTCCATATCGATTAGGTTTTGGGAAGTCATGCCACCTTCCGGTGGAATTAGTATATAAGGCATTTTGGGCAGTGAAAAAGCTTAACTTTGACATGACAGTAGTAGGTGAGAAAAGAAAATTACAAATAACCGAATTAAAAGAATTTCGCCAAGATGCATATGAGAATGCACAGATCTACAAAGATCGCACAAAAAGATGGCATGATAAGAGAATTTTAAGAAGAGAGTTTTTACCCTGGCAAGTGGTACTTTTATATAATTCTAGATTGAGACTATTTCCGGGTAAACTTAAATCAAGATGGTCGGGTCCATTTGTTATCAAAAAGGTACTATAACCGGGAGGAGCCATTGAACTACTAGCAAATGATGATCGAGCTTTCATAGTAAATGGGCAAAGAATTAAACATTATTATGAGCAAGAAACGCAGCAAGAAATTTCGACCATCGACTTGATTGAACCATAAGACAATCAGGAGTCTGGCTGAAGATGTAAAACTTAGCGCTTGTTGGGAGGTAATCCGATATTCGAACCATGTAAGTACTTTTACACATTCCTCTTTCTTTTGATAATTTTCTCATATGTTAGGGACAAATCATATTTTAAGTTTGGGGGGGTGTCAAGAATGCGTAAATTAGTATTGTTGCATTTTGCATTGCATTTAGGATTGCATGTAGAGCATACAACAATTTGCATAAAAAAATTATAAATTTTTTGTTTTTTAGCACTTTTATCGCTTTAGCACGTTTAATTGATTTTATGTGATTTAGGATAAAAAATTCGACAGAGTAGAAAAAGCTTCTGTATGATTTTACTATAAGCATTTGATTTTATGAGATGAAATATTTTTGTGAATAATGTGATGAATTATTGAGGAGATGTCTTTTACTTGTTTGGCATTAATTAAAAAAATTGGGTATTTGAGCATTATGCGAAAAATAAGCCTGTGAGCTTTTGTGCCTATAACTGCTTTCATATTATGCTGTCTTATTTTTCTTGAGTGTATCATTCATGATTGTTAGAATTCTAGAACTTGCTTTGGTATCTTAATTGAAGCCATATGCAAATTTTGAAAATGATTTAAGGCCATCTTTGTTTAGCCGACTTAGCCTAAAAAGCCTACCTATGAACTCATGATTTCCTAGTTAGCTACTTTGAGCCTTAACTTATTATTGTTAACACATTTTGATCTTTAAAATTGAAAGATGATTTTTATCCCTAAAATTACTTGAGCTTATAGAAGATGAATAGTTTGGGGGAGATGTGGTGAAATTGTGAAAAAAAAAAAGAAAGAAAGTTGACAAAAGAATGAGGGATGAGCAGTGCTTAGATAAATGAAAGAATAATTGAGCTCGAAAAAAAAAGAAAAATTTCTGAAAAAGAAAGAGAAAAATCGAGCAAAAAAAAGAAAAGAAAGAAAATTTCTGGAAATTTTGAGGAATTAAGGGCTTGAGGCTAACGAAAAAGAAAAGAAAAAAGGCAAAAAGACCTAAGAATGAAAAAAGAGAAAAAGGGTGGAGTTGAGTTGAAAAAGAAAATATCTTGAAAGAATGATTTTTAGATAAAATTGGGTTGGTGAATTACAAGTCTGTGTGTTTAAATTCTATTTGCTCAACTCAAGTCACTTAATCCAAATTTTTCCTACCCTTACTAAAGAACCTACATTACAACCAAATGAAAAATCCTTTTTTATTCGTAAATTGTGCACACTAAAGTGGTAGAGATGTTACATGATTTACAAGCATGTGGTAGTTCTACATTCATTGAATTGAGTTGAGCGTATACACATCCTAATTATTTTGAGAGATGAGTGATAGAGTCACGATGTTAAGTACCCGAAAGAGTATTGATTATGCCGAACTTGTGATTGATAATTTCTTGATAACGAATTGCATGGTTTACTTGAATATGGAGTCGAATGAGATTGAATGTTTATAGTGTTCTTGTGTGTTCTTTGTACCCCTTGAGATTATTTTTCTTAGTTTGCTCGAGGACGAGCAATGGTTTAAGTTTGGGGGATTTTTCCTCGGAAAGATGAATTTTGTCAACCTTGTTTGACTTGAGGTGATATGCCCTAAAAAGCAGCATCACACACACACACACACACACACACACACACATATATATATATATATATATATATATATATATATATATATATATATGGAAGAATTAAAATTAGTGGTTGGAGGCAAAAGAGAACTAGTTGTATGTTAACTTCTTATTTTCCCTTTTTTTGTGGCCTACTAAAAATCATTTTTCTTAAATTTATCTAACTCAAAAGTAAAATGGTCAATTCACAACGTCTATATGAGTTAATTTTTGAATACGTCCATCAACATCTTATAGTGGTAGTCAAAAGAAAACCTCTGAACCCTAATATGCTCTCGGACGCCATCTACCATATTGACTACTCCGATCATCTTCTCCGACATGCCCACGTCAGAATCCTTTCATGGACTTACATCTAACTTTGTTCCATACACTTCACATCCATATATGCAAATTTCGGCTTCAAATTCTGCACGTTATGTAAGTTTTCATGATTTTGGTGTGGCTCTGACGTTGGATTCCACTCGATCAATGGCTATGGCTTTGAGTTCTCAGCCATCTCAGGTTTCTCCCTCTCATGTATCTGATTTAAACGTTGCGGGACAAGGTGAGGGTTCTTCTTCCACGACAGTATTTCACGGACTCTACCTCCCTTCAAATTTAGTCCCATACCATCAACAAACTCCAAAAGATGCTTCTTGTTATCCTAGTTTGGGTCTGGTGCCGTCAACCGCTTACCTGGCATCCTCTTCAAAGCATGGCAACCTTGAGGGTGCTGCTCCTCTCACCAAGTCGCACGCACATGGGGGCTTAAACCCCTAAGAGGCTTTGCCTTGTGCTCCCATTATCCCCATGGCCACTGTCCATGGGAGGGCCATCCCCATGCACTCCTTTATTGGGGGGCTGGCTAGGGGGCATCCATCTTTAGCTGCCTCCTCCAAGGGGGGTGATGGCCCTTGGGAAAATTGTGATCCCATATCTCATGCGTATACAATGGCTCTCAATGACGACCTCAATGTTTCGAGGCACTTTAAACATGGCAACGATGGCACATGATCTTCATCCAACCAAGGGGCTCAAGGAATTTTCCCACTTCCTTCACCGCACGATTTTACTTTTGCCGAAAAGGTTTCTGGTACAGGCTCTAATTTGGATTCGTCTTTCCCCTACCTCCAGGTAACAAAAACTTACTCCTCTATGGTGAATGGTTCGACATGTTCTATCCTCGAACCGGTTAAAAAGGGTGATTACTATTCAGTTTGATGAAAACCTTTATAAGCAACGTATTTCTGAATTTGCTTACTCTTTGATTGGGCGCGTGATTTTGGGGAAAGGTAATAATCCTTGGGCAATTTTGCCGCTTAAAAATTGGTTTTCTGATTTATGGGATATTAAAACTGATTGGAAGTTAATCCCTTTGGGCAAGGGTTATTTTTGTATCAAATTTAATAATGTACAGGATCGTTCTCGAGCTCAAGTTCGTGTGTCTTGGGCTATATTAATCCGGGTACTATGTGACTATCCCCGTGGGTGCCGGACTTTAATCCCTACAATGTTACGACTTCGATTGCAAGTATTTGGGTTAGAATATTTGAGCTCGGTATTGAATACTGGGAAGCTAATTTCATTTTGGGAATTGCTAAGTGTTAGGAAATTTATTTATTAGATTTTGATGATACCATGTAAAACTTAGAATAGCAAGTTGGCACTCCATTTTCTTGTATTTCTATGTTGTAATAGATAGGACTGAAAGAGCTGAGTGAAGTCAGCTATGTCGAAGAATGCAAGAAGTCAACTGAAGACAAGAGTGAAGACTCCGTTGTGTGTCAGTTGAGTATGGCCAAGATATTAAAGGCAAAGACTCGACTGAAGGAGACTCAGCTGAGGAACAACTGTGTAAAGGATGTGGAAGTGTCGGTCAAGTCAGTAAAGAGCCAAGTCTAACAGTTGAATTGACAGTTGAGTCATTTCCATATGATTAGAGCGGACTCAAGTCAAAAGGGTAAAGGCAGCAGTCAAGTCAAGACAACTGACATTAATCCATTGGAAGGAAGTCAAGGATATTACTCGATATAGTAATAAGTCCAAGCTACCCAGTCTTAAAGTGTTTGGCCCAGAAATATGCAAAAGGAATAAGCCAATGGGAAACACTGAAGCATGTGCCAGGCCCTGGAAAGCTGCAAAGTCATTTAATACGAGGAAAGGTCAACATCACAATGCTGCAGGCCAAGAAAAGACAAGCCAACGAACAAGAAAGTGTTATTTGAAAATAGACTATCTCTTCAATGGGTAAATTTTCAAATAAGCACTATAAAAGGCTAAGGAAGCATTTGAAAAAAAAAGACGATTTACACGAACGAATCAAGCAATTATCAAGCAAGCATAACCTGCAATATTCTCAAAGCTTATAAAGAAATTCCTCAAGCCTAAAACTCGAAGGAACTCGATCCAACACACGTTGTGAAGAAAAGAATAATTCAACCAGTTGAAGAGAAAAAGTTTTAAAGAACAAAAGGGGTCTACTCTCCAACTTTGAAGGAGCTATAGTAAGGTTCAAGGGCGAACCAAAAGTTTTAAGTTTGTTGGAAGGCTGTGTGATCAATTCTAAAGGCTTGAAGGGAGCTGAAGTAGCAAGGCAGCTGTCTTGTGAAGAAGTTGAGTCGCACGAGAAGCTAGCTATGTGATCAAGGTTGTCTCTACACTGAAGAACTGCTTTGTAACCTGATTTGTTACTTAGTGGATTCCTCCAGGAGTTGGAGAAGAGTGGATTAGAGGAATTACCCCATCCTCGAACCACTATAAAATTTGCTTGTGTCATTTACTTTAAGCATTTACTCTCTTGCATATTTTTATATCTGCCGATAAGTTAAATTGCAAGTCAACTGATAATAACAAGTGTTAAAAACGTGCTTAAAAATTAACTAAGGGTGTTAAGTCTTCCGTTGTTTAAAACCAAATCATCTAAAAGTTAAGTGTTAGTTGACGCAGCTAAGTTATACTAGCAACAGCTCAGTCGAGTCTTGTTGAAGAAAGCCAACCTAGCTGTCCACCAAGGACTTAGTTGATTTGAGTCAACTATGTTGAATATTTTAAAAGGACTAAAAAGTGAAAATTTGGTAAGGTTTATTCAACCCCCCTCTTCTAAACCTTACACCACACCCCTTGGGACCTACAAGTGGTATCAGAGTGGTTGGTTCATTGAGCCTTCCGCACTGGTTACTGAACTAGATCTCAATCTTTTTCAAAAGGTTTAACACTTGTGTTTTAAAGTCTTTCATCACAGCATTATTTATTATCATGGAAGCCAATCTAACTCATATTCCTATGTTTACTGTGGAAGAGTTTGATGACTGGAAGATTCGCATGCAGGCTCACCTATCAGCCTTACACGATGAAATGTGGCTAGTGATAGAGGATGGGCCATTGCAAATATTCAAAGTTAACACTGTTGTAAGAAGAGCACCTCAAGATGAAGGAGAGGATGCTGCAGCAGATCCTAAACCAGCCACGGTTGAAGACCTCACTGTGAATGGACAAATGAAGATAGAAAGTGATACAACCTGGACAATGTGGCCAAGGATATTCTCTACAAGACATTGGACAAGGCTATGTTCAATAAAGTGAATTCATTCAAATCAGTCAAAGAAATCTGGGATAAGCTAACCCTGATTTGTGAAGGATCAGAACAGATTAAAGAAAGCAATCAAATTGTTGATGTACAAAAATTGGAAAATTTAAAAATGCTTGCAGATGAAAGCATGGATCAGTTGGATGTCAGATTCACAGAGATCACTAATGAGCTTTCAGCTATTGGGAAAGAGTACACTCAGAAGGAGATGTGCATGAAGATTCCAAGTGCCCTCCCAACTGAATGGAAAATGAAGGTCATGGCTCTGAGACATTCAATGGACCTCTCAAAAACATCGAATCGTGAGCTATTCTCAGACCTCAAAGCCTATGAGTTTGAGCTGAGAAGAAAAGAGCAAGAGAAAACAGTTGTACCCTAGACAGCTGCATTGATGGCCAATGAAGGGAAGAAAGTTGAGCTTAAGGAAACCATTGACCAGGAGGAAATTGCTCTCAGGGTTAAAATATTCAACAAGTTCTTTAACAAGAACTACAAAGGAACAAGGGAGAGATCTCCAGGAGACATTCATCACCTTCCAAAGCAAGGGAGGACAGACCACCCAAGAGAGCTGAGCATCAAAGAGCTGACTATCAGAGAGCTGATAATCAGAGAACCGAGAGAGCTGAAAACCTGTGTTGGAATTGCAGACAACCAGGACACTTTGTTGTTGATTGTTCCTATCCACCAGTCAAAAAATACAGAAACGAAGGATAGAGTCTTCAGAGAAAGAAGACAAGAAAAGAAGAAAGTCATGTTGGCTACTGAGACTGCTGAGCCAGCCAAGTGCAAAGAAGCAGCAGACTCAGATAGTAGCGAAGGAGACTACTCAAGTGATACTGAGGAAGAAGCTATGATCTGCCTTATGGCCAAAGAACAAGATCAAGAAGATGAGGTACAATTTAATTCATCTCACTCAGATTCAAGTGATAGTGACTGTGATACACACACTTCATCACCCACAGATCTTATGATTCATTAGGAAAAATGATGAAAGATTTTGAGCACATTAAAACCTCACACACACTTTTAAATGAGGAAAACAGCCAGCTTAAAAGCCAAAACTCACAGCTGACTAAAGAGCTGAGTACTCTGAGTCACATAGTTGATGAGAACACTAAGCTGAAGGCTGAAAATGCCAAGATCTTAGCGAGAGTTAGTCACACTCTTTGAAAAGAGAGAAAAAGATCTTGAAAATGTGATTGCCTCATTTATAAAAGCATCCAAATCATTGGATGAACTTATAATGAGTCAACAAGAGTGTGGAGATAAGACAGGCATAGGATTTAATTCCTTTGTGCATAGTCAAACTCCCAGAGTGATTTTGGAGTAAGGATCCTCAAGCAATGAGGGAATCCAAAAGCCCAAAACACCATATATTGCACCAATATCCACACTAAAACACAATCACAATCATACTGGTCTTGGATACAAAGGTAAAGAAAAGAAGTCAATCGAGTATGCTGAGAGGACAGCTGAAAAGAAATTTAGACAAGTCCATCAGCAAACTCCCAACAGAAAATACTCTTTGAAAGCTAAACAGAGCTACCAAAAGCCCCAGAGATTTCATCAGAGAAATTCATATGATGGGAATGGTAGAAACTATCCAAACCAATGATTGGTATAACCATGTGAAATATTAGCAAAGACCTATGAGATAAAAAATGGCAAAGACCTCAACCTCAGCAAAGGTCATTCCCAAGGCAAAAGAGCTATTATCAGCACACATATACACCCAGGCACAATACCTAGAAATTCCACAACTATCCCAAGAAAGCAGTTGCTAAAACAAACACACAGGCATATGGACTTATTTGGTCCTGTTGAGCCAGCTAGCATCAGTGGAAAGAAATACACCTTAGTGGTGGTGGATGATTATTCAAGATATACATGGACAATTTTCATGTGTAAAAAGAAAGAAACACTACAGAAGTTACCTCAGCTGATGATAAGAGTTCAAAATGAAAAGAGCCAAACCATTATAAAGATAAGGTCTGACAGAGGAACTGAGTTTGTCAATGGAATTATAACTCATTATTGTGTTGAGAATGGTATTGCTCATGAGTTATCAGCTGCAAGGACTCCACAGCAGAATGGAGTAGCTGAAAGAAGGAACAAAACTCTCAAGGAAGCTGCAAGGACAATGTTAGCTGAAGATGGATTGCCTAAGAGATTTTGGGCTAAAGCCATAAATACAACATGCTATACTCAGAATAGATGCATGATAAATAGGCAATTAACCAAGACTCCATATGAAATTTGGACAGGGAGAAAGCCAAATGTTGGATATTTCAAAATATTTGGATGTAAGTGCTTCATCCACAACAATGGCAAGGACAATTTGAAGGCTTTTGATGCTAAAGCTGATGAAGGTATCATTTTGGGATAATCAGCTAAGATTAAAGCCTACAGAGTGCTAAACAAGAGGACTATGGTCACAGAAGAGTCCATTCGTGTGGTATTTGATGAGCCAAATATGAATGGAGAAGACATTGATGAGTTAGCTGAGAAACTGAATCAGTCGACTATGCAGAAGAGGCCTAATGTTAATGCAGATGTGGGAGCACTCAACCCTGAAGATGATGAGATAGCTGAATCTCAAAGACAGCTGGAAGGTCTGCAGCTGAATGATGATGAAGGAGCTATTCAAGACAACTTAGTCAAGCAAAGACGGCAATCCAAATCAGGACGTACTCCAACCTGATGTGAGATGGTTGAGAGACCATCCACCTGAGTTAATCATTGGAGATGTCAGAGATGGCATAAGAACCAGATCCAGAGCACAACATGAAACGTATGTTCACTTGTTTTATTTCTCAAATAGAGCCTAAAGATGTGTCTCAAGCCTTGGAAGACACACATTGGATTCAGGCCATGCAAGAAGAGCTGAATCAGTTTGAAAGAAACAAAGTATGGGAATTGGTTCAAAGACCTACCCACCAAAATGTTATTGGTACTAAGTGGGTATTCATGAACAAGATGAATGAGGAAGGACATGTTGTCATAAACAAAGCAAGATTGGTAGCCAAAGGGTATTACCAAGAGGAAGGTATAGATTTTGATGAAACCTTTGCTCCTATTGCTAGATTGGAAGCAATAAGGATGTCTCTTGCTTATGTTGCACATAAGAACTTCAATGTATATCAACTGGATGTGAAAAGCGCATTTTTGAATAGACTGTTAGAGAAAGAAGTCTATGTTGAACAACCTCCAGGTTTTGAGCAAAAAACTATTGGAGATAAGGTCTACAAGCTCAAGAAGGCATTTTATGGATTGAAACAAGCACCAAGAGCATGGTATGACACATTGTCACAATTTCTAATTGAAAATGGATTCACCAAAGGCAAAGTTGACAGAACACTTTTCAGGATTCAAGATATATAGAGAGAGTATATTACTTGTTCAAATATATGCGGATGACATTATCTTTGGATCCACAAACAAAGAGATGTGTGATAAGTTCTCAAACCTCATGCAAGGCAAGTTTGAAATGAGCGTGATGGGAGAGCTGACTTTCTTCTTAGGACTTCAAGTCAAGCAAATGAAGAATGGAACCTTCATAAGTCAAACCAAATATACCAGTGATTTGATAAAGAAATTTGACATGAAAGAGAAGTCATCAGTAAAGATTCCTATGAACACATGAGTCAAGATGGATATGGATGCAGATGGCAAAGTTGTTGATCAAACTATTTATAGAGCCTTTCTTGGATCATTGCTCTATTTAACAGCAAGCAGGCCAGACGTCACCTTTGCTATAGGTGTATGTGCTAGATTTCAATTTGTACCAAAAGAGAGTCACATGACTACAACTAAGAGAATCCTAAGGTATTTGAAGGGATGCCAAGAAGTTGGCTTATGGTATCCAAAGAAAGGAGGATTCAAGCTAGCAGGGTACTCAGACTCAGACTATGTTGGGTGTAGAGTGGACAGGATGAGTACATCAGGTACTTGTCAAATTCTTGGAAATAGATTAGTTTCTTGGTTTAGCAAGAAACAAAATTCAATAGCTACATCCACAGCTGAAGCAGAGTACATAGCTGCCGGCAGTTGTTGTGCCCAAGTCTCATGGACGAGACAGCAGCTGAGAGACTATGATATTGAAGAAAAAGAGATTCCAATCATATGTGATAACACTAGTGCTATTGCAATCACTCGGAATCTAGTGTTGCACTCAAGAATGAAGCATATTGATGTTAGATATCATTTTATAAGAGATCATGTTGAAAAGAAAGACATCACCTTGGAATACATCTCAACTGATAAGCAGTTAGCTACATATTCACTAAGCCTCTATGTGAATCAAGATTTGAAGAACCTATGAATGAGCTAGGGTTAATTGAGTTGAGTTAGGATACTCGGAAGACTCAATCAGCAGAGACAAAGAAGAGAGAAAGAAAAATAAGCAAGTTTCACATTTCAGCCAAGTGAAACAGACAAGACAAGAAATCAGCTGTATCGAGTTAGCTGACAGTTGAATGATCTAATGTGAAGAGAGAAGCAGAGTTAAGTCACTTTTGGTTAATAGCTGAGTTATTTATGAGCTAAATAACAAAAAGCAATTATTTTCTATGAGCGGGAATTTTTTTAAGGATTACGTCAGCGTAATTATGATATCAGGACAAAAAGCTGCACGGTTAAGCCTATGATTGGATATAAATGCTACTGCATTTAATGCGGGGAAATTAAAGTTGTTTCAAAGGTTAAATCCTGACTGTCAATTTTGATCTAATTTTTCAAATTCCAGAAACTGTCCTTTCAAGTCCAATATAAGCCAAAACACATTTTCTCTCTCCTCACAAAAACTCTCTCGTCTTCATTAAGCAAAGAATTCTCTATGTGAAAGTGCGAAAACCGTACTTTTCAAAATCGAGATTTTACGCTTTTTTAACCGTTTATCTTCATCGAAAATGGAAGCTACGTATGATTTTGTTAAGATGTTCGAGAAAATCCACTCCGGATCTACAGTTGATTTCAAAGGACTGCTGAAATAGGGTGATGATGAAACCCTGGTAAAGAAAATTGCTGAGAAACTCGAGAAGTCTGGTCTGAAGGACTTTCTCACTATGGAGTTCTCTCACACATATCTAGAAGAGGTCACGATGTTCTACGTTAACGCCGAAGTACACAATGATGAGATTCACTCATCAGTTTACAGCAAGGTTATCAAGATCATTATTGTTGACCTTGCTGAACATTGCAAGTTGCCTACTGAAGGGCTGAAAGAAATTACCGAGAAGGATGTCAACATAGATGCGGCTTGGAAGGAAATAGCCAAGCCTGAGTTAGCTGCGAAGGTTGTCTATACAGCCAAGAAAGAGTTGATCAAGGATGATTACCATAAGCTGATGGACATAGTGTCCAAATGCGTGGATATGAAGTTCGGCAGCTTTAATCAGATGTCTCGAACTAAGCTGGTGGTGATGGCTGCGATCATGGAAGAAAAGAAGATCAACTAGGGTGAGTTTATTTTCAGCCGTCTCTGCCAAAATGTGATCAACATGACTATCGAGGAGGATGGAACTTTTGGATGCTCATTGGGGTATGGCCTAGTGATTGGCCATTTGATGGAAGTGAAAGGGATTGCCTGCGACATGGAAAGCCATTCCATGTGAACAAGAAGATGTTCAAGGCAAATCTATCTGGAGCTCAGAGGAAGGCGCATGCAAGGAAAGCTGACACGAGTGAGGGTGAGTTAGCTAAACCTGCTGAAGACACAACTACAACCGCTCCAGCTCTCTCCCCAAGCCTATCCAGAAGAAGAGAGCTGCTGCAGCAAAGCAAGCACCTGCCCCTGCAGCCAAGTCTAAGAAGGCTCCTACCCTTGCAGCCGAGCCAAAAGCACCTGCCCCAGCAGTCGAGATCGAGAAAGATACCTCTAAGCCTTCTTTGATCGTGAAGAAGAAGCGCACAGCTGTGCCTCGCAAGCCAGCTGCTGCGAAAAAGATAAAGATGGTGGAGCCATAAGCCACCACAGAAGAAACAGCTGAAGAGGATGTTCCTCTTGTCAAGACCAAGAGAAGGAGACTGTATAAGAAGTCTGACCTTGAGAAAGCTGAAAAGGAGACTGGTGATACTCAAGAGGAGCAGTCTAAAGAGAAGGATGGTGAAGATGCAGCCACCATGGACGCTGGCAAGACTGCTGATGTCGATAAGCAGATTGTAGAAGACCCAGCTGCACGAGAGATAGCTACGGAAATGCAAGGAGCTAAGACAGCCAAATCGATCGAAGAAAGGGACGTTCATTCCCCTCAGACAGATGCAAAAGAAACTGAGGAGGAACATGCTCCACTTGCCAGGATTAAGGAAGAATGAGATTATGACGATGTTATTATGCTATCTTCTGTCTATCCTGATATTCAGCAAAGATTGAGGGACTGGAGAAATTGGAAGATGGACTACTCTCGACAGCAATTTGAGCACCCAGAGTATGTTGAAGAAGAAGAGGAGCTCTTGAGCTTCCTGGGGAACATCTCAGTCCAATTTGCTCTCAATGAAAACTTTTGTATGGATGCCCTTCGCGCTATAAAAGAAGATGAAAAGGAAAAGGCATTGGAGAAGGCCAAAGCCATTGAAAAGTCAAAAATATGCATGTTCAGTTGTAGTCATGAGCATCACATGGACTTGACTGATGACAGTGATGTAGAAGAGATCGATCCTGCTGTTACAGCAGAGAAGGCCAAATTCCAACAAGCCATCATAGAATCGAAAGCCATGCACGAACATCAATTGCAAGAGGGTCCAGGAGAGTCTTCTCGACTCTCTCCTCGATCAAATCCGTTGGATGTGGCGCAGAAGATAGTTGTTGACATTTGCTGCCACCACATCCCCCGTGCAATCTGAAAATGGCTCCCACGGGATTGGCGATGAAGCGGGTACCCTAGCCAAGCCAACTCCTGAAGAAGGTGTAAAGACACCTGCCCCCACGGCTGATCACTCAGAGGGAAAAACAGCTGAGTCTCAGGAGCAGAGCAATCCCACAATTTCTAACTTAGCTGGTGAGCCAGCTGAGGGGGAAGCTCTCTACACCACAGCTAGGTCGGAGGCGTTGTGGGAGACAAACAAATGAAGTTAGGAGGCGAAGGCGAGAAACAAATAGAACAACAGAGTGAAGTTGATGAAACTCGGACGATTGAGACTGTCTCAGTTGAAACTTCATCTGCACTGAAGGCCGATGACGCTGCTGATGCAGCTAAGGCAAAGGATGGAATGGAGACCATGGGAGTTGAGACTCCTGGTCCTGAAAGTGAAATCCTAGGAGTTGAGACTCTGACGGATGCCACTGAAGACCCTAAGGCAGATGAGTCTGCTGCGGGAAAAACTGCCCAAGACCCTACTGCAGTTGAGACTGCACATAAGGATGTTGAAGGCCCTCCAGCGGTTGAGACTGCTGAGGGTGTTGAAGGCCTAAAGGAGGTTGAGACTTCCTTAGGTAAAGAAGCTGAAAATGAACAAATTCCTCACGTAGAGATGACTGATGAATAAGACAAAATCAGCGCTCTCAGATATTCCCAGGAGCATATTGACACAGAATTCCTGGAGTCCGACAATGAAGCTGAGTCCACACCCATTGATGATTCTTCGAAGGACAAAGCTGAGGATGCTCAAGACTTTCAAAGTGACAAAACTGCTCCGATGAGGTTTGTGTTTGTTGATGAGCCAACCCCAATGGCTCCAACACACTCCGGCGACACTGATAAATTAGCTGAGGACAAGACAACTCAAAAGGAAGTTCCAACTGATACCAATGAAGTTGTTAACACAACTGAGGGTCAGTCAGCTGAGCAGACCAATACAGCTGCTCAAGCTGGAAATCAGTCATCTGAGCAGGCTAACACAGCTGCTCAAGCAGAGACTCAATCAGCTCAACAGCAGGCTAACACAGTTGCTCCCAATGCCAACGAAGCTGGTTCAGCTGTGGCAAGAAGAGCTGAAGAATTACGAAAAGAGAAGGGAAAGGCTCCACAAGTTGGACCTGCAGGAATCCCTATCTACCCCGATAGCATGTTCGAAGATATCTTTCCATTCAAAGACCAATTGCCACCTCTTGATGCCGAATCTGCTAGAGAACAAGCCAAGTATATTGTGCGAGAAGAGCCCGAAGTTCCAGCTGATTCCACTGTGGTGCCTATAGGTTTTGACTTCGATGTTGTTTGGCCCGAGGAAGAGTCCGTTTCGACGGCTGACTTTCGGAAGGCGTTTAAGGCCATTTGTGCTGAAATCGCGAACATGGAGCATGGTTTAGCATCATTAGACCTAAAGCTAGACAACCGTGATGCAAACATCAGCAGGGACATTCGTGGTGTTGTCCTACGTATTCGAGAGTGGGCTGCACATACTACGACTATGAGAAGAGAGCAAGTCCGTTACTTCAAGTCATTATTTGCAGAATTATTAGTCTGTAGTGCGGATAATATACAGTTTCAGCAGAGGCAGAAATAGTACATGGTGAGAATTGAAGAATCTCACAAGTCGGATATGGAGTTACTTAAGCTGCAACACAAGAACGAGATTGCAAGATTGGAGACTAACATGAGTCAGCAGCTCATTGTTTTCGAAACGGATATGAAATTAATGGATGATAAACATGATTCAACCAACAGCCGACTCGACTTCATGTTAAGCATCATGTTCCCTGGCCTGTCCCTACCTTTTGTTGATGATGCCAAAAAGGGGGAAGATGAGGCTATGAGGGAATTGAAAGAAGGGAAAGGGAGTCATAAGGTGAAGAAGGAAGTTACAGCTAAGGGGGAAGGAAGCTCGAAAAACCCCCTTTGAAGCTTATGTTTGCCTAGACTCCTCAGCAAGGAGAAATAACTGCTTCACTTCTCAGCAAGCTACCGATAGAGCTGTCAGTGGAATAGAAAGCTGAGTTGGCATTCAAAGAATCAAGAAAAGCCATCGAAGCTGAGTTTGAAAAGGTGGCTAAGAAGCATTCTGCGCGTATCCAGAATATAAGGACACAATATGATGGTCCCTAGCAGGAAAAGATTTCCCAGTGATCAAACCCCCGAGAGAAATTGATATACCTGATGCTCTAAGCCCAGATCACTAGATGAGTTTCAAACTCTAGAGGCAGAAAGTTACTTCCAGAATATGACTCTACCACAAGCCTGGGATTTGTATTGGGAGAAGGATCTTGATGTATGCAAATCAAATGTGATATGCAGAGAGAGTTCTAGCATCCTCAAATTGAAAAGCTAAAGCACCAGTACAGTACACTCCCAGAGGAGGAGGAGTTGAGTCGGGAAGAGGAAAGGGAAGATATGGTGGAAAGGAAAGAGGTAAAAGCTCTCAACCACAGCCAAAACTACAGGACATCAAGTATATTGATCCACAGAAGAAAGGGATCACTTACTGGGCTGAATATGATCGTCTTGCTAAGAATGAAAGAGGGACGCAAAAATGAGAGGAAAGGCAGCGTAAGGATGACCCTGCTGCAAGGCGTGCCTATGAGAAGAAGAGGAGGGATGAAGAAGAAAGGAAGAGGAGAAGAGAAGATGAGGACATGATGAGAGTTGAAGATGAAAAGATAAGAAGAAAGCAGTCAAGGCGTTGAAGACGGCTGTAACCCCTCCATGTACTTTACTTTATTGTAAATACACAACTGTAAGTACTCTGTAATAATACTCTGATACCTTTGTAACTTGGTTATGATACATATTGTAATTCAATATATGTATAAGCTTTGATACATTTTGTAAACAGCTTTGTAAAGGACAAAAATGCTATGATCAATAAAATTGATATATTCAAAGCATACATTCTTTGTTACTGCACATCTTGTGTTTGTTGTTTATTTTATTTAAGTTTTGGCATCATCAAAAAGGGGGAAATTGTTAGGAAATTTATTTATTAGATGTTGATGATACCATGTAAAACTTAGAATAGCAAGTTGGCACCCTATTTTCCTTGTATTTCTATGTTGTAATAAATAGGACTGAAAGAGCTGAGTGAAGCCAGCTATGTCGAAGAATACAAAAAGTCAACTGAAGACAAGAGTGAAGACTCCGCTGTGTGTCAGCTGAGTATGGCCAAGATGAAAGGCAAAAACTCGACTGAAGGAGACCCATTTGAGGAACAACTATGTAAAGGATGTGGAAGTGTCAGTCAAGTCAGTAAAGAGCCAAGTCAAAGGGGTAAAGGAAGCAGTCAAGTCAAGACAACTGACATTGATCCGTTGGAAGGAAGTTAATGATATTGCTCGATATAGTAATAAGTCAAAGTTGCCCGGTCTTAAAGTGTTTGGCCCAGAAATATGCAAAAGGAATAAACTAATGGGAAACACTGAAGCATGTGTCAGGCCTGAAAAGCTGCAGAGTCATTTAATACGAGGAAGGGTACTATAAAAGGCTGAGGAAGCATTTGAAAAAAAAAAAGATGATTTACATGAACGAATCAAACAATTATCAAGCAAGCATAACCTACAATATTCTCAAAGCTTATCAAGAAATTCCTCAAGCATAAAACTCGAAGGAACTCGATCCAACACACGCTGTGAAGGAAAGATTACTTCAACCAGTTGAAGAGAAAACGTTTTAAGGAACAAAAGGGGTCTACTCTCCAAGTTTGAAGGAGTTGTGGTAAGGTTCAAGGTCGAACCAAAAGTTTCAAGTTTGTTGGAAGGTTGTGTGATCAATTCCAAAGGTTTGAAGGGAGCTGAAATAGCAAGTAACTGTCTTGTGAAGAAGCTGAGTCGCAGGAGAAGCCAGCCGTGTGATCAAGGTTGTCTCTAGACTGAAGAACTGCTTTGTAACTTGATTTGTTACTTAGTGGATTCCTCCAGGAGTTGGAGAAGAGTGGATTAGAGGAATTACCCCATCCTCGAACCACTATAAAATTTGCTTGTGTCATTTACTTTCAGCATTTACTTTGTTGCATGTTTTTATATATGTTGATAAGTTAAATTGCAACTCAACTGATAATAACAAGTGCTAAATACAAGTGTTAAAAATGTGCTTAAAAATTAACTAAGGGTGTTAAGTCTTCCGTTGTTTAAAACCAAATCATCTAAAAGTTAAGTGTTAGTTGACGCAGCTAAGTTATACTATCAACAGCTTAGTCGAGTCTGTTGAGTGGGTAACTTTACTGAAGAAAGCCAACCTAGCTGTCCACCAAGGACTTAGCTGATTTGAGTCAACTCTGTTGAATATTTTAAAAGGACTAAAAAGTGAAAATTTTGTAAGGTTTATTCAACCCCCCCTTCTACACCTTACACCACACCTCTTGGGACCTACATTAAGGAAATTGGCAACCCAGTCCAAATTGATAATACATCTTTGGATAGTTCGTTGGGACATTTTGTGCAGGTTTTGATTGAGGTGGATCTGGCTAAACCTTTGCAAGACTATATTATGTTGGAACAGTTCCCCATTTGTTCTCCCTTGGGACTGAAAGGGCATTGCTCCTTTTTGTCTGTTAGCTAAAAGACTTCCAGATTTTTACCCCACGTGTTGTGTCACAGGGCACACTGCAGCATCATGTTGTCGTATGGGTAAAACTACTGAGGCTAAGGAGACTCATGGACGACCTGCTTCCCAAAGGGGGCGTTCTAAGGAATGCAAAACTTATCGTCCTATGCATAAATCAAAGGATAAAGGAAAAATTGTTGTTAACTCAATGGATAATGCGGTTTCTCATGGCACTATTGACTCACTTCCCTTCCTTTTGTTTTGGTGTCCGACGTTCATCAAGTTCCGGCTTCCTCCAATGTGAATTTAGGTAACTCTTTTGCTGCTTTGGCTGAAGAGGAGGATATAGTTGATGAGAACATAGCGGCCGCTACATCGTACCCTTCTTCGGATCCTCGGCCTTTGCCAGTGACTACCTTGCCACCTGATCTGGCTTCACAAAAATAGTCTCACACTGTTCAATACCAATTGGAAAAACCTATCAAACAGCTATGTAAGGCTATTCGTGACAGATCTATGGATTTGGCTAGACAATGTTTATAGAAGAATATTGAGCATGGCCACACACCACTTATCCATCAACTTGTTATTTCTCGGGATTCAGACGATGCTAAGACTCTTAATGTTGCGGCTACTAAACGATGGGCTGATTATGATGATGAAGAGCCATAACACATTAAAGATTCTCGAACATCAGTAGGCGCTACTATGCTTACTCGTACTCAACATGTATCTGATGACCCTTCTCCCGTGTCCCCAACACGGTCTCTACATCCTAAAGTTAACAAATGAATTTTTTGTTCTGGAATATAAGGGGGATAGGGAATGTTGCCTCCCGCAATGTTCTCAATGCTATTTGTCAGCGTCATAATCCTTCTCTCGTCACCATTTCTGAACCTAAAGTGGAGTTGGATGTTATTTCTGATTATTACTGGGTTAGTCTGGGTTTAAATTTTGTGGTGCAGAATTTTCGTTCTTTTGGAAGATTGGATATTTGGATTTTTCGGCGTTCGGATGTGACTATTCTTCATCATGTTCTTATTTTCGATCAGTGTATTATTCTCAAGGTTAAATATGCCAATCACACCTTCCACATGTGGGGTTTGTGCATTCTCATTGTACTCATGTGGCTCATCGGTATCTCTGGTCTGATATCACTGGCTTGGGTATTATTAACTTAGTTTTAATGGGTGATTTTAATGCTATTCTGGGTAATCACGAGAAAATTGCCCAGGGGATCACCTCTATTGCTTCCTTTCAGGACTTCCGAGAGTTTTTTTATAATGTCGGCTTGACCGATATCCCTTCTATGGGAAACTTTTTTACTTGGTGTACTACGCGGTCTCGGCATTCCCTCATTCAGGCTAGGCTGGATCGTACTATTGCCACGTCTCACTTTATCAATCTTTGGCATAAGGTGGATAATTATGTGTTTCCTCGTATTTGTTCAGATCACCACTCTCTTTTGCTTTCTTTCTATACTCAGACATTTCGGGAACCTGGGCCTTTTCGTTTTCAACGCATGTGGACCAAACATCTGGGTTTTCAACAGATTGTTGCTTCATCTTGGGATTCACCTTGTGCGGGGACCAACCTATTTGTTTAATGAGTAAGCTCAAGCGGTTGCATCCTGTGCTTCGTACCTGGAATATGGAGGTATTTGGGGATGTAAATTGCATAGTTGATGATAAACTGGAGAAGGTTCGACAAATTCAATCTGATATTGAGACTCTTGGCTATAACGAAAGCCTCAGGGAACATGAGCTCGAAGTTCAACATTCTCTTAACCAAACTTTGTTGTTTCAGTTGGAATTTCTTCGCCAAAGTCTTTTGCCTTCGTCGATTTGGGCTGGTATCCGGCCTTTGGTTGAGGAATATCTGATGGAGTCCCGCTGGGTTTCGGGAGCGCACTCCTATGTGGCTTTTTGGATGGATAATTGGCTTGGTTATGTTATTGCGGATCGGATCGGCATCCCTGACGAGTACCGTATTCACTTTCAGGACAGGATCTCAGATTTCTATTATGATAACACTTGGCATTTTACTATTTCGTTTGTTGAAGCTTACTTGGATATCGCTCGCGATATTGTCTGTTGCCGCTTACTCTGAATTCCTTGGATAAATGGGTATGGACGCACTCTATGAACGGGATGGTATCCTTTAAAGAGGCTTATGTGTTCTTACGTCCCTCTTTCCCGGTTGTTAGATGGGGATCTTGGATCTGGTCAGCTCATATTCCGAAAAGACATTTGGTTGTTGTTTGGAGAGCGATCTTCGAACGTCTGGCAGTTTTAGACATCCTCCGTTGTTGCGGATTCATTGGGCCCACCTTTTGTGGTCTTTTCTATTCACACTCGGATCCGATTGATCATCTTTTTGTTTCTTGTGATTTTGTAGGGACTCTTTGGGCTTGGATTGCTGAATCATTTGATGTGTCTTTGCACAAAGCACATAGTTACACTAAAAATTTGATCCAAATGATGCTTTTCTCTGGAAGGTGGCTATAATTTCATGCTTATGGCTTATGTGGCACATTCGGAACGATGTAATATTTAATGACAAGAAATGGACTACGGAAGTGGCAATGATTTTGGAATCTTCATGTCTTGACAAAGGTTGCATGAATAACACTCAAGATGATCTTCTTTGTCTTCAACACTTGAAGGTACATAGACGTGCTAGGGCTCCACGCATCGTCCCGATTCATTGGCATTTACCTCTCCCAGGTTGGATCAAAGTTAACACAGATGGTAGTGTAGCCTAATCCCGGGACGGCTCGCGCGCAGGAGTTTATCGTCTGGCGGAGAGGTTTCTTCATAGGAGGTTTTGTTGATCAATATGGCTCGGAATATGCTTTTGAGGTTGAATTAATTGTGGTTATGCGTGCTATCATCTTTAGGTTGAATCGGATTCGACTTTCGTGGTGGATTTTTTTCAAACTCGGGACGGTTCCATTCCGTGGCGCCTTTTGGGGCAATGACAGTATTCTTTGCATTTGATTTCTCAAATGAATTTTGTCATTTCCCACATTTATCGGGAGGGAAATAATGTGGCGGATCAACTCAGCAAGTACTCAGAATCTATATGGTAGGATGGCCCATCGGAGGATATCATTCCTTTACTCACCGATGCTTATGTTGGACGAGCACATTATAGATTTGTAAGATAGATTTGTTTATGTGCTTTCTATGGCTTCTATGGCTCTTTATTTTCTCGCGGGGGTACTCTTTTCCTACTAGGGATTTTTCCCACAAGAGTGGATTTTACCTTGGTAGATTTTTAACGAGGCCCCAAACATTGCACTACCTGATCAGCTTGTGATCAGGACTCTTCTCTTCTTTTTTATTATATTTTTTGATTTTGATTAAAAAACGTCTATATGAGTTTTTAATGGAACAGAATTAGAAAAGAATATTTTATGATTTTAGAAGAAGAGATGAAGTAATAATTTAGTTAGGGTAAGTCTCTTGTTTCCGTTAGACGGATCCAAATACCCGGCTCATGGTCAATCCGTCCGTTGACTCGTATAACCACTAACAGTACAATAATAACATCCGTTGGCCGTTTCTAATACTTTTTAGGAGGGCTACTAATATTTTTTGGTAAGACTACTAATAATTTTTAGGAAAAATACTAAAATACCTTTAATAAAAAAACCTAATATTTTTCAATAAGATTAGTAATACATTTTAGGGGGAATACTAATACTTTTGTGGGAAAAAAATCAATACTTTTCTTGATAATTACTTAAAAAAACTGCTCACAGGGTTACAAATGCTTTTTTCAGTAGATTACTAATACTTTTCTGAGGGATTGCTAATACTTTTCAAGGGAAAAACTAATATTTTTGAGGGTTGCCTCCACTATCTAATACTTTTCAAGGGGACAATTAATATATTTTAAGTGGATTACTAATACTTTTGAGGGGAAAATCAATACATTTCATGAGGGCTACTAAAAACATTGTTCAAGAAGATGACTAATACTTTTTCTGACTAATACTTTTTCGATATACTACTAATACTTTTTCAGGGGAAAAACTAATACTTTTAACAACCTCTAATATTACAAAAATGCCAGCGGACCAGAGATCCTATGATACCGTCCCAGAATATTACAAAAATGCTACCGATATATAAAATTACAATAAAACCCCAATCGGGTTGGGTCCGTCTAACGAAAAAGGCCCATTAGACGATCTAATCCAAGTTTTTCTCATATAGTTATGTTAAAGGCCAATTACCTGACCAACCCTAAAAAGATATACCACAGTACATACATGAAATTTGAAAAATCATTAGTAATTCACATTTTCATTGCTTTTACAAGGGCCTATATTTTTCTGCACGCTTCACTTGATCAAAGTCTTGACACAATCAATATTTACCAAAATTTTGCTCTTATATTCGTATTAAGTATTCCTTGAACTTAAGTAACAAAATAATGACGATGCTACAAATTTTAATCACTCTCATTATGTTGTGGATAGCTTCTTACTAAGGGAATCAAACACTGTAGTACCACATGCTGCAAATTCTCTTTTTCTTCCTCTTCTTTTTTTTAAAAAATAATTATTATATCCCTTTAATGCAGTAAAGATAAAATAAAATAAATTATTTTTTTATTTGCCTTTAATGCACTATATTTTAAAAAGTAAAATAAAAGAAATGCAAAAAACACACAAAAAAAAGAAATTAAAAAAGAGACAATTTGATCTATTTATTTGATCCATGAGTTGTTAATTTTCAAATATTTAGTTTTTTTCCTCTCCTTCCCCCCATTCTCGGCTAGGGATGACAATGTGGTGGGTCGGGTCGAGTATATACTTACCCAGGCTTGCCCCATCCTTAGAATAGGGCGTAGTGACCCGTCCTGACCTGGATTAGATAAAAGTAAACACAAAAAAATTAAAAAAAATACTATATATATAAAATATTATTTACAAAATTGTCATTATTAATTTATAAATATTAGATATATTATTAAATACATAAAAATTAATTATACTATATATTATATATGTTAAATGTAATAAAATAAATAAATTTGCTAGACGGTGTGTACCCATGAGGTGGAAGCGATACTCAAATCCATCCCCCCACCACGGTTTGCGGGGCAGGGCGACTCAAATGGATCGGGGCAGGTCGGGTCAAAATTGGCATCCCTAATCCTGGCCCAACCCCCTTCTCTCTCTCACTCTCACTCTCCATTTTTTTTTTTCTTTTGTTTTTGTCACAGGCAGTTACTTTTACAAATTTAAAAACTAATTAACGAAAACGGTTTATATTCCGTTTGACACACACACACGCAGTTGCATTTCAAACTGCCCATATATATCTGTAGATTCCGCGCTTCTGAATTGTAACCATATTTCTCCATTTCTGAATTTCCATTCTCCAGAAATATTTCACCCTTTAATTGTCATTCTTCTCTGTAGCTATATCAGCTGAAAATAGTATCTGTCACATTTTGTTGAATTAACACAATGCTGAAAGCTAGGCAGATTCTTCGTTCATCTTCTTCTTTCCGGTGTGTTTCACTTTCCCGCATACTGAAGAAACCCCATGGAAATCTTTTTTCAATTTCAGGAAACCACATGAAAGCGTCTGACTCTTCAACAACACATTCTTTGGGTTTTCAATTTCGCAACACCTGCGGCTTTAGAGCTTTCAAAATGCTGCACATTCGTTCTGATTCAACCACACCTGAGGCTTCATCATCGCCGTCTACTGCAATTCCGCCAACCGTGAGTGTTTCTTCTTGATTTTCTTTTTTTCTGGTACTGTTCTTGAGTTCTTTATTGTGATTACCACCTGGAATATTCCTTATAAGTACTGATTGATAATTTGATGTAAGTTGCGTGTTGGTTTTCTATGTTAGGTTCATCTTCATGAGTTCCTAAATTTAAATGGGAAAGGTTGTAGTTAAAATTTTTTCCAAGATGTAACACATTTATCATTTCTGAATTTCATTTTAGTTATATTTAGTTGGTGAATTAATCTGCCAAGAAAAATTAGTTTGTTTGAGTCCTGTTTTTTCATTGCATTTTCCAATGTTATGTTGACTTATGCTAAAACTGTGTGAAGGTGGTTTTTCAGCCATTTGATCAACGTGTACTGTGATCAATTTTGTATTTGCATAAAAATAATCAGAGGAAAGAGATGTGAGTGATGCTTTTAATTATTTGAATTTCCCCCGTCCACTCTACTATTATATATATATAAGAAATTAGAACTCGTTAGAGCCAAAAAAAAAAACTTGTAACGTCGGAAGGGAATTGGACAAATAGTTTAATGGCTGAAAGATGCAGATGAATATTGGAACCTACATAAGGAGAGGAGGAATGTACGAGCTCTATTGCAACCAATCTTGCAATGAAAAAGTCCCACTGAAGGGCAATGTTGAGACAATATGGACCATTCATATATAACTTTCTCGGTACTATTGGTGTTATGTAGTGTTAGTGTGTCATTATGTGTTGTTCGGTTTTTCTTGGTGCTACATATGCGACTTAATGTCAGTACAGATCACTGAGTGTTAAATGTTGATTGTGTTGGCAAGTGATGTTTCAGATCAAGTCTGATACTCAATAGGCTTCCATAGATTTCAAAGAAGGTCCCTGTTTTTCAACCGTGGATGACGTTTCATTTCTAATAAATTCCCTCTTATCTTAAAACATCAGATTAGCTGAAATAAATTACAGGAATGTAAGCTCTTCTCATCGTGAAGTGACTAGAGCTACTTTTTCATAGACAATTTATCAGAGAACTCTGGTTAGATAATCCTTAATAGTGCCAAGAAGTGGTTGATGAGTGTTATTAGCTGTATGGTTAAAATACTTGCAGGTAGTCATATGCTTTTTATTTACAGAATGCATTTTATTTTTTTTTTTGCTTTAAGTGCTTCTGTTGTTTTTATTGTACTGCATAACTGTCATTGATTAGCAATGCGGGTAATTATAATTTCTCAGTAGAGACAAGTACCATACACATTTTGTTAACTTCGTCACAGCAATTGCTGTCATTACATTTACTTTTGTTATGTTGTTTGCATAGCTGCTTTCACTTTTTCTATTATTTCCTTATAAATGTACCTTAACCTTAAAAATCCTCGTGTGTGTTTGTGAGTGTGTTTCCATTGTAATTCTATTAACTTAGTCTGGTGAAAAAATATATTCAGGGGGGTGCCGGGAAGATCAACTTCTGCCAGCGGTGTGGTGGCCCAATAAAATATGCACTACCTGATGGGGAAGAAAAGACACGAGCTATTTGCACTCACTGTGCAAAAATTACATATGAGAACCCGAAAATGGTGAGATAGTTTAGCTCTATTTGAAAATATTGGGGAATTACAAGCAATTGTTTTCTGAGTAAATTGGCATGGATAATCTTCTTTACTAAGTACATTTGCATTGGGTTAGACCTAGCAATTTCATATTAAAATTTGAATATAGTACAAGAATGATGGTCAAAGTAAGAAGGTTTTCTTTCTTGAAAAATTAAAAAAAGGATGATTTTCCTTCTTTGGTCCTCCTCCTATTTAATTTGGGGGATGGTGAGGTAGGGTTAATTGATATATATGTGGTGGCCGGATGTACAATGAAATTTTAAACTTGTTATGAAATGCAAAAACTTCTGAGTCTTATGGCATATAGAAGCTGCTTGCACAGTTGTGCGACTTGTTAGCATGAATTCATGGCAATATAAAAGGCTCGAAACTTGTCTTTGGTTTTGATTGTACCTGAATCTATCTCAACAAGGGTTCCCTAATGGATGCTGCTTTGCCCTAGTACCTAAATGGAATAAAGAACTCATACTTCCTGTAATTTACTCTAAGCTGTTCTCTGCAGTAGAGCTTACAAGACTACCAGAAGTTTTGCAAACTATAGTTGCTAGCACTCTGCTACATTTTCTCCTGACTGTGGTTTGTTTGCATTCAGGATGATGATGATATTCTTTCTTATTGTATTTGTTTCGATATCTATCTGCTTTATAAATAGAGGGAGAATTTTTTTCATTAAGTTGATTTTACTACTTATCTAAATGAGACGTCTGGTTAACAGGTTGTGGGTTGCCTCATTGAGCATCAAAATAAGATACTGCTGTGCAAACGGAAGATTCATCCATCATATGGCCTTTGGTAAGAATTTTCTGGATGAAAAGTTAGCCACAAAAGAGAATTTATAGAACTCTTAACACCTACTGTAATATTGTAAAGAAGATGTTGAGAAATATTACGGTCTTACACTGCATTTCCTCTTAATTCTACTATATGCTGCATGTGTTAGGACGCTTCCTGCTGGTTATCAGGAGAATGGTGAATCTGCTGCAGAAGGAGCAATTAGGGAAACAAAGGAGGAGGCAAACGCTGAGGTGGAAGTCGTGTCGCAATTTGCTCAGTTGGACATTCCTCTTATTGGTCATGTAAGGAGATTTGTTGTGATATAATTTTCCACCATTTGTTTGAAGTCTTGGCATCTTCATGTCTGCAATTTTCTTTGATATGAAACAGGCTTACACTATTTTCTTGGCCAAGCTGAAGAGCCCCGACTTTTCACCAGGGCCAGAATCACTAGAATGCCAGCTGTTTCCACTTGAGGATATTCCTTTAGATTCTTTAGCATTCTCATCAATGCTGGTCACCTTGAAACTGGTAGGTTTCTGCTCCAAATGCTTGGAAGTTTATCTCTATTAGTTTACTTATCTAATAATACTTGTGCGGTGATGTCTTCTTACTCGTGGCTACAGTACATTGAAGATAGAAAAGTTGGAAGTCCCAAATTTCACTATGCCACCATAAACAAAAGGTGATTTCTCTAAAACAATGTAAATAGATCTGTAATTTTAGATGCCTTTGAATTTTTTTGACATATCTGTTTGGGTAGTTTCAAACATACTAAGAATCAAACTATTACTGTTACTTTATGCTTTCTGAATGAACTATATGGCTTTTGGTAACACTAAATATTTTTAAGAAGGAACTTGTATAGAGATCATGTCAGTGAAGTTTTTTCTCTTGAATCATGCACGTTAAAGTAATGGCGTTGAATTAAAGATGGTTGGGCCTGAAATATGACGTTATTGTTCACTATCGAGTATCGCTCTGGTGGGGTGTGGTTGTTGAAAAGTTTGGCAGTTTCATTAGGTTTTGTTCTCACAATTCATACAATTCTTTATATTCTTAAATTTAACAAAATGGCTTGAATCATATTTCTTATAGTTTTCTTTTTTGAATCCAAATGGTTGTTGACAGGCCTGGGACAGGCCCTTCTGATATTCATGCCCACACTATCGGTCATCACCTGATAACTTGAATGCTGCTGCCATCTCTTGTCCCAACAAAACTAACTCAATGTAAAGGGAGTTAACCATAGGTCCTGAAAACTAAATACTTGTTTCACTGCTTACCTGCTTGCACCTACACGTTGGTTCGTCTGATCTAACCTGATGTTAGATGTTCAAAGTTTACACTTCGTTTCTCTTCTTTGTCATGTTTTCCTGTTACGGTTCTCGGGACCAATATAATATGCCTTTGGTATTGTAAAATACAAAAGAAACTGATCTGAAACTTGCACAATTTGGTTATTCCATGCTATGGTGCAAAAGGCATGATATGATACATAAATGGGCAAGAGTTAGAAAAGGCCTATTGACTCCTTATATTGCAGTAGCAACTAATGTGCCTTCTGAAAAGAAGCAAATAATATGCCTAATAATTGGCCCAGAAAACCAGCAATTGGCACTGAGGTCAGTGGCGTAGCCACCTTAGGACGAGTGCGGTCGGCAGACCGCACTCAAATTCGGAGTAATCCTGTTAAATTTGATTTAGACCGCACTGAAAATTCAACCGTATGTCCAATTCATATTAAAAAAATTGAGCTAAAATTTAAAATGAACATTAAACCTTCTTGACCCAAAAAAGTTAAGAATTATCTGGTTCAATTAAGATATATGAGTGGATGAATGATTACTTTATTTGTTATATATAGAGATGTTTTGAACTTGATAATGAATAGCGTTTTTGGAAACACTCTTAAAATGAATTTTTGGATCGAAAAATCTATTAATAGTTGTTTGGTGATTAATTTAGAATGAACTTTTGGTGAAATCATTTCTCCAAAAGTTCACTCTAAAGAAGTCAGAAGAGATTATGAAAACCCACAAAATATTGCTGCAATGTATCAGCCTTTAGATTTGCCTTTTTTATTTTCTATTTTCGAAAAATTTCGGCCCAACAATCATCCCACCAAAACGAAAAAATCCTGACCGCACTGACTGTAAGTCCCGGCTACGCCCATGACTGAGGTTTGACTAATTAATCAATTATAAATGTGATAATTACAAAAAAAAAAAAAAACACGAGGTTTGACTAATTACAAAAATAAAATGACAGATTTTTGGAAATTGCAAAACCCATTGAGATTTGTTTCCGTCTTACATTTTTCTCCTTTACAAGCAAACAAAAAATATTTCAAAACTCCCCTAAGAGTTATAGAAATAAGAGTTACCCCTTAAAATTTAAAATAAAATCAATTCTCAAGGTTTTTTTTTTCTTCATATAAAATTATCCTTTTATAAATCAAAAAGCAACCAAACTGGATGAAATAATGGCCGGATGATATTATTTTCCAACATGTAACCTGATGGTGAAAACAGCTTCCACCCAATATACAATCAAACTATAAATGTTAAGATTTGAAAAGAACAAACAAGAAGGCCCATTAGGAAAGTGTAGTATAGATCAACTCCTCACTTTGGTACCAGAAAAATAAAAAAGCATGTGAAGAAACACGCCACCATCCATCATTAATAGCCCTTGTGAATGTTTCCTTTTTTTTTTTTTTTTTTTTTTTTTTAAGCTCGATAAAAAGCATGTTTTACGCCTCGAAAATTTCCATTTCACCATTCATCATAAAATCCCTATCCTCCTGGGTAAAGAGAACAATTATGTTCGACCCCCCAATCTACTAATAACGATCTATCCCCGAATCGAATGACTTTATTCAAGAAAATCATGTTTCCTAAATACTATTACTTAAGTGAATGACGAAAATACCCCTGCCAATGCCTTGCCATTTCTCCTACAACTAACCAACCAGTTAACAACCAAATGAAACCAGCTCACTGACCACACGTACACACACAGTGCACACATTTTTGCAAAAAGGAATTAGGAATTTGGAACCTGTAATAAGTCGTTGTTATTGTGAAATTGCTTCAATAAAAATTCCAATGGCCTCCTCAATTTTAGTTCATAGCCTATTGGTAGTGCGTTCAGCTCGTGCATTCCCATCGTCTTCTCCGCCTTCTGCCCCCATATTATTTCTTGAAAATTCTGACAGAAAAGGTAATCATATCAAATTTCCGAGTCGAAAAAGAAAAATCAGCAGAAAATGCAGAGCAATGGTGCAGCAGACAGTACAAGGGCCTTCAGCTGCTTATGCCAAAGAAATGGAAAGACTCTCTGCTAAGGAATCTCTGCTTCTTGCGGTCAGTTTCTTTGGATATTTTTATTCAATAAATTTTATGTTATTATTTTGGTTGTTGATAGTGTTTTATTGATATCCATAGATTCTCATGTAAAATAAGTAATGGGTAGTACGATTTGGGTGCTTTATTTTTTCTGTAATTTGGTTTAAGGTAACTGGTTTGATTTGTGCTATTTGCGTAGTAATGTTTGGCTTTGTTGCTTGATATGACATGCATAGAATCTCCCAATAATTCGCTGGAGTTAATACTATTTCTTTGGCTTAATGACTTGCTTTTTGCTTATAAATGCTATTTAAGGGCTACCCTAATGTGGCATATGAATGCTCGAAATTAGGAATAAATAGTGCTAAAAATAGTTACTTATTACACTGTGCTCCTCATCTTATATCTGAATTTTAGGAGGGAGCAGGAGCTGCTTCGTCTTCTAAATTTTTCAACAATGCAAATGCAATAATTTCATAGTCAAGTTACATTCCCAATCACTGTATTTTCAGTTCAAAGATGCTGGGGGATTTGAGGCATTGGTCACCGGAAAAACAACGAATATACAACGGATTGATGTGAATGAGAGAATAGTTAGCCTTGAGAGGCTGAATCCGACTCCACGACCAACGACGTAAGGTGTTTATTTTGTCAAAGCGTCAATATGGATTAGCTTCTCGATGAGGTGTTCATTTTGTGTTTTCAGCTATTCAGGTCTCCGTTTCTGGAAGGTCGATGGAATTTCGAGTGGTTTGGATCAGGAATCTCTGGACTCTACGCTGCTCAGTTTTTGTTCGAGTAATTTTCATTTTAGTGTCAACTGTGTTTTGCAGTTAATATATTAAGATGCATGCACAAAAACTTGTTTCCATTTTTTGTAAATTTTCCACTGCAAATGGTTCTCAGTATACATGTGAAGTCAAAGAAATCTAAAGCCTTGGAATTTAGTTTTGCTGATAGGCAGCAATAGTGTTGATGCAAATAACTATGTTTTGCAGGAGGTTTCCTCCAGCAATGGCAAATTTATCGAAATTGGGTGTGGTGATCAAGGATGGATATGCAAATATTTCTGCAAGTGTGAAATTATTAAATTCGGTAATGGACTTGACCTCTTTGGATGAAGGGATATATGAGGCCTTTTAATTTTTGATCACTCGTTGATATCTTGGCTCAACTGAATTGTCTGAAGGACTCGAAAATTTGATGTTCCTAAATCTTGTTTGTTTCTAGGACATTAAGCAGAAAAATAGTGAATTGAAGTTATTATTACTAAGAAAGGGATGTACTTTATTGGGGAAATGCAGCAAATGAAACATTTTTTCAAGAATTTAAAGCTAATCAAAACTTGAACACTAGTCTATTGTAAAGTAGAGCTCCTGTATTCTTAATCAATAGCAGATCTCTATTTACCATAAATTAAGAAAAAAATGTGTTTGTGTGTGTTTCTGAGTGTGCTTGTGCGTTTGTTGTTCCCTTGGCTTCCCCCTCCTAAAAATTTAAAATTCTAGGTGCATTAACTAATATTCGTCCAAGGTGCAGATAGAGAGCTGCTTCATTGTCTCCACGAGGCTATCTGTCGAGGGACCACTTCGAATGAAAGAGGAATACATTGAAGGTGTATTTGAATCCCCAAAAGTTAATGAAGAAACCATACCTGAACAACTAAGAGGTGCTTTTAGTCAGGCTGTCAGCACGATGCAGCAGCTTCCTATTCCCATTAGGGATGCTGTGTCTGGTGGATTAAAGGTCCCCCTTGGTGAGCATTCAAGCTACTTATACCACTCAAAATTTAGGTGCTCTTTTTCAACTTAAAAATCAAGTTTGCATCTTCCATTATAATTTAGTGTGTGATATTTATCTGATCATGTTTAAGTATCATCAATTTTAATTTTTTTTTTCTAGTAGTGGTTTTGTTCCTTCAATGCTGAGGGATTCATTTTTTTTGTAGTTCCATTCATGCTTATTGGCTCATGAAAGTCAGATGGAGTTTTTTGCATCTAATGACCATTCATCCTGATCTGTATTTTAGTATCGGTTAGCAGCTGCTGCTTCTCGTTACCTTTTTCTTCATTCTAGTATTCTGAATGCAACTTTTTATTTCTAGAGCCAAATCATGCCCTCTTAGTTGGCAATGTCATCTAATTTGCATCAGTAATAGTCCGTAAGGTTTATTTGGTCATCTCCTTGCTAGCATTGCTTTACCCTTAACTTAACCTCTGTCTATCACTTATCTGCATCAACTTCTATAATAGAAAATCAAAACTTCGTCGATTGTTTAATCCAGTTCTCCAGCATTCAATTCCTTTCACATGATTTTGAACATCGTTGGTACAATTTAGAATTGCAAAGTTCTTGTTCACCTAGTTGTTATTTTTAATCAATTCTTATAACCTCAGGTGGGACATTTGAAAGGCTGTTTATGATTTCCTATCTTGACGAAGAGATCATGGTAAGTTTTTATCATTCTGTGTGATATCAAGGAGTTTCAAAGTTGTTGCCAGTGGGATCACAATTGTTTTTTCTTCTCTTATTTATCCTCCAGGATACTTTATTTCTCTATGACACATTCGTTTACTTTTACTCTAATATGGAACCAGCAGAATCGGACATGCAATTTTTCTGTACATGGGATGAAACTATTTCTTGTCAAGTTTTCTTTGATTTTATTCCAATTTTTAGTCAGGGTTAATGTCCTCAATTCACAAAAATCATTTTCATGTTTCTCCACATTTAACTGTGGAGATGTTAATTGCTCTATGGTCGGCTGAGGAAGACAATTTTGTAGTTCTGTGAGTTTCCTGTGATTTACACTAGTCTTGTAGCAAACTAGCAATTGCCGGTTAGGGGAAATCTTTCTAACATCAGAGAATATACTAAGTTTTCTCTGGCCTCGAGCATATCATCTTTTATAGGTGTCACAACTTAGATTCAGCTGTCAACTTTAGACCTGTTGAAGTCCTCTGTTGATGATTAAAACTTAGTCTAGAAATGGTAAACTTTCTAAGTGTTCAATTAGAATACATGGAACAGGGAAACAAACGAAAAAAAAAAAAAAAAGAGATACTTCAAGAAAAGAAATGTTATTAGTGAGCTTATTGTCAAATATTTCATTCTCGACTATAAGAAAACCTGAGCATTGTTCTGTGTACAATTGTATTGGAAACTTTCTGATAATTTGAATTCTTGATTCGGATACTTACAAAAACTATCCTTGAGGTTTAGCCTAATTATAAAAAAAACTAGAGTTATCTTTCAGAATTACAAATACCTTCCTAAAGTGTTGCAAACACCCCCTTGAGGTTTGTTTTTACCTAACAAATACCCCCTCCGATCTTGAGGTGCAATTTATAAAATAGAAACAAATGGCAAGAGGGTATTTGTAATTTTGAAAGATAACTGGAGTTTTTTGTAATTAATCTAAACCTCAGGGGTAGTTTTTGTAATTAATCCTTCTTGATTTAGATTCAACATATTGTTTTTGGAACATTCTTGATGCAGCTCATGTAATTACTTGCAATTATTAATTGGATGCTCTGAAATCTGAATGCAGATTACAAGAGATACTGCTGGAGTACCTGAAGTTCTTACAAGATTAGATCCTGGACCATCACCCATGGAAGATCCAATAACTTATGAAAGTTGAAAAATATAATCCCTTCTCCCAAGGAAGGATGATAAAATAAAATAAGAGGCAACGAAGCTCCTAGCCCTTCTAGAGTAAGTGAACAAATGCTGTATGATTGTCTTTCTCACTTTCTTTGTTTCCTTTGTTTTACCATTCCATTTTATATATTTGATCAGATACTGTGATGTTATAAATTGACCGGGAAACAGCACTCGTTAGGTTATCCAAAGAATCGGTAAAAAACTTTCTTATTTTGTGGATGCAAGTTAAGTGCAACCGAGGAGGGGTAGTTGATGTAGGTGACAATTAGTATAAGTTGTTATCAGAGTTGGTATTGAAACCTTCTCTTTTCACATCTTGTTCACATTTATTTCTGGAAATTAAGTAGAAAATTCAACACTTGAAATATTTCTCCTATAGTTGATATATTAATATCTTGAATTACAGAAACTGCTAGATGTGAACGGTGAAATCCCACTTGAATGAAACATGCTTTTCTTGTTTTGACCTGCTTCTCCTCTCAGCTTATTTGGTCTATGTATTGTCCATTCTTTGTCAATGTCTGGAGATATTATGCAATATGCTTATACTTGTTGGATAAATTTAAACCTAATAAATATCTAGCCGCTGTATATTTTAGATTATTTTGTTTAATCTTTGCATACACAAGATTATGATATCATAAAAGCTTGATAAATTTAGGTCGTACTGTAGAAGCATTTTAGTTTATTTTAGCTTTTTCCCCATAAATTGATAATATAACAAAGGGTATGTGGAGAAAATACAAATTCAAATTGCATTCTTATTCCACAAATTCTATTATGGAGTATGTTATATCTTGAATATATGATGAAGTGAGGATCAAGAAACGCAAAAGTTAATTTGTTGGCTTACCATTTCTTGTATAATACGTGGCTTAAATTTGTGGTGAATGTGCTCCTGATACATATGGCGTTCCTTTCTTTTTTTTTTTTTTTCTTTTTCCTTCCTGTGTATTCGAAATTTAAAGATAAATCATTATAAAACACAATAAAAACATCTGAGTTTTAGATCTTTGTTTTTTTTTTTTTTATTATTCCTTTAGGTTTGATTTTTAAATGTCTGCGTTTTGTGACAGTATTAAAATCTTTTGACTTTTTTCATTACTTTCATCAAATTCATACTTTAAATATCATTGCCAAGAATCTTTTATTGCGAGTGGGAACTAAAATTAATGTCGACTTTGGTGTTTCTAAGTCAATATTAATTGCATGTACACCTTAGCCACAAACTTGGGTTTCAATTATTTGATCCAGAAGTGAATGTATCTCCTCATTCAGTTTTGTGTGCACTTATTATTTTAGATATAAAACAAACATTGGAAAATATAGGAAACCTCATCTTCCTCCCTAATCTTATCTGTCAGTCACCTATTCTCTCTTCTTCTTCCAACCTCCCATGGGAGGATGAGGAAAGTGACTTTCAATTTTCATATTTGGTCTCCCTTTTTTGGGAGTTTCTCAATTTTTTGTTTATCGAATAAATTGTCATTGTAATAGGCGTTTTATGCAAAAGATTCAGATAACTCATCACCTGAAGTTTAATGATTTGTCCAGCGTTGTTGCGATTTTCTGATTCCTACTTGATCAATCAAATTTGTATAGGTTTAAAATTTGTGTATGTTTTAGATTTGTATAGGTTTATAATTTTATAAGTTTTACAATTGTGATCTTATATTAAGTTATAAGGTTCTTCCACTGAATATAGGAAATTTTAAATCATTTAGATTTAGTACATCCCATGATAAAACTTTTTAGCTAAGGGGTGGATGATGTTTGATTATGATAAACATGGAGATGATCACATTTTCCTGAACGTGCAAAGGGATGAGAAATTATGGATAGTCTTGGTTATGGAAGGAAAATATGGGTAATGGAGGACCACGTGCTACAACGTATGTCTAACTTTATTTTCTCATTAAGGATTTAGATTTCTTTTTTAAGCAATTAAGGATTTACAAGTTAAGATCAATTATTTAGCTATATTAGTGGTTGGGGGGAGGAAGGGAAGGAATTGACTGGAGCCCAATAATTATAAAACAAAGACAAGAATCCAAAAAAAGAAATCCAAGAAACGATAGAAGTAAACTTATATGCAAGAATCCTAGTGGACAAGGTTTAGATAAAATAATAATAGCATAAAATATTCAATTGCTTGAAAAACATCCAAATGGAGCCTTGGAAATAGACATATCTTTCCTGTCAGCAAGTAAATGCAAATCAAAAAGAGGAAAATTTATCAAATTAATTATTTACATCAGATAAATTAATTAGAAGTACTCAAAACATCTTATCAGAGCAAATTAACAAACGAAATCATTAATCAGCAAGGAGGAATTAAATTAAAAGGATCATAACTAGTCTAAATTACCTCCCTAAAAAAAAGAATATAATTAATCAAACAATCATCATGAAAATTAAGTAAACTCAGAGGAGTAATTAGCAAATTTGTGACTCCCCATAAACATCCATCTGAGTTGTACCTTCCAAAAATGGAAAGTGATTAATCTCTTGCAAAAATCCATCAAAGTCACCAAAACCACCCAAAAATCCACCTCCAGAATTTGCACCACTCCATATCTCTTCTTCTCCTTTTATTCTCTCTCTAAAATCTGCATGAAATGATCCAGCCCTCATTGCCACCTCCATTTTCTTGGTTTTTGAGTTAAATATTCTCTGCTCTTTCTTTCTTGATTTTTTCTTGGTTTGATCATCATTATCATCATCATCTGTTGGCTTCCCAGTGAGTCTCTGCACAAGTTCTCTGAAATTTGCAGCATCTGTTTTGATGATCTCTGGTGCAAAAATGTGGATTATTCGAATTTTCGGTTTCGATTTAGATATAGTTTGTGAATTCTTGTGCATGGATAGTGGTGATGGGTTTTGTTTAGAGGAACAAATTTGATTTTCCATGAATTTTTCCATTTTCATGTACATTTTATTAGTATTGGTGAGAAAGAGATAAGGAATTTGATAGAGTTGGTGTGGATGTTTGAAAATAGAAGAAGTTATGTATATATATAAGTGGGGAAGGAAATTTTTTTTTGTTTAATCATTGGAGGACATAGAGAAAATTTTAATTAAAAATAAATAAAGAAAGTTGTATTTCTGTTGAGGCAAGGATTGGATGAACCTTGCTCTGACATAATATAGGAGAGGAGAGAGTCAATAAAGTATACAACTCAAACAAAAATGGTCCCCCAATTTCTCATACCATATATAAGCATATAATATTCTATGTATCCATGCATATCAAGGGCTTTGTACTTGGAATCACAAAGGGTTCTTTAATTCTTACATAGATATTATTATTATTTAAAAAAAAATTACAAGGGCATTTTTAATACAATTAATTTGGTTAAACCCTTGTAGTGTAGAACTAAGTTGCCAACTTGTCCACTAGAAGCAGTATTTTATTACTACTTAAATAATGGATTATTTGCTGTCATTAATTGTTTTTAGTTGGCTGTTTTCCTTTTCTTGATTGAGGCCAGGGGGATAATTTTTCTGTTAAAATAATTGCAAGATTTCTCAAATTCAATATTAAACTACTTCCTTTTTTTCTTTTAAAGTTGAAATCAACTACTGTATATATTGATTTTGAGGGGTACTGAATTTCAGTGCTTGTCAGGAAAATAAGGCCTAGTGATTTGCATCACATGGAGCATGCACAATTCTTGCATTGTTACCCAATTTTGGCAATTTTTACCCTTGCACCCTCTTTTAGTTAGAAAGACTGTATTATTAGTTGTCCATCCTTTAATCCATGACAATTAGTATGGTTATTTTTTTTTAAACTTCATGGAACAAAGAAACTAGTTTTGTTAGATGAGACGTAGGGGTATTTTCGTCAACAAAAGATCAACTCTTGGCTGTAAAGTCTATTTTTTATAAACGAAATAAAACTACGTGATTTCATGACTAATTAATGGTTTGCATTTTCATGGGTACTTCCACTTACCCAATTAAACTAATATATATACATATATATATATATATATATATAGGAATAGGATCTTGTGAGACAGCTCATTACCATATATATATAAGGACTAATCACAACCGCTCCCATTAAATAATTGACGGCTGAGATTGGAATGACTAATATTAGATTAAATATTTAATTTAATTACAAAAAGAGTAACACTATAAATTAAGATCATAATAAAATGTAACTTCCTTACCATTAAATACGGGTAGATAAAAATGGAAATAATCAAACAATATTAATCATGTTCCATACATATATCAATCCCTCAAAAATCAACATTAATCTCTCAATCAAATCTCTCTCATAGTTCCACCATTAAAGCAAAACATAATTATCGTGACTCTAATGCATATTTAGAATAAATATACTACATAAATAATTATCAGACACTGCATAGTTAGTTGTTGCTTAATGTATACATGGTTATAATATAATGCATAGTCATATTTTATTTGGTGCATAGATAATAATGAGATAATGTTAAGTTAATTGTTGTTTGATGCATATATACTTATGAGGCAACACATAGTTAGTTGTTGTTTGATGCATATATAATTATGAGAAAATTCGTAGTTAGTTATTGTTTGATTTATAATTATTTGTTGGTTGATGCATATATAACCGCAACACAATGCATAGTTAGTTGTTGTTTGATGCATATATAATTATGAGAAAATTCGTAGTTAGTTATTGTTTGATTTATAATTATTTGTTGGTTGATGCATATATAACCGCAACACAATGCATAGTTAGTTATTGAATGATGCTAAATTGCATATTTAAAATACATATTGCTCATATTGTGAAAACTTACTGCATAATTATGTTCAGTTTGGTGCATACGTAAAGGGAACATATTGCATATTTAGAATCGATATATGATGCATATGTAAAATAAACTTAATAGCGGGAGTTTTCATATCAGATATCAAATCCCTTAAATCATAGAAGGGAACAAGTCACCTTTCTAAAAAAGCTGTCAAATAATGAAAGTTTTAAAATACCCTTAATAAAGGGAGATAAATAATTAAATAATGAAAATTTTGAAATAATCTCATCTATTGGTTTTGATAAATAAATAGTTGAGATTGGTCCACACTGTTTTACACGGAGGCCTCAACCTAGGGCTGCAAATGAACCAAGCCGCTCGTGAGCTATTCGGAGCTTGATTCGATAAAAACTCGTTCGAGTTCGTTTAATGAAGCTCGTTAAAATAAACGAACCAAACTCAAACTTAGAGATATTCGGTTCGTTAGCTCGCGAACAAGCTCGTTAGTAAGCTCGTGAATAGGCTCGATAGTAAGCTCGTATAAATTGAACTAATAATTTGATTTTAATTTTAATTTTTCATATTTTTACTTAGGATAATATAAAAATATTTCAATAAAATTAATTTTTTGAATAAAATTATAAGTTTTAATAAAAATATTATGAATTTTAAATATAAATAATTTTAATTTTTGTAATAAATTGAAGAATATTTTAATTTTTAATTAATATTTACTAAGCTCGTTTAGGCTCGATAAGGCTCGAAAAAGTTCGTGAGCCATCAACATGTTCGATAAATTCAGGCTCGAGTTCGACTCGATAATAAACGAGCCAAACTCAAACACTCAAAAGCTCGGCTCGATTCGGTTCGATTGTAGCCCTACCTCAACCTTATTAATTTGATCCAATCCCTTTATGTGCGTGTGTATTTTGTTGGAATTAGACATGATATACCTTGCATTTTAGCAACAATGTCTAATAAACAGTTAATTTTTTTATAATAATATATGGTTTTGAGTTGTTAAAATTTTAGTTTGATGCCAAATATTCTTGATTTATATATTTCTACTTAAAAATTTTCGTGTTTGTCTGTTTGCATTTATCTTTGAAGTGTGAGAATTCCATAGCCGGACTCGTGGAGCTATCTGTAGTACTTTAGTAGTACTGTCCCAACAATCAATTTCCCCAAAATCCACCATTAACATGATAATTTATTTTCCTAATGGCGCTTTTATGTTTACTGGATTTTTTTATTTGGTTTGATCTATTATATATATATATATTGGGATGAGATCCTATGAGACCATAGCTATAGGTAGGAACATGAGACTCAATCCACACCCTTCAACCAAATAAAATAAAAGGCTAGGATTTAATGGCATTTTAAAGTAATTAAAAAATAGTGGGGACCAAATAGGGGTACAATTGGAATGTTAAAATCAGCCAAATAACTGTTTTCCTAAAATCAAGGAATAGAATCTTACCATAATCACCATCTTCCAGTCCCAACGTGAAAGCATCGTCCAAAAACCAGAAAAAAAAAACCCACGATCACAGCAACGTCTTCTCCCAGCGTCCAAATATCAGACTTCAACATCATCTTCTCCCACGATCAAAAGCAACGTAAAAAACACAGAAATCCCACGCAAAAATCGAACCAACAAATATTCTCGTGATCAAAAACACCAAAAAATCCACATCAACGGGATCGGTATTGCAATGTCACAGACACAGGATACCCCATCCACAAAACAGTCCCAACAAGGTAATATTTGACACCAATTCATCAGCAAAAATGTGTGGCTCGAATGCATGTAATGTTGAACAATAAAAAAATTCTCCAATTAATTATGTACATATAGCTTTGTAATTATGTGCATATAGCTTTGTAATTTTGTGCATATAGCTTTGTAATTTTGTGCATATAGCTTTGCAAATATGTAACTCGTATATATTATATGCTTAGAGCATGTGTGTTTAGTTCGTATTAATGATATCCGTGTATAGTGTTTCGAATTTGTGTATTTATTATGAAAATATGTATCACATATAATGTAACACACATAGCTTCTGTACATATGTGTGTTTAGTTAATATTAATGAAATGTGTATATAGTGTCTCGAATCTGTGTATTTATTAGTAAAATTGTGTATCACCTATAATATATCCAAAATAGCTTCTGTACATAATGTGTTCAGTTGGTATTAATTAAATGTGCGCATAGTGTCTCAAATCTGTGTATTTAGAATGAAATATATGTAGTACATATAGCTTCTAATATATAGTGTCTCACATATAATGTATTCCCTAAATACGTTTTTGCCTATTAACAATGCATCTAATATATGTTTAAAGTATTAATTATGAACAAAAATGGCAATAAATATGTGTACTTATACAACAAATATTGGTGAGTTCAATTTTGCACCATACATTCATGTTACTCAAATATGGATTTACACAATACATTTAAAATCTGTGTAAATAGTATTCGAATTTGTTGTTTTAATATCTAAATATTGTGTTTTTGGATCAAGATCCAGTTACATTCACGTTGGTCGAGGCTCAAATCTCACCCGAATCAACTAAATATTGGATCCAGTTACATAATTAATAAACATACAATATCAACCTATTTACACATTATCATGTATTACACACACATCGTCCTTCAATGACAACATCAAGATCAATAAACGTATGTTTTGGAATTATGTATTTAAAGATGTAGAATTATGTGATTTTAGTTATGTAATAATGTTTTTTAGTAATAGCATATTGTTTTTTGTTATTTTGTGCAAGCATGTATATTTGGTTTGGAATTATGTGTTTTTAGATGTAGAATTATGTGTTTTTAGTTTTGCAATAATGTTTGTTTAGTAATAGCATATTGTTTTTTGTTATTTAGTGCAAGTATATTTTGGTTTGGGATTATGTGTTTTTAGATGTAGAATTATGGGTTTTTAGTTTCGCAATAATGTTTGTTTAGTAATAGCATATTTAAAATGAATTTTTTTGTGCAAGCATGTACACTTGTTTTGGAATCATGTGTATTTAGCAATAGAATAATGTGTGTTTAGTTATATAATAATGTGTATATAGTTTTGGGTTAGTGGATACTTAATTGTACATAATTTTGTGCGTAAGACATACAATGTAATAACTACAATACAATATTAACGCTGTATAACAACATTCCGACCATATGTACGTGAAAAATGCAAATTTATATTGATTAAAGAGAAAACACCCCACGCCCCAACCATTCATATCCACAATTCAAGACCATCTAAGTCATATGCAAATGGCTCCCAAAGACAAAAAACACCAACGATAGTAACCTAACTATACAAAAATGATGAGCACAGTTCTGCATACTACATTGTCTATTTAAAACAAAACTACAATACGATCTTCCCGTCCAAAACTTTTTGGCTTCTTCCAAACATCTATCCTTTAGCTCATTCTTTGTGGTGGAGGATTATTGCGGTGATAGTACTTCGTGCGTAAGTTAGGCAATTGAGACGCATTATTCTTCTCCAAACCACAATCCCATCCCTTGGTGCCACCACCCATGTAGCTCTCCATATGCCTCATGGCATATATACCACAATCAACTTTGTTTGTGGTATCTCTCCAAGGCATGCATAGTCTACACAGGGTGAATTTCCGGACAACACTAGCCATTTGCGGGCAACCTTTAGTCTCCAAGTAGTTTGAAAACATCCGAACCTGCAAAATATACCATGGAAAACAAATTCAAACTTAAGTAGACTATATATTATAATTAACCATATCATACTAACTAACTACACATAATTTCAAACTTAAATACACACAATTACATACCTATATAAACACACTTATTCTGCACTCAAAAATTATCTTCCCATATCTTTAACTCTGATCACTATAAAAACCAAAAATGTGGGGTTGGGGTGGGGTTGGCCGGGGGGTGTGTATGGGTGACTGTATTGTATCAAATAATTTATTAATTAGTCCTTCAACTTTTCTAATTCAAATCTCAAATGCACAGAAAAGTACTTTAATGTATATATGCTGATGCATTGGTTTGAAAAACACGATGCTATTACTAAATAAACATTATTACGAAACTAAAAACACATAATTCTACAACTAAAACACATAATTCCATGATAGTATGCTATCCAAGGCATATAGATGCTGAGTAAAACAAAATTATTTACCAAAACATACAACTAACTGTCCATTAGCATAAACCATATACACAATATTATATAACTAAACACACAGAATTCTATAGCTAGGTTCACATGATTCCAAATCAAATATACCTACTCACACAAAATTCTATAACTAAACACACAGAATTCTATAGCTAACCACACAGAATTCTATAATTAAGTTCACATCATCCAAAATCCAAACTGAGCAAGGAAATGCAACACATAAACCATAAACACATTATTATATACCTAAATACACAGAATTCTATATCTAAGTTCACATGATTCCAAATCAAATATACCTACACACACAGAATTCTATAACTAAACACACGAAATTCTATAGCTAAATACACAGAATTCTATATCTAAGTTCACATCATCCAAAAGGGCAAACCGAAAGCAAGGAAATGCAACACAAAAACCAAAAAAGCTCACCAACTTGTCCCAAATCTCCATATTTATACCCTAAAATTGAATTTTCAGAATGAAAATAATAAAATAGACCATAAAAACACAAAAATAGAACCCTAACAACAGAACAAACACCAAAATCGATTAGAAAAACTTACACCCAAATTGAACCCTAGAAGCTTGTGTTGAACCCTGTCCCACGAATAGTCGCCAAAAATCGAGAGATGTTCAAACCCTAGATACTTCACGATATTTTGAAACGGAGAGATAGATTTATTTTAGGTAGGATGAGATGAAGCAATTTTTCAATTTTTTTACAAAGGGAGATGGAGATAGAGGAGATGGAGATGGAGGAAGCGATTTCGTATTTTTGAAAAGAGAAAGAAGAAAAATCGTGGGATTATGAGATATCAAATTTCGATTGCAAAAATTCAAAATTAGGGATTTACAAATATATCCCTTAACATAAAGGGCAAATTACTTTCCTACCCTTGCGTGCAACCACCCATGCCTAAAATTGAGAGTAAAATATGGACCATTGATTATTAAATCAAATGGTCTAGATGTGGTCTCATGTTCTTACCTAAAGGGTTTGGTCTCATTTGATCATATCCCTATATATATATAAAATATGAATTTGGTGTTTTTTGTTTGGCTTTTATCCTTGGGAAGAAGAAGGTGGTCAGTTTGTAGGACTCTCATGCTTCAAGGCAATGGGTGTCCTTATTTGGCCGACCAATTATACCATGAGATAGTCTCATGTTAGACGGTCTAACGATTAGACAAATCTAACCTAACGGATCTATCCGACTTGCGGCCCCAACAAACTAATACTTTTCAGGGGAATTACTAAAAATCTTTCATGGAAAAAACTAATATTTTTCAGGGAAACTACTAATACATTTCACGGGGACGGTCAATACTTTTGACGAAAAAAACTATTACTTTTTAGGGAGACTATTAAATATTTTCAAGTGAACTACGTACTAATACTTTTCAGATGAAAACCTAATACTTTCTAGTGTTCTTGTGATACTATATCATTGTCCAATATTATAAAAATTGATACTTTTAAGTGAACAAGTAATAATTTTCAGATGAACTGCTAATACTTTTCAGATGAATTACTAATACCGGTCACTGGATATTACAAAAACGTCATTGCTAAGATTACAAAAATGCCTCCAGGCCAATTTTGGGATCCGTCAAATGGAATTTGATCCGTTAAACTGTCTAACATGAATTTTTGTCTTACATCAATAATCCAAGTGTGGCTAACACCTTACAAAGATACAACTTTCCAATTAACTCTTAATCAAAACAAATTTAATCTAATCGATATTCTACTCGACATTAATTTAATTGTTTAAATTTGGTTCATTAACATCAATGGCGGAGGGAGGGGGGTCCGATCCGGCCCTGCGCCCCCCTCCCCCCATTTTTAAAAAAAAAAAATTACACTATATAATTTGGAAAAAAAAATATTTTAAGTATATTTTATATGATTTTCTTATTCGGCCCACCCCACTTTCGCGTATCGGCCCACCCCGGAAAATTTCCTGGCTCCGCCCTTGATTAACATATGCATGTTCGACTTGAATAAAGCTTGTTCAATCTAGATTCGACTAAAATCAAATTCGAATATACAATTTAATATTCAATAATAATTCAAATATTCTTAAATAATAACATGTTTGGACATGCTCGATTTGATTATATATACTATAATATATTATACATATTAGCAAAAAAGCAAAAATGAGGAAAAGACAAGATCAATTTTTTAAAGAATCCAATATAAACTAATTCACATAATATCTTCTCTCAAAAAAAAATATCACATAATATCTTATTTTACTTTCTAATGAGATTTTATTGTATCTCGTATATCCAAAAATTCTATCAAACCCTCAATAACAATCATATCATGATATCACACATCAAATTATACCAGCATGATCGTGAGATTATTGAAATTATTAAGAATAAAAATTGTGTGTGGGGAGCATGATATGTATATGTGTGTGTGTATATAGCCGGCCATATAATCTTTTGTTTGTTGAAAACTTGAAAGTACTTTATGATACAAATCATACATGCACGTATATGAATGGAAATATGAAGAGATTTTAGCCGTATTACAAGTTTACAACCGTTGGATCTGCACGTGGGTGTCAGAAGATCCGTAAGAGGCCCATCTCTGCAGGCCCATTAAAGGGATCTCGAATGACGTCACTTGAGACACGAGCCTCGTGTGCCGGCTGGGCCGGCCCACATAAGCCCCCACGAATCATTTTATTTGATTCTTCTTTTTATTATTTTTTCTCTCTTTTGTCCTTTGGAGGATGGGATGGTGCCACGTGGCGAAGTGTTGGGGCCGTTTGGGTTTAGGGTGGACCGTTTCAACGTGGCTCCCATCACAACCACATTATCTTTGTTTGGGATGCAAAATTGTGGATGCTTTCTGGTTTTAGCTAAAACGTGCATGGTTCAATCATTATTCTATCCTACTTAAAATTCTTATTATATTTGTATAATATATAACTAAAAACAATTCTGATTTTTTGTGCACATTCCGAAGTATGGAATAATTTGTAATGTAAGATGAAACATTTAATATATGTATTAATTACTTATTTTGTGTAGTACTTCATTTTAATAAGCTTTTATAATATTTAGATATATTCTGAAACTTATTTTCTCATAAATAAAAATTAGAAGAAGTGGTGTGAATAATTCTTTTATATTTGTTTTTCGTTATACGTTTGTGGATCCAGAAATCGTATATATCTAATTTGCATCTTCACAGTTAACTAAAATCATAATATACTCATACGCATTAAATATTTAATATTTTCCATTTTGTATGTAGCTAACTAGAATTACATACAATATTTGTTTTTAGATCATTTTAATCATTTTATTGAATTGTTTTCATCAGTGTTCTAAAAAGCGCTAGGCGCTAGTTGAGCGTCAGACTGGGGTCTAGCGCTTAGGTGGGAACTAATCGGGGCTAGACGGGACATGAACGAGGTTGGGCAGGACCTAATCAAAAAAAATAATATAGGCGGACAAGTGAGGCCTAGCACCTAGGCGGAAATTAATCGGGACTAGGCAGAGATTTTTAGAACAATGATTTTCATACTTTCTGTTTTCATTGATGATGGGCCATTTTAATGTCAATATTACCTTCTATTAGGGGTGTCAATTTCAAACCCAACACGAACCTAACACGAAATTAATGGGTATGGGTCCAGGCTTCGTGGGTCCGGTCAAAAATGGGTCGAACCCGAATAACCTGCCAATTAAATAGATCGGGTTCGGGTCAACCTACTATGACCCATTTAACCCGTCTAACCCGTTTGTGAATTTTTAAAAAAAAATTAAATAAATAATTAATTGTAAGAAAAAACAACAAACAAGACATATCATTAAAACTTAAATGATAAAACCTCCTTAATTATGTATTTCTTATTATTATGCATATCTTTTTGAATATTGTCCTTAAAATATGATTAGTATGTTATGTAATTTATGCATATGTTATTTTTTTTTTGTATGTTGTGAATTGTGGTATTTTTATTGACTGAATAATGTATGACAGTGATTGATTTTAAAAAAAATAAATTTATTCAGTTAAAACTATTAAATTTTGTATAAAAATAATTTTATTAGACGGGTTACGCGGGTCGGGTCCGGGTTACCTGTGAAATAAGCAGGTCGGGTCCAGGTTCAAGATTCTGACACGAATAATTAAACAGGTCGGGTCCGGATCAGCTGTTTCTGACACGCGAACCTGCGAACCCGAACCCACGAACCCGGACCCAACCCGAATTGACATCTCTACCTTCTATTCTTTTTCATGTTCTCTTTTTGCAGGGTAAATTAGTCTTTAATAGCATTAATGAAAAGATAAGAGTTGCGAAATTAATGAAAATAAGTGAAGGCCGTAAAAACAACTTTTGTGAGCCCTAGCCTCGTTTTCTCTCAAACTTTCTATTTTGCTTCTGTTTCTTTCCCTTCATTGTTAAGGGATGATTTCTGGTTTCTGGCCTGAAATCACCACATCTACAATTTTTTATCATTTTATTATCTAAATAAGTGGGCTTTCCACATAGACCATGTGTTACTTATTTATTTATTTTGTTTCTGATTTCGCCGTCTGTTGTGGTGTTTGATTTGTCACCGTTTTGTTGTGGTGTTTTTTCTTTTGCGGACGATTTAGACAAGCAGGTTTTTTATCCGACAAAATAGATAACAAATCATATTGCGATCTTCTACATGTTGCAGATTTGGAATCATTGGTATTATAGACAATATGAATCTTTTCATAGTTTCATCTATATGATTATTAACAGAACTGTTTATGTCTTATTGCTAGTTTGAATTAATTAATAAAATTATTTTTCTTGTCGAGAAAAAGTGAAGGCTGTCAAAATGGGTTTAAATCATAATTATAACATGTTTATTTCAATACAAAATAGAATATTTAAAGAAACGTAACATTGAACCATTAAGTATATAGTAGTGATTAGGGGTGGCCAAATGAAACCGGAATCGAGTTTCAAACTAGAATCGAAATAGTGGCCAATGGTTCTGGGCTCATTGATCGGAACCGAAACCGGCCTACATGTCTATTTCAACACAAAATAGTATATTTAATGAAATGTAACATGGAGCCAGTGAGTGCATAGTAGTGATTAGGGGTGGCCAAATGAAACCAAAATCGGCCAAATTGGAATCGGAACTGTGGTCAACGGTTCCAGGACCCATTAACCGGGACCCGATTCCCAAATCGAATCAAAACTGTGTAGGCTAGTTTCCGATTTCGGTTCCTCGATGTCAAAAATCATGCAATCGGTGGTTTTAACCGTCGATTTGATCCAGTTGTTTAACCGATAGTTTCAAGGCTAAAACCGATAAAAAAAAATCTGGTGAAAATATGTTAGACGAAATATTAAATGTTTATTATAATGTTTTATATTCGCAATCGCATCAGACACGTCTTAAACCAAATATTGTAAGCGAATTACGTGGACTTTGATTCCTCTATACCTTAATATGATACCTACGCAACTTAAAATTATTATTAGAATTAAGCCCAAAACTTGATATTATTGTGAATATTAAGTTCAAATTCTTTCCCTTTTTTTTTGTAACTAGAATTAATAAATCATTTACAAAAATGCAACAAATTAACAAAAGAAAAAAAAATGGTTTTGGTTTCCATGGAGAAATCGAGTTCCGGTTTGAAATCGGAACCATCAGTTTTAGTTTTAGAATTGGAACCGTGAAGCAACAATTTCGGTTCCTAACAAGAAACCAGAACCAAAGGTTCTGGAACCGTGACCGCCCTAGTACTGATAAGGTCAGATATTTTCTCCTTGCGTCTTGCTTACTTTAAATCTCGGCAAGAGTTGGCCCAATTAAGGAACTAGGGTGGGCCGTGGGCAATCCCCTCCCTATACTTCCAAAAACCCACATATAGAGAAGTTTTATAGTTTTATGCTCAAACTAAAAACTAAATAGGCTCTATTCAGGGGGAAAAAAAATAGACTCTCACTTTAAATCATCAGAACCTAATATCTTTAAAATTGACGTATATTGATGATATTGTAATAAAAGATACAATACCAATAACTGCTTTTCTATAACGTCCATATCTTCTTCAACACATAGCAGACCTCTTCTCAAACGTCACAGTTAAAGATGCAGCCCCAAAATTATTGACTTTGTTTAAAATCCTCTGGTGTCCCCTTAATTCAGAAAATTAGAACAGAATTTGAACCCACATGTGAAATGATAAACATACTCCCCCAATTTACAATAAGTGCCATTTTAGAAAAAAAATTATTCATATTAAGGAACATGTTAAAATACACATAATAATGAAAATTGATGTGATACATAATAATTACATTTACTAGGTGAATTAGTTACTAGGTACAAGGGTAATTTAGAAAGAAAAGAAAATACATGTAGGTTGCAATTGAATATTCTTTCATTCTGAAAATTCTGCTAGAGAATAGTAATGAAAAAAGAATTAAAAGGTGAATGGAATTTGAAAATGTGATTGGATATGAGACGAAAATATAATAATGAAAATTGATGTGATATAGAAATAATAAAATAATTATTGGATATAATTGTTAGTTAAAAATATGTGGGTGGGTAAATAGTGAGATTAATTTGAAAATGCGTAATAATAATTTGTTCTTTTTAGAAAAGGGTGAAGATGTAATTGATGAGAAAAAAAAAGTAAATAATATATTTTCTGAACATTTCTCAAATCATCACTCTTTTTGAAAAATTATTGATCAGCCAAAATGATACTTGTTATGAATTGGATGGAGTAATAAAAAATAAAACTAGCATGAACAAGCAATACATAGACTAAGAATTGCTCAAAAAGAAATTACATAAGACTACGAAAATACAAGAAATTGTTGTTTCACATGTTGAATGTAAGACACATTTTCTAGAGGCAACGCTGAATCATAGATGGTTTTGAAAAGAGACTTATTGAACGGACATAATTTCAGATGTTCCAGAACAAAAGCAACCAACACAATCTAAATTAACTGGAGATTAAACACACAATCTCCTACAACAGCAACAGCCCAGAACTTCCATTATTGCATCTGAGCATTCCTAACTTTCACCAAAAATCTAAAGCTTGTTATTATACCAGAACACACCTTTGTTCTTGCCACCTTCATCTGGCTCAACGTAAACGCACTCCTTTGCTTCTCTCCACACCGCCTTATAAACGGGTGTCCCATCGAACTGATAGTAACTACCCAGAATTGGTTTGATTGCCTTTGTGGCCTCCATTGCATGATAATGCGGCATTGTTGAGAACAAATGGTGTGCAACATGAGTATCAGTTATGTTATGGAACACTTTGTTGAGAATACCATAATCTCTGTCGACTGTGGCCAGAGCGCCCCTTAGCCAATCCCACTCGGATGAATCATAGTGAGGCAAGGACGGGTGAGTATGCTGCAAATATGTTATCAAAACGAGGAATCCATTAACTACAAGCAATGGGACACCATATACACACAAAACCCAAGTGAGCCCTTTAGCTAGAGCAAGACAGTAAAGCCCATATGTGACAGCAAGAACACCCGCATCGGAGATGAGGATTTGTGCACGTTCACGATCTGAATAGATAGGGCTATGGGGGTCAAAGTGGCAAGCAAACCGGTCGTAATGTCTTCCCGAGACATTGCACAACAGGTACAAAGGCCAGCCAATTGTGAACTGTACAACAAGAGTCAAGATTCTGCCTGGTGGGTTGTTCATGTACTTGGCAAACCAACGGATTTCCGATTTTTGTTTGGGTACAAAAACTTCATCACGCTCGAGCGAACCAGTATTTGAGTGGTGGCGACGGTGACTGTACTTCCAAGAGAAGTACGGGACGAGGAGAGATGAGTGTAAGATTAAGCCGACAGTGTCATCAAGCCATTGGTAGTCACTGAAGGCATGGTGGCCGCATTCATGGGCTACGACCCAAACACCAGTCAGAACGCAGCCTTGGCATATCCAGTAAAGTGGCCAGGCTAGGTATGAGAGAGGGTGGGGAAGGAGATGGAAATAATTTGTGGCGATGTAGTAAAACAGAGAGGCAATGGTGAGGTCATATATGGCATAGGAAAAAGAACGGGGAATAGATCGCTTGAAACAATGGGGTGGGATGGCTTTCTTTAGCTCACCGACCGTAAATGGAGGCTTTGAGTGTGGAACTCGTTGGAGGACTTCAGATTTTGACTTCTTGCCCTCGGGAGGTACAGACATTCGGCCTCCAGCACCCATTGTTTAGCAACCTACAAAGGGTGGACAAAGGTGAGCTGAACACAAGTACAGAAAACAGAGAGCACCAAATCAAAGCAACAGCTCAAGAAAGGAAACATGTTACTTCAAAATTGCAGGTATAAAATGCAAGCATGCGAGAGTTAGGGCCAAAACTTGAGATTTTCATATAATTATAGGCTATTTTGCAAACCGTGCATTCTGCAAGACCAAAATCGAGATGTTTATATAGTTCATGACTTTTTTGCAAAGATTGATTTTATTAGAGGACCTTTTGCTACCACCCTATAGTTAAAGGATTATTTTTTGCAATTTTACCTGCACAAACTCAAACCATTAAGTAATATAAGTTTTTCAAACCCCAATGCATCACCCAACAACCTTAACAGGTTAATAGACAAAAGCGGTACATATTTATGTGTAATGACTTGTCTATCTATGCAAGTATAGACCATTCAACGTCTTGCAAAGAAAACCATACTTTTTAAATTGATCATTTTGGACCATCACATTCAAAAACATTACTTGTAAGACCATCATTTTTCAAACCTATAATAGGACTATACAAAAAACTTCATTAATATAAAAGTCTCAATGAGATTTATAGAAGGGAGGGAAAAAAATAATAAATAAAGAGGGTGCCGTACAAGACAAATTAAAGTTCAGCTAACATGATCCCATTAAAAACAAAATACAAGAGAAAAAACTATTATTTTGATTGTGGTCTTTGAGTTTCATGAATGACTAAAAAAGGCTGCAACACAACATCCCTCAAATTCTCAGAGAAAATAACTTTTAATTTAATTTTATACAGTACACAGCACAGAAATTTAACATCAGAATTTGATGAATTATTTTGCTGCCTAGCTTCTGATACAAGGGAAGAAGCCTCACCTGACGTAATTACCAAGAAAAAGTGAAGCTTAATAAGACTATAATGTTTTCTAATGATATCCAACAATTTATAAAGGTCCGACATGTACTAGCATGCAAAATAGAGGGCTTCATATAAGAATAAAGCATAAACTAAAGGAGATCCGCTAGAACGAGAATCAGACTGGCCACTCGTACTGTATTTTTTTCTATATCATGAGAAGTCAACTATTTGATAGAGCCAAAAAAGAAAGATACAATTAGGAACCAGCTAAATGATACGTCGGCATTAAAAATTCTTGCTTATGCAAGATATTTTTTGTCCAGATATGATTATTATTTCTTTGAATACGTTTAATGAACAGACCGTTTGGATGTGACTACTGAAAATTACAAGGGAAGGTTATCGTCCAATGCTTATGCAAAAAGTATATTATTTAGTCCATGCATTAAGCCAACATATGGGTCATCCAAGTGCATGATTACACGATCCCACTACTTAAACACAGCTGTTAATTTTAGACCTGTGGACCGAATAAAGGACTGAGAAACAACCAGCTGCCTTTTAGATTTAAACCTTAATTAACCATTAAATCATTCATTAGCAACCCACTTTTATTTAAAAACAATATCAGCAATCATACCAAACAGTCATTCGTTTAAAAACTCTTTTGACTCTTTTGCTACACAAACCACATTAAGGACAAACACAAGCTGGCTAAATATAGAAATTACATATTATTAAATAGCATATTATCTAATTCATTCAACACCACCCAAAGATAAATGGTATTGAATTTGGATGGACCACATAGAACTGGAAAAACAACAACACCCAAGGCAAATTGAGGGCCTGGCCCATGATTTTCGGAAAAAGGCAAAGAAGTCACCATACTTTTTGTCCGATTTAACACAAAGCATGTGAACAAGTGAGGCTTAAACAAAATCTTTCCAACTATCAAACAAATACTACAGTATAGTGGCCCATTATAAATATGAAGACATTTATATATGGACAAACTTTTAACTGCAAATTGAAGAACACTATTTCAAAGTACATAATATTTTAGATTAAAACTCAAGTGCCCAGACTTTTGCAGAATAGCACTGCCCCAGAAATTTTTTAAAAAAAATACTTTAGTAATTGCAGTCTGATTATTAACTAAACCTTAGGGGCCAAGCAAAAGCCGACCCTGAGGCACATGAAGGCCTAAAATTACGGAGAAACATTCATGTTACTGTAACTCAGCAGCGAAGTTTTTCAGAATATACACATCCTGTTTGCCTTTGCATCCACATTTTCAGAATAAGCAATATTTTAAGTTTTTTAAAGGAGTGCTGAAAATCTTGAGGAAATCTGGATCTGCTATAAACATATTAATGCAAATCAGATTTAGATGGAGTAAAAGAATAAAATATTGATTCTGCATGTGATGCCACAGTAGCTGCAGACAGAGAAAAACATTTTTTATGTAACAGAAGTGGAAAAATCTCAGATATTTTTGCAACATATGACGTTTCATCTACTCCAACAAAAATTAGAGAGATAATAAAAGTAAAACCAAAAGAACTTTTTTTTTTTTCCTTTTCTACTCCACCATAGCTATAAAAACAAAAAACTGCAGCTGGAAACAGAATTCAGAATCCCGTGAAAAAACAATGCTTGAAATTACAAATTCTAGATCCGAAAAACAAACAACATTAATAATTAAAAAGAGAAAACAGAACGAAAAAAAGGGTCTGATTCCAAAATTCATGGATAAAAAATCGAACAAAAACCTTCGATTCATTCGTCTCTGCTTTTGCATGTTCAAGCATCAGGTTAGTTTTTTCCTCAATAACCCTCGGATAGACACATGCACAAATCTCAGATAATTATACCCCATTTAACAAACAAAGCATCGCAACCCACATCAAGATCTATTCACGTTTTTCTGCTAATCAGAAAAACCTAACTGACATGCATAACAAATTAATAAAAGATTTCAGAAACTTAAGCCATTAACAACCCAATCCACATCAAGATCTATTCACATTCTTATAACAATAAAAAAAAATCATATTCCCCCATCACAATTCCAAACACATTACAAAACAAACTCATAAAAGAGAGTACCTTAGAGGAAAATTAACTGTGTTTCTTCTTTCCTTTTCTTTGCAGTCAGAAAAGAAGAGTGTATTTTGGTGGGGCGTTGATATGCCGTCACCTGAGTTATAGCCCTATTCACGGGTTGCAAAGCAATGAGCATCGCTCGCTATTTAAGCTTTTTCTGTTTCCCTTCCCCCCCAAAAAGGCGGACCCCACCTCACGCAATACCAATGCTTGCGACCTGTCTTTTTTGGTCGGGGCCCACGCGCCTGCTGTTGGTTGCTGGTATTTTGTTTTTGTTTTCTTTTTTAGCACGGTTGCTGGTAATTTGATTTGTATTTTTCGGCTAAATAATTTTGACTGGCCCGATAATTTTCTTTCGCCTTTTTTTAGGAGAAATTAGAAAAAATACCCACTTCCCGGTAACAATTATATAAAATATGCTCATATCATATTTGTACTCATTTTTTTTTCTTTTTTACGTTTCTGCATATTTTTTGTTTTTTTTTTCGTTTTTTTTCTTGTATTACTTTATATGTTATATTTGTAGTTTCGATGTTGTTTAAATTTATTTATTTGTTGTTTCGATGTTTCAAAATAATTTTACCTATTTTTTATTTTTTTTGTTCATGTATTGTTTTGTATATTATTTCTATTTGTTTCTGTGTTGTTCTATAATATTTTTGATGTTGTTCTAGTAATTTTTTGTTGTTTCCATGTAGTTTTCATTGTGTAAATACAATTTTTACCTATTTAAGCTCTTTTTATTCATGTGGTGTTTTAAAAAAAAATTTAAGTTGTTTCTGGGTTGTTTTCATACCGTTTTTAATGTTGTTTTGATGATTCTTTGTTGTTTCCACGTAGTTTTCGATTTTAAATGCAAATTTTAACCATTTTTAAGCTCTTTTTGCTCATATGGTATTTTTAAGCAAAACAGGTACTACGGTCGGATGACAGTCTAGGACGGAGACAAACACGCACTAGTGCGCGGCGCGCACGAGCGTGCACAGAAGGCAGGGACAAAAACTTAGCACTCGATCGAGCGGGACCTCTCCTGAGCTAGCAACTGGGCTCCAGCTGAAGTTTGGAAAAAGACATCGCCTGTCTTCGATTCAAGATCGAGTTGGGCCTTCGCCCACTAAAACTCATTCGACAGCTCGGACATCTTGCTCTTATGCAGAGTTGCATCCCCGTCAAGCTCTTCACCTTATCCCGAAGCTGATGGTTCTTTGCCTCCGTCACCTCGGCTCGATGGTTCGAAGACGCTGCGAGGTTCAGAATCTACAACAAAATTTGTACAAGTCTTAGCCAGATGAAAAGAAAAAGAATGAAGAATGAAGATGTAAATTAACCGCTAAAGCTTACTCGTGTGACATCCCCGCAAATGTGAGTCTCGATGTCCTTGAAGGATAGAGCCCTAAGACGGGACTGATCATCTGCCAACACAAGACCCGGGTGGGAAGACCCCGGATGGGATGGGCCTCTTCACAAGGGGGTCCTAGTAAAACTTTTCTTCCTCCTGCTAAGACCCCGGAGGAAGGGGCCTCCTTGCAAGAGTCCCCGTGAGTTATTCTCCATGATGAAGAAGTGAAAGAAAAAAAAGGCGAAAAAGCTAACACATGTGGGGAAGAGATACATGCAGAAACTTGGAAGAAGCTACGGATGGATGCCACCTCCGGACTTCGGAAGGGTGCCCCATGAGCTCCATAAGGCCCCCCTCCTTCGGGCTTCGTAAGGGTGCCAAGTAAAATATTTCTCTCCAATAAAGAAGTGCATAAAAAAAGAAGGCAAAAATGCTAACACAGGTGGGGAAAAGAAGAACTAGGAGAAATCTCCAGAAGGGTGCTCCATCCAAACTCCAGAAGAGTGCTCCATCCAAGCTCCAAAAGGGTGCTCCATCCGAGCTCGAGAAGGATGCTCCCTCCGAGCTCCGGAAGGGATAAAACAAAACACAAGTATCTCTGGCCACTCCGGAAGAATTAAAGCTTCATTCCAAAAAGGAAGGGTTCATCTCTACACTAATAAAGAACAAGTCTTCACGGACAAAGAATCATAAGCTAAACTCCCAAGAAGACAGAGGAACAAGAAAATGAAGAAAAGCCGAAATCCAAAATCTGGCCCGAAACAGGAAAAAACTCCAGAAAAAGCCGAAGAAAATGCAAGAATGAAGGACCGAGGGGCTTGGGCCACCCCCTGGAGGCCGCCCTGCTCCATGAAGAAGAGCGCATTGGGGACGCCTGGGGTGCCTAAGGGGCGCCCTTGTCCGCTCCGGGGAGGCGCCCCGAAGCAATCTCCCCCATCATCAGGGCTTTTATCTCAACTCTCACCTCAACTTTCAAGAATTTTTCTAAGTCTTCTACAAAGTTAAAGAGTAGAGGGAAATGTCACATTTGGAAGACATAGTCAAAGGCTCTCCTTTCAAGCATCCTCGTGCAAAAACGGTCAAAGATTTTTCAAAGACAAGACAATAGGCGCAAGCAGGACAAGCCAGATATTTCTACACCGGATTAGCTCTCGCACTGCTTCATCCTTCCGCATCACCGGAGCTGGGGGGACTTATGTTGGGGACAAAAACGGTATTTAATTAATTAATATGTAATTCAATTTATATATATAATATTAATTTCCCATTGGGCTCCTAATAAATAAACCAGCCCAATGGAGTCCGAGACTGGCCCTTAGGCCGATTTCTCCTATGCGGACTGGCATATATGCCAAATTCTCCTGCACGGCCCATGGGGCCCGTCTCCCAGGTATAAAAAGTTTTCTCAAATTATCTCTAAGTGAATTAATTCATAATTCTCCTACGCATTATTATTCAGTATTTGTTTACTATCTGATTCTATCGTTCACCGTGCTGACTTGAGCGTCAGATGGGCCTCCCTAGGACAACTTCCGGGGCCCTCTAACGTTTGCGTGTGTGCAGACAAGTTCCCAGTTGAAGGATTTTTTAGCTCTCGAAGAAGAAGATGCGAAGACTTCCCCCTCGAGGATTGACGTGAAGATTTCTTCCTCGGGAAGATGATTTTGGTCAACCCCATTGATCTGGAGTGATTTGCCCTAAAAAGCAGCATCAGTATGAAAAATAACGAATATATATATATATATATATATATATATGGATGGGATCTCATGTGGCAGCCTCTTACCATGTGGCAGTGTGGACAGATCCCATCCCTAGATTCCAAACAATCAATGGTCTAGATTGGTCTTACAAAACACTATTTTTAATTATTTTTAATTCAAAAAGGGCATTTCCTTAATCCACTAAAATCGGCTAAATTAATACCATAGGGATCCTCTTGATTGCAATCTTACCATAACAGAAGAATCTTTAATTTAGCAACCAAAAAACACATGTTTCCCTGTCATCTTCTTCATTCTTCATCCATCCGAATTCTTGAAAAAAACCGAGTTTGACGTCCCAAAAACACAGAAAAAACCCATACAGGCGGAAAAAAGGAGCACAAAAACCTTGCAAAATGGGCGATGAGTGCGACGAATCACAACATGATGAAGTGTTGGCGGACAAACCTGATGAAAACTGGGTTTCAGGCGCTTTTTTCCCTGGTATGTGTGTTTTTTTTGGAAAATCGCACAATATCCTTATTCATCCTGTTGGTGTTTTTGTTATGAAATGTGGAATCATAATTGATGTTTATCTTAGTGTAAAGAAATGTACAGAAACGTAGACATTATACATTAGGTTGGTGTACACATATATTCAGTATTGTGTATATGTAAGCATGCATTATATGTTGTGGGATGGCTGGGGTGATGATGAATGTTTTATATGAAATTGTTGTATACACATATTGCAATATATGTGCCTAAAAAGCAATTTTTCGTGTATAGATATGTATATTGTTGTGTTAATTTAAAATGTGATATTATGTGTTTGAATGTTTATTTGAAGCTATACATTAACACATATAGTTGTATACAACATTCGACAAACTTGTGTATTTGCAACATATTATGGTGTATATATACAGATATTTTGGTGATTTAGATTGAGAACATACAATGGTGTTCAAATAGTTCAATAATAGTAGACAAACATTTTATTTTGGTATACATTTGCTCCAAAATTGGTGTGATAATTAAAGCACATTCAGTGGGATGCCGTTTTTATTTGAGAAATCAGTATCTTTGATAGTGAAACTATTGTGCAATTTGAAAGATATTTTTGTGTATCCGTTTAACTTATTTGGTGTACATATGCTTTGCAGATAGTAGTGATGAAATAATCCAGCACGTCAAAATACGAGAGCGTCTGGTAATATCACCCGGCAACACCAAATATTGGATACCTGAAGTTGAACAGGATAAAATACCGCGGGTGGGCATGCATTTTGGGAGTTTGGACAAGGGTGTGGAGTTTTATAGGGATTATGGTAGACAATGCGGCTTTGACATACGAATAAGCACGTCAAGGAAGTTTAAGAACAAAGAGATCCGTCTCCAATATATTGTTTGTAATAGGGAAGGTCACAAACAAACATCGTCTGTGGTAGGTGTCGAAGGAAGCGATTCACACACCAAACAACGAACTAGAGTGTCGAATCAACTTTGTGGATGCATGCAACGCACCATCATACTAGAATACACGACGAACGGTGCATATGCTATAAAAAATTTCGAAGAGTGCCACACACATTCATTCAATGCAGAATCTTACAAACATTTTCTTAAGGTGAATCGAAATTTGAATTTTGGGCACAAACAATTCATCTTCAATTGTTCGAAGGCCAACATCGGCAGTTCAAAGACACACCACCGCTGGACAAATGGTTGGTGGTTTTTCAAGGCTCAGGCGTTGCCAATCGATTTCAAGAATTTCAAGAGAGATTTAAAGGCATACATACGAGGTGCAGACGCACAGTTAATAATCGACAGGTACTTGAAAAAAAGGATACATGTCCAGGAATGGCCTTTAGTTATGCCGTTGACGAACAAGACTAACTAACAAGACTTTTCTGGGCGGACCCTATTTCAGTGAGAAATTACACAATGTTCGGTGACGTTATATCATTCAATGCTACTTACAACATGAACAAGTTAGCTTTTTGCGTCTGCATGTGGTAGGTATGGACGACTGCATTCTTATAATAAGGGAAAGAAATAGTACTATTGTGGTATAAATATATAAATATGTATGTGTTCAAATAGAGTAGTAATTGTGAATTGTTTAATTAACTTTCTGCTTAACCCTGTTTGAAAGAATGTACTCTGCATTTAATGATTGTAGTGTACACATATAATATTTTTGGTGGTTATTTATGCATTACATGGTGTACATTTAATGCAATAATGATGTGTCTAGAAAACATTCTGATACACAGGTACAAAATGGTGTTTGCGCCATTCACGGGCATTGACAACCATCATCGGTGTGTAACATTTGCTTGTGGATTGCTATTGAAGGTGGATGAGGAATCATATGTGTGGTTATTCAGACAATTTTTGGATACCATGCAAGGAGCCGTACTACATTGTGACCGATCAGGATCCGGTGATGAAGAACGCGTTTCAGGTAGTTTTCAAGACCGCAAGACACCGCTTATGCATGTGGCACATATTGGAGAAGGTTAGCACAAAAGTGGGGCACGCATTGTTCAAGAATGAGGAATTCTTGCATCGTCTTAACGTAGTGGTTTGGGATGAAAAACATGAACCCGATGAGTTTGAAAAATTATGGCATTCTGTTATGAAAGATTTCGAACTAGAAAATCATCTGTGGTTTACTAAAATGTTTAAAATCCGAGAGAGCTGGATCCCTGCTTATTTTTGGGATGTTCCCATGGGAGGTTTGATGCGGACTACATCACGGTCTGAGAGCACAAACAGTTGGTTTGGCGGTTTTACAAATCCACAAGTAAATTTGGTAGAGTTCTTCATGCACTTTGATAGCGCAATGGAGTCGCAACGACACGCCGTACACAAACTAAACAACGACAGTGACACTCTTGTTCCTCATTGCAAAACACCATTGGGGATTGAGAAACATGCTTGAAACACGCTGCTTGTTTTCAAGAAAATCACCGGAGATTGCAAATGCGTGTTACAAATGTTCAGTGTACATGGTGGCCCGGTCTGGTGGTAGTACCTGTTCCTACTCAATAAAGGACGAATTTGATGATGAATTCAAAGTACAATCTTGCAAGGAAAAGACGATTCGCGGTGTGCGATTGCAAAATGTTTGAAATGCACGGTATTTTGTGTCAACACATTTTCGTTGTATTCAAGGACCTCAATCATATTCCCGGAAATACGTTAATCAATGGATGAGGCTATCATCCATACATTAAATCAACAACAAGCGGCCAATCAGCGCGAATTCAACGGCGGCCAAGAAGCGACCACAACACTAAATGAATTGTGGTCCACATTCCACAAATGCATACGACTATAAGCGGTAAAGTGGAAAAATTGGGTGACTTACCACGCTTATTGTCTGAACATAAGAACAAGTTAGCCCACGAACAAGACGGACAACATGACGGGGCGTTGAAGAACTGTTTGAGAATTATTGCGGCTTTACTTCTCAAATGGAGATCTCAGTATTGCCACCGCAACAAGCTCATAACAAGGGTAGTGGTAGCCGGGTTAAAAGCAGGCTACAAAGCCAAAGGGAGAAGGCAATCTGTGCAAGCACAAAACTGAAGAGGAAGTGTGGCACGTGTGGAAAAATTGCATCTCACAATAGCCGAACATGTCCCGAACAACCTACATAATTCAACTACACTTTCCCCGCCATTTCCAAATTTCGCATCCACAACACGCTTGTCGAATTTTGACTTTTGTTAAATGAAATGTCATTTATATTATAATTGAATGTCATTTGCATTATAACTGAATGCCATTTATATTGTAATATTACATCGTTTTTTAGTCCTTCTGACTTTTACTAAAAAAATGCCCTGTAACCTAAACAGTTATATGTTATAATTGCTATTGACTAAAAAAAATGCCCTGTAACCTAACCTAAACAACTTTTCAAAGGATTACAATGACTTGGAATGAGTAAAAATAATTGTAGTACTTCAACAAAATATCAAAAAAATATAGTAAATTTGGGGCATATTGTGGTGTATATATATATCAATACTTTGGTGGTTTATACTCAGGATATTCTGGTGTATAAATAATTATATTATAGTATCATAATCTGTTATTTTTGGTATACATTGGCTTGTCGTTTCGTGATTAGTGTAACATTCAGTAGTACATTTCTTACATTGAGTTCCAAAAAATAAAAAGTAATTATAGTACCTGAACACAAACTGCTTAAGTATTGTGCATACACATGATTCGTTAAAAACATCTTCAAAACTGGAAAACACCAAAGATCTTGCATATGAACATATATATACCAAAGCAGTAACGAACATATTTTGCGTAATGATGAAATGTGCACTGTTTACACACTAACAATACGCATAACACAGGAAAACATGTTTGCTTGAATATTGTTCATAAATAAGTAACGCATAATGTTGACAGAAATGCACGGGGTAAAAAATGTTCTAGTCTGATGTAATAAATAAAGTGTACTTAGAAGCTCAGTCTAACAAAATGAACTCCTCAATCGATAAACCAACTACTTTCCCCTAACAAATTTTTTTGCCAAACCAAGCACCCTGTCCTTCTCTTGGTTCAAGTCATGCATCAGGATTGCGTGGCACTACAGGGTCTTCAAACGTGCAAACTCCGCGGCGTCGGCCTTGTCAAATGCACAGTCCCATTTCTTCAATGGTCACCCCATGTAGGTCTCCATGTGACGCATGGCATAGATCCCACAGTCGACTGTGTTTTCATCCACCCTCCACGACATGGCGAGTCTTATTGGGCGACATTTTTCAACGTTGCGAGCTGACTGGTGGCACCCACGTGCTTGGAGGTATCGAGAAAACAGCTCCAACCTCAAGATGAAAAATGAAAAAAAAATGAAATCACCAAAACAATAAATCTTACCATCAACTAAGAAAACCAAAATAAATAGCAAAAAGGCTTATATCATGTACATCCGTATGTTAGACTAATACTAATTGTATACCACACAAAACCTATGTGCGCACCAATTCATATCTATGTTTTCATCAAATTAACATGCCAACTTAAAAAATATAAAAATTGAACTAACCATATACCAAGTAATTTCTATCTGTATACAAACTTATTGGTATTCTATCACCAGATATTATCCACGTTGTAAATAGAAAAAAAATACAGGAAAAATAAAAATGTAAGGTGTTTTACCAATTTCTCCGGCATCCTTGCGTACTTGCTGCAACCGGTACCACCATCTGAAGAGTTGTCCAAAATATGACAATACTTCTTCTTTATGTTGACGCATATCACGAACAAGTGTCATCCATTTATAATAGGGAAGAAGAACTAGGTAGCATTCAGGAAAATGTATACTCGTTAAAATTTAGATAGGAACAATAAACACGACATATATATTCTACAAAGGTTATACATCCCAATGGCCTGCAGATTCGCTGGAGTTGGGTCCACAACCTCCAGGTCAAAAGCTTCCGAAAATAACGCCCACCTCCTTTCTTCCTGCAATTCTTGTGCAGTAGACGCAATAGAGTATAACTGTATGTCGTTAAAAAACAATTATAGCAATTCCATGCTAAGACACGTACAACATCAATGCTTAAAAAATATTACCACATTCCATAATTTTCTGTATACCAAAATGTAAGAAATTTGCATCACATTTATGAAAAATGAATGGCAATGACTAATCCCCACTAAACTCAATGTCAAATATTCAAGAACACATCTAATATTACTACAACAATATAAGTAACTGTATACCATGATATAAGTAACTTCATACCAAAAAAATCCAGAATCAGTATCCAAAACACCCTGCAGTTAATTATGCGTGGTAATATAAATAAATAGGCATCATGGTGTTCAACACCACAATTAAAAAGATGGGTCATACCGTCACCAAATTCGTCAGAAAAAACCTCGGGGGGAATTAGCATCCCTTGATTCCTCCATTTCGTTCAACATTTTGGCCCACACGTCAATGACGTTTCCAGAAATGTACTCCCCAGGCCTCATGGTCTCCAAATCTTCTCTCGTCAGGACATTGTCTCCCATCCTAAATATAACATCGGTTCTGTGTACGTTGAACGAAAAAAAAATAAACAAAATTAATAATGAACAAAGATTATAGAGAAAGCTAGTTGAAAACCACATATTAAAAAAATGCGTAACCTTGTAGCGCCAACGTTATCAAAAACCCACTTCGCAACATCATTGTGGATCTTATTCATCTTCTGGGAGAAGTCGACCCGTCTCAAACGGAATGGAGAAGACAACATGACTGTTTTACGCTGCTTCCTAGTGCTCTTACGCGTTTGAGTAGTTGCAGCGGTCTGCTCGGTCACATATCCTTCCATCGGCTCCTCAGCCCCCACGACATCGTACTGTGCCAACCCCAATCACATCCTCCTGCCCATCAACACCTTGCCCCACGCCAACATGCCCTTAAAAAAAACCCGTGAAAATTAAAAAAAGAGTGCCATATCTACTACACACATGTAACCAAGAAAAAAAAAGGAACATATGTGAAACAAAAAAAGGAGTATTCTTACACCCTCTTCCTACGGCTCCCCCCCACCGGGTGTTCCTCTGAGTATTGACGTGATGTCTCAAGAACGTCTAACCAATTCGCAACATTGGGATCCTGCGTCAACCCAATACTGAAATTCGGCATATCCTCAGATCCTTTCTGGAACTCCTCCCGGCGACGTGTAGCCTGTTCAACCTTCTCAAGAGCGGCTATGTTTTCTGGGTTACTCCAGAATGCGTTCATCTGCTGCGATTCACTGGCAATAGTGTCCCCGATTACGGTGTCTTCCCCCAGCTTGTCCCCAGAAAAACATATGAACTTCCTAGCCACTTCTTGGATTTTCCCAAAATCGGGGTTCACAACCAACTCCCTTGGTGCATTGTTCAGCAGTGCAAGGATATCCATAACATCTGTTGCAACAGTCGCCAGCTTGGCCAGAAGACTCCCAACAATACCCTGCACCAAAAAAGCATAAGTATTTGTCAATTGTTTCATACTCATTTCAATGAATCTTGGAGCTTAAAAATAACTATCAAAATATGTAAGACAATAAAAAATTGTGCACGGTATGTATTTGGGACTAATATGATACCAAATTGTAACTATCTGAACATTTGTCTGTCACTACTTTTATACCATTTTGCAAACAAAAAAATCATGACAACTTTTATGAATTAAAACAAAAATTTAATTAGTTAATCAATATACCATTTAATAACTAATATTATGCACCTTTGTTGTCATGTTATACCAAACAAAATGATATAGTACTCTAAGTATTAAAAATTATGAAAATTGTGCACGGTATGTATTTGGGACTAATATGATACCAAATTGTAACTATCTGAACATTTGTCTGTCACTACTTTTATACTATTTTGCAAACAAAAAAATCATGACAACTTTTATGAATTAAAACAAAAATTTAATTAGTTAATCAATATACCATTTAATAACTAATATTATGCACCTTTGTTGTCATGTTATACCAAACAAAATGATACAATACTCTAAGTATTAAAAACTAACATAATAACATGTCCCATACACCTACCTCTCTAGGTATAAATAGAAAAATAAAAAACTAAAACTGATAAAAGAATTGGCACCTGCACACCACCAGCAATGAATGTCGGGGGCGGCTCTGGAGGAACGTTTCGCGCTCCAGGAGACTGCATAACAACAGGATTGGTTGACGGTGGCGTGTGCTGATTATTGCGCGATCCAGCGGGTGCGGCCTCATCAATTGGGCAATAAATCCAGCCCAGCCCATATCCGCCGCACTTTATTTCGTCGTTATTCCTATCCCGGATACTTTCAGTGGTAAGCGAACACACGCACGGGGCCACCCTTGGAAAGGCACAAATGGCCAGTACAACTCGGTCCATGTATAAACCCTATGATACAAAAAAAAGGGTTAATTATTTGTTGATTTTGATTAAGCCGAGTATAGTTGACATGTACTTACAATCAAAAAAATGAGGGGGTCGTTAAAACTCTTCTTCTTTGTTGACGTCCATTTCTCTTTGCTCTCTAACAATGTCAGCAAGGTGTGCTCACACCAGTTCATTTTTGGAATGTCGTCAACATTCTCCAAGCTTTTCATTACAAGCGCGTTTACGTATCCGCCCTGCATATTCCCGATAATTTGCGCATCCACCAGCGCAATAAAGTTCCTCCTGAACCATATACCACCTTTCACGTCCTCCAACATCTTTTCGGACACCTCGTCTGCCGTAATTGAATATGAACCATCCGGATTAGGCTGAAACTGGGACTGCCATTCAAAATATGCTTGGCTTGTTTCAGATTTTGTTTTTTTTTTCTGGACTCTAATTCCACCTCTGGGGAACCCCAAAACAAGCTCGACATCATTTTCACCAACACGAATTGACCTCCCGTCTGACAGAATCAACTCACATCTGAGAGAGTTGAAGTTGTCTACCAACCAATAGATAAATCTCCCCGAAAGTTCTTCAATGCTTATCCCCAGCAAGCTCCCGAATCCCATTTTAATAACAGCTCTTGTCTGGTAATTATTGAGCCGAACCAATGCGCTCGATATAACATTGGGGACGGATCTGGTCCTGAGTTTGGGCAATGAAGCTTTGAGCGCAGATTTTGCGCTCTTTCTCCTCGGGTTAACATCGCTCGGACCATCGCTCGGGACTGGGGAAGTAGGTCTCTTCCTATTTCCTCTTGCCATTTAACCTGTAATTTAGAAAAGTTAAATAACACATCACATTACGTACATAATACGAAAATGGAGAAAATAGCATGACACAAAAACACTGTGTCAACAACAAAAAAACCAAATGTAAACTTAATGTGTACTGTATGTAGTCCAACTTTGTGCGAAATTAAAATTATCCAAACACCATTGTATGCCGTCTATGCACAGTTCACCATACTAGTGTAAAAACGCAATACCCTGTGTACTTATATACCAATATTAACAAAAAAAACACCAAAATATGAATGAAAAAACACAAAACTTCGGTCATTGTGCAAAATATGCACAACAAATTGATTTATAAAACCCAAATGAAAACTTAATGTGTACTGTATGTAGTCCAACTGTGTGCGAAATTAAAATTATCCAAACACCATTGTATGCCGTCTATGTACAGTTCACCATACTAGTGCAAAAACACAATACCCTGTGTACTTATATACCAAAATTAACAAAAAAAACACCAAAATATGAATGAAAAAACACAAACTTCAGACATTGTGCAAAAATATGCACAACAAATTGATTATGTATATACCAAAAGCACAAAGAAAATTGTCATGCTTGCGTAAGATTACACCAAAAAAATGAATGAATAAGCACAAATTGAGTAACAGATGGGTTATACAATTCGTTATCTATGTGTATATCATTTTGTCGTACATTTATACTATATGGATTGCAACCCATTACATTCAATGATATAATTTCACATAACCAAATGCAAAAGGGCGTGTGTAAAAAAAACGATTGTAAGAACCCTAGAAAATTCAAAAAAAAAAAAAAAAGTGTCCTACAACTAGGTCAACAAAAACTAAAGAAAACCCATAAATAAACACCTTCAATTGATATAAAACATGTTGTCGAGGTTGGGTAAAAAAGCCTTTGCACTGTGCACTACAGACCCAAATAATCGAAAAAATAGAAGCAGGGCATACCTTGATGTAGATTTACAGAAGCTTTTTGGAGGTTTTATGCCCAACTGAATTTCGCCCGTACACAGATGAGTCCCTTTGGCTCGATTTTTCCAGAGAAAAAATGGTGTTGCCAGCCGTTTGTGAGAAGAAATTTTGGGAGAGATGGAGTAATTACAGACGTGTGATAGTGGGGTTTGTGGGGGGGGGGGACGAAATCTTTTAGAATTTTGGGAGAAAATACACGGGCAAAGAAGCGGGAGAATTTTTTGGTGATTTAATCCCAAAAAAATAGGAAAATGTGTGCAGTTACCATATTAGACGTTACATAATGTTTGTAATTTGTCTATTTTGCCCTTAAATGGGCTGGTTTCAATTTTTTTTAAAAAAAAAATGAAAAAAATCAGGCCTTTGGATTAAACATGTTAACGGTCTAGATCTGTCCACACTGCTACATATTAAGGGGCTTGCCACATATAATCATATATATATATATATATATATATATATTCATGGTTGCCACATGAATAAATGTGAAGCCGCCACGTGAAATTGGGAGAATGAGAAGTTGACACATGTCCGAGAATATTGAGGTGATGACATATGTCATATTTATTTTTCTTTTAGTATATAGGATTGATAAACAGTAAAGATAGAAGTTTTGATTTACGAACAAATATATTGTATAGGTAAAATCTTTGATTTTTCGAATATATGCCATTTAGATTATGGAAAATAAGAATAAGATTACCACATTAATAAATGTGAAGTCGCCATGTGAAATTGCGAGAATGAGGAATTTACACATTGCCCAAATAGTGAGGTGATGACATATGTCATATTTATTTATTTATTTTTGTATATAAGGTTGATATGCAAAACATATATTAAATGTACTAAAAAAGATCAACTTGCTAGATGGGGTGGGCAAAGCGGATACTCGCGGGATGGAAGCGATACCCAGATCCGCCCTACCTCGCTCGCCATGGGTCATGGGATGGGGAAGCCTAAACAGGTCGGGCCAGGGAGGGTTGGCTTGGGTCGAACCAAAATTGTCATTCCTAGTGGCTTGTACAATTCTGTGCACAACACGAGGGGTCCAATGTCACACTGCTCTCCGAATAGGGAGTCTAATGTTACACTACCCCTTGTAGCCTCCCAAGAAGTCGTTGGTCTTCAGGATTCGAACCCCCGCGGCAATTCGAAACCACACACTGAATTTAGAAGTAAGACAATATTATTGATTGGTCAACCAGTTGAGATGTGCTCCAAATGACTTGAACCTAAACCACAAGTATCATGAGGCATAATCCTTACCATTAGGACAATGGCTCATTGGTTTTCTTACTTGATTCTATTCAGGCTGATGAGATTTGTTTTTTTGTTTTTTTGTTTTTTTTTTTAAATGTGAATTCAAGTACAAATCAATTAGCAAATTGGGTTTTATGTGTAGTGTAGGACTCGGTAGAACTCAGATTTATTAGGTCTCGTATGTAAAGTTATCTTTTTCATTTTATGTATTTTAATTTTATTTTTTTGAAAATAGCTAAACATATTGTCACTTCTATACCTATATAACACCAAAAAAACTCACTGGAAACTGGACAGTACTTGGTACAAGTATGGTTTGGTTAGTGTCCGAGTCGTTTGGAAACCTTATTTAATATTTATGTGAAAATTGAAAATTTCTTTGAATGATTAAAAAATTATTTAAAAAATATAAAATATATAGGTCGCTGAAAATAGTATGTTGAATTTTCCCGCTCTTTTGCAGTTACTTTAAAAAGTAATAAAAATATGTGTAAAAATAAAAAGTCATAAATATTTGGCATTTCATTGTTTTTGGTAGTCAACTTTCTTTAAATAATCAATTTTTAAAATGATATAAAAAATACAATTATGTAAAACTAGCTTTCTAAATCTGTATATATATTGCATTAATTATTGTATTTATTTTTTTAAAAATAATTTAATAACTTTTTTGTTTTTGATCTATTTTTTTTACATAAAATACATCAAATTCATTATTTTTTTACGATCTTCAGTTGGACACCCACATTGCATATATAAAATAAAATAACATAATAAATAAAAAAATATAAGAAATATTTACTCATTAGTTTATAAATTATAATGAGCTTTACAAATTATGCGTTTGGGCTATTATATTTGACATCAATTTGTTTATTCATGTATTTGGCTATTTATGAAATATGTATAGTTGTTATTTGAGCTTAGCTCCTTTATTAATAATTATATAGAATTATACTTAATTAAACACAATTAAAATTAGTTATTTTAATTGATAAAAATATCTCAAAATATGTATCCAAATTTTATATATTACAGGTATCCATACAAAACCTTATATATATTTATGTAAAAAGAAAATTAAGATTTATTTAATATGCAATTATATCCACAATAGTATTTTATTTATAGATAATTATTTTTTATATATTAACATACTTTTCATGTTAACATAAATTATTTTTTGTATTTACCAACGAATTTTGATATTCAAGTTTCAAAGTTATACATTTGAAATTAGATACGAATTTGTCCATTTGATAATTTTTTGATTTGTGTGTACTTATAAAAATAAAATAGTATTTTTTTAAATGCTTCATTTTCCCTTAATAAATTGTGTTACTAAATATAAAGCATTTTTTTTGTTTAATTCCTTTAATAATTTTGACAATTGTTCAACTTTCTAAACCCCAAAAAATATTGAAATTTGAAATTAATTTATTATTGATTGTGTTGAATATAAAATTTATTAAATATTCAACGCATTGGGTAGTATAAAAAAATAAGCATTGGGCAGTTAAAACGTTTTATAAATAAACATGTTCTATTCATATTCACACACCCAACTATTTCATATTTAAATAGATTTTTTATAGTTTATAATAATTTATTTTTTTAATCATATGATTTATAATTAAATTTATTATCTTCATATTTTAATTAGTTTTTGAAATTTTAAACTCTTTGCAATTACTATTTTTTTAAACATAGATAATGAAAAAACCATAAATTTTAAAATAAAAAATGAGAACAAGTTGTAATGATTCTTGGGTTAATTTTTAGAATTAATAAAATAAGAAAATTATATATAGAATTAATATTAATAATAGATAAATACAATATACCTATTTAGGGAATGAGGATGAGAACGGCAGATACCTGTTTTATCTAATGGGAATAGGGACGGGGATATAAATAACGTCCCTATCCCACCTCAATTCTAGAGAAGTGGAGAATTCTCATCCCTGAATTAATCGGGAATTTTTCGTTATATTCTATTCAGTTACCAATAGAGATGATTCCCTGCGCGGATGTTGTGATCTCTAAGTACAGAAGATAGAATTCGTAGAAATATTAGAAAATGTACATGCAACAGTACAAACAGAGGCCTAACAGATATACACCCCGTGCATTGTATGAGTAAAAGACTAGTTTTATTAACAAGCTAAACCTATAGTTAAATAAAAAATAAATAAAATAGAAAAATATATTATTATCATTATATGTGTATATCTTACTTTAAAAAGTAATTATTAAAGTTTATGTATTAATTGATATTCTTAAATATTTCTATTAAATAACATGTGATATAGGAACATCATATTAACTAATATAGAAATTTATTTATTAACGCTAAATATCCTAAAATATCAAACGAAAAAATCTTATAATACACTCTGGTAACCAAATATTAATAATTTCATCAGATTATTATTTAATACTAATATTAATTAAATTGAAATTAAATAGATAGATAAATATTATATTAATAATATAGAAAACACATTAATTCCTTCTTGAAAGTATTATCTCACATAAATTTACATTATGTTGTTCTAGAAAGCATCTTCTAGATTCTTATTTTTTAGCACGTCTTCATTTAGTTCTTAATTGTATTAATATTTTACAGTATTTTCTTATTATTATATGATATTAATTTCTCTTTCACATATAATAAAAAGTTACAAATTGAATTGTAATTTCTTCCGTCAACATATTTCAGTTACATATCTGCAACATATATAATAGAAATATGTATACTGTTAAATAATATCTATTAATTTGATTCAAAATTTATTACTTATTAAAAAGCCATGCATTAAATATAACACTAATATAAATTTATGTACCATATGTATATTTAAAAAAAATATGTGACTTCTCTAAAATATTAAAGTTGTATTTTTTAATTTATTTTTTTAAGTTAAGTTTAACTTAATTATAAAATTAGTTGTGAACAAAATTTGGAATCAAAAAATTGATGTAATTTTAGAGGGACAATAAATATTTATAGTGTATAATAGAGTATGCAAATTGCATTTAAATTTTTATTTAAATCAATGGTAAAATTGCCAATATTGTAATTTCTATTGATTTAAGTGGGTATATTTGTGCCTTAATTCTATTGACTTTCATCTATTTTAAATTGTAGTTTACAGTTAATAATAAATATTGATAGTTAATAAAAGTTGATTGTGGAAGTTATTTACTAACAATATTTTATGATTACAGTTTAATTTAATAATACATGTAATTAGTTCACTTAATTTTTGTTTTTGAAGCATTAGTTCACTTAAAATTAGGACACAAAATCTTGTAAGCGGTTATTCCGTATTCGAATTGTTGGGATAAATTTGACATTTTCCCAATTTATTAATATCTTATTGCACGCTTTTTATTTAATTCAAATTTATTTAATTAAGTACTCAATATTATTAATTAATATTGAGTCACAAATATTATTCACCGGCCACAAGGCTCGTATAAGTCCACGGGCCTACTTCATTATATTAAGTCCACGTGTCCCATCAACCCAAAAAAGATAAAGGTTCATCCTTGTTCATCCGTAATTATTCTCAATTATTTGTTCTTAATTTCTGTCATTTGCTCTAAAATTATTTTTCTACACGTGATGGTTTAAGCGCCGGAAGGGTTTTCCTGGGAGTCTGGGATAACCCTAGGGTACATCTAATGTGAGTGTTGCAGACAAGTTTTTATCTGAAGATTTTCCTAGCTCTTGAAATTTGGACCTATTATTCAATTACCTTAACTTGAAGTGATCTGTACTTTAAAGCATCGTCATAAATAATCAATTTTTTTGTTGTGAAGGAATAATCGAATTCAATAATCCAATAGCTAGTAGGACTCAAAATCCAGATTAATACGAGTCAATAATTACAGGAATATATGAATGGTAATTAATTATGCGCAGACAAACGTCATTTTCTAGTCGGTTAAAATACTAAAAACAATACCATACAAATACTATATTCAATGCATTTTTGTGGTAATATAGTACCTGAGCATTTTATTAAGGTTTTATTTGAATTAAATATAAAATTGAGTAGAGTTATTGACTAATCAAATGTGGTGATTCAAATAAATACAGCAGCAATCTAGCTAAGCACAATAATGACCAACACCTACCTTTTCAACCGTGCCCAAACTTTTTCCTTGTGCATCAATTGCTAGCTTACTCCCTGATTTTTCAATTTTTTTCCTTTTTATATAAATCTGATTTACAAAAATATATATCTTTTTTGGTTAATAAATAACATGAATTTATCGAATTCAAGCTCAGAAAATTTAATTAGTCGGATTGTACAACTTAAAAATACAGAGTAAATAAATATAAATATAAAAACAATGATTAATTTTCGAATAAAAACAAAGTTCACCTTACTCAAGACGAAAATATTAATTTTCGTAGCATTCAACTAGACTCAACTCGCTTCTAATAAGTATTTATTATATACAATGATAATAAAAAAGACTTAAACCATTATATAACATATACAATGTGTTTATAAATACATATAATCGATTTTTATTTCATTTTGAGTTAAATATCCTGAGAAAGAAATGGTGATAGAATCAAATCTCATACCTTTAGTATTGAAAGTTTTAATTACTCAACTACTATCAGTTGCTCATTTAATTGAAAATTAAGTTTCAAACAATAGCATATAAATGACATTTGACCATCAGCCTTTTGGTCTGGTGGTATGGCCTCCCTCTTTTGTGGATGAGGTCATGGTTCTATCCTCACTATAGTCTGTGCGTAACTCGTAAAATAAATAAATATATATATGATAATGGATTAATGGGTGACCATGGCCCTAAAGTTTCATGTTTCAAATTAAGCTAGCCAAGTTGCACCAGTTGGGGGTGACCAGATTTTGCAAAATCTTGGGATCATTTTGGTTTCCAGTTGGGTTTTGTTTTTTGTCAGTGATAGAAAAGTTTAAACCCAACACGTCATACGAGTTGTAGGAAAAATATCTTAGCCAAGTTGCGCTGTAAGAAAATCAGTAAGTACTCCCACAGGCGGTTTCGATTTGTTCGAGGTCCAATATTCATTGCACTTTCTCGGAACTTGATTTTTGTCTCTATTACGTTCAAACTTGACAGCGGTTATAAATTTCTTCTCAATGAATCGTATACAAATATGCAAACGACTCAATAAATAAGCAATTGCGTATAGAAATGATCCGTGAATGAACATAAATACTAATTATTGATTTGGCCTAATTAAGTTTGATATAGTTTGTTGGACTTAATTGGTCTGATACACAACATAATTATAGGATTTTACCTTCGAAATTTCCATTTTTTTAAACATGATTCGAGAAAACTCCAATTTTAATTATATTTGATATTGATCACCTTAGAATAAATCTCATCTGAAAAAGTAATCGAATTCTCTTATATCGTACAAACATAAGTTGAACCCTCCATTCCTAGCATTTGCACTCAAAATAAAATAAAATAAAATAAAGTTGAACCTTTGATATGGAAATTACTATTATAGCCTCGCCTAGGTCGAAATTATCATATTGACCTCGCATCGTTGGAAATTACCAAGATGCTCCCAGGATCCGCGGCTTTTTTATATGGGTCCCGACCCAACCCGAAAGTCCGGGTCGGGTCGCCCACGAGTTGCACACCGTCGATCGGGTGCCACGTGTACGGTGATCCGCATTGCACGAAAATTAAGGTAAAAGGTAACTTGTCATTATTCTAAATTACCTCGCTTTTTAGCTTTCTAAGTACCTCAACTACCTGATTCTGACTTAGGCATCGGAGGGCCTTAGCTGGGAGCCATCCCGGCTAGCATAACGTGCGTTCTGTTTCAGGTACCCTCGAACAAAGTACCTCACCTCGCTTTTTGGGGATCCTTGGCCAGGTCACCTCGTGGAAAACATGTCACCTCGCTTCGTGGGTCCCTAGGTCAGGTACATCTGATTTACCTTCCTAAATCAGTTGGCGCCGTCTGTGGGAAAGAGGTCTAACTAAAGATGGAGGAAACACCAGGAAAGACGTTGGAAACACCTAAGCACGCATCGAAGACACCTCAGGGGGTTGTGGAGGACCCTCCCCGAGAAACATCGCCAATTCGTTCGCTTCACTTCGGGGGACCCTCTTTGGTTCGGGAGGAGGAGTAGACGATTCACATGAAAGCTAGCGACTTTGAGAAAATTCTGGAGAAAATGTTGGAGGATAGGGAGAGAAAGGGCAAGAAGGCTATGGAGGCACCTCCTCAAAATCCGCCACTGAAAGAGGGAAATGTGGAAAAACGAAACGAAGTCCCGGATGATTTGGAAGAGGTGGCTAGCCAAGCAGTCAGGCCACCAGCGAGGCGACCAATGGAGGTCGTAGGGAAACCAGTTAACAAGCTTGGGGACATAAATGAACTGAGTGAGCAAATCAAGCATGTTACTCGACAACTAGATGATTTGAAGCGGAGGGGAGCTGTAACATCCGCTTTGCAGAAAAGGGGATCTCCATTTTATCCCGAGATCCTAGCCGAGGTGGTCACGCCGAACTTCAAGCTTCCTGATCTCCCGAAATATGATGGGAATAGGGACCCTCAGGAACATCTCACTGCTTTCGACCACATGATGCAATTGTGTGGGCAATCTGATGCCATGAATGCTAGAATATTCATCACCACGCTGACGGGCAAGGCGCATGAGTGGTTCATAGGATTGCCTAGGGGAACTGTGGTTTCTTATGAACAGTTGGCTCGAAAGTTCTTGTATCAGTTCGCAAGCCAAAAGCGAGCTCGAAGATCGGCTTCGTATTTGTTCACTATAAGGCAAGGGGTAAGAGAGTCACTCAGGGAGTTTATAAATAGGCTCAATGATGAAGCGTTGGAGGTGCAATATATGCGGATCGATATGATGACTAATATCCTTATCCTCGGATTGCAAAAAAGACCTTTAGATTACATTTGGATTACATTTGGAACCTTATATTTTTTTGGATTATAATTTTGCTGAGCACTTGTTTTTTTATTGCTATTTTAGTTTTATATTCTTGCTCTTTAGTACATCATGCTTGCATATTTATGACTTAATAAAATAATGCATGGTTCAAACGTCAAAAATAAACAAACATTCCAATATCCTTGTTGCGAGAAAAAAACTGAACAATTGTTTTATTTACCTATTGTTTAGTTATAACTTGTAGCATTACTAATAGTAATTATGTTGAAGCGAATATCACAACAATTTAAAAAAAACACAATAATCAAGCGAATGAAATAATAGTAGCACTAAGAAATAAAAATAGAACAAAAATCCACGATCGTTCACATGTCTATCAAAGCAAATATCCTATGCAAATAACACCAAAATAACTAAAAAATATTATTTAAAAAAAACCAATAATTACACTTTTTGCCCACTTGAGGAGGCAACTGATTTCTTCTTCCCACCACAAAATATTTTTGAATCTTCAATGTTCTTTTCTCAGTTTATTAATATTATCAAGGACAATAGCCGCACAATATTTCAATACCAAATACGTAGTTTGAGACAAGTTGTCCTTCTGAAGCCCGTTGTCCCAGTATCGAGTTCCACCCCCATGTAGGTCTCCAAATGGCGCATCAAAAACACGCCTCAATCAACCTTATTTTCATCGTCCCGCCACACCATTGCTAGTCTTGCAATTGGTGATTGTTGAACTGAAAAACCATGACTCGTACAATTCTTCGATTTCAAATACAACGCAAAAAGATCACGCTACAAAATAAGGGTAAATATATTAATCAGCAGAAAAGGGATCCGTTTTGACTAAAGGTTATATGCAACAATGTAATACTAAAAAATCAATACCAACTTTAAAGAAATATTATATGCTAGCAAAGCAAGAAAGATAAACTATCAAAGCAAAAATCTAATACTACTAAAGCAAATCACAAATTCATATAAGCAAACTTACAAAGTTGAAAACAGGGATCAATTCAAACATTAGAGAATACTACTTTACATAATGAAAAGCAAGATACATGTACTATTAAAACATAAATCTACTACTAAATAAGCAATACCAACATCATATCAGCCACCTCATATATAACAACAAATAAAGTCAATTAAATACATTTAGGATTACTAAAAAAACAACTCTTCTGCGCAACAAAGCAAAAAGCATGAACTATTAAATCATAAGCCGAGTGCTTCTGAATGAAATCAAGAAACATGTACTGTTAAAGCATAAATCTAGTATTAAAGAAGCAATCCCAACTTCAAATAAACAACCTAATAATTATTGGGAAAAAAAAACTCATCAGTAAAGTTAAGAACAAAAGTCACTACATACACCTCTACGTACCAGCAGTCCAAAATTGCATACACTTGCACATGCATATGTGCACACACATAGTAAAAGCATTCTAAGCAAATATGTTCAATTCCTACGGTGATCATAATCTTTGCTCACAGCCATAAACAATCACAAGACCTCCACCGCATGTGTCAATTAGAGGGCAAAATGCTTAAGGGCCGAAAAACCCATCAAAAAACTAGGGTTAAAAATCGAAACAAATTAAAGACGCGGGACAACACATACCTCTAAAAATAGGGGAGAGAAGATTCTCTGACTTCCGTTGAGGATAACCGGCACGAAGACCTCTAAAAATAGTGGAGAAGTGGCGCGAAGACCTCTAAAAACAGGGGAGAAACCGAGCCGAAGTTGGAAGAAAAAATCTTGTTCACGTTTGGGAGAGGAGATATGGGAGAAACCTCAATTGGGGAAGATAGAAATCCTACACGGTTTGGGGGAAAAAGAGAGAAGAAAACCTTTGAAAAACCTCTGAAAAATAAAAGAAAAAAGCAAAGCGAAAACTGAAAGGCATGTTGGGGGGGAGGGGCAAAAATCTGCGAAAACCAATTTGAAGCCAAAAAATAGGAACTTGCCATTAAACGTGGGTTGTAAAATTACCAAATAAAACCTTTGACTTATCTAACTAATTATGATATTACTCAATTACCTTTTAACTAGTAAAAAATGCATAACAATAAAAAAACACTAGAATAAATCTTGACCACTCAAACAATAGATCATCCAGATCTGTCCATACGTTCTTACCTGGGGACCCTGGACTCATTTGATCAAAATTCTATATATATGTATGTATATATGTGGATTGAGTTATATTAGTCCAACATTCTGGGATAAGTACGTAGGAACACATCATGTCCATTCTCTCTTTTAATCCACAATCCAGATTAAACCTATTTTATCAATATTTCTTACCTTATTAGATAATTCTTAGGGAAAATTAGTCAATAAAAAACATAAATTATAATGATACTAGACGAGTAGATCTCAGATTTGGAAAAGATTTCATTAATTCCCACCTCTCTTACACTCCTGCTGCAAAAAAAAAAGAGGTTCAATTAACGTAACAAAACACCTACACAACAAATCAATTTGTTCATCTTCTTTGACACCTTCGTCGTTCGAATCCATTATCCTCAGTAAATTGTATAACAAAATACAAGACGACAAAAACAATCCTAAAAATTTGAACCGTCATTCCTCTCAAACTAAATAAGCAAACATTCTATACTAAATAAGCAACAAACAATAAGTATGAAGTAAGCAATAACAAACGATAAATAAGCAGACATTATATACTAAGTGAAACAAACCAGTACTAAGTAGGGAATAACAAATACTAAATAAGCAGACATTTTATACTAAATGAGCAACAACTAGAACTAAGTAAGTAATAAGAAGTACTAAATAATCAAATATTATATACTAAGTAAAACAAACCAGTACTAAGTAGGCATGAATAAATACTAAATAAGCAAACATTCTATGCTAAATGAGCAACAAACTAGTATTAAGTAAGCAATAACAAATACAAAATAAGCAACATGCTAGTGCTAAGTAAACAATAATAATACTAAATAAGTAAATATTCTATTAAATAAGCAACAAACTAGTACTAATTACGTAATAAAAACACTAAAATAAGCAAGAAAAAATAATGCATAACAACTTTGAATTAATACTCATGAATCCAACGAATGAAACCAAAAAAAAAAAATATTAAGAGAGACCAAATTATACAAAACTCATTGGAATATATTGCAAAAGCAATGAAACAATACCAGATAAGCATCAACTACATGCTAAATATGCAAAAAAAAAAAAATTACAATTAACAGCCAACCTGGTTGGTGATTTTTTTTTTTTTAGCTAATATGCCGAAAATGTTTTCCAGAAGAATACACCCAAGCGACGGATTGATAGTAAAGAGAAGGATTTAGTGTGGATTGAATTATTCCCAAAAATCCTCACTAAGAGGGTGTTAGCCTAAGCTTATTTAAAAGATCTTATAAACTCATACATCTTATAAGTTGTTTTTAGAGCTTAAAAGATGTTAGTTCTTATTTTAAGAATAAGTTGTTGAAGTGTTTAGATAAAATAAGATGGTGTAGCTTTTAAGATGTCAGTAATGACAGTTTTGTAATTAAAATAGTCAAAATTAAAGGATGTTGTTGAAATAAGATCTTATTTTGAAAAAAAGTTGGGGTTCCCCTACTTTTTTTAAAAAAATGGGGAGATTGTTTGATACATGTTTTTATCTTAATTTTGACTTTATAAGCTCCTAACATCATATATTTGAAGCTTATAGGATCTTTTTCTAAAACAATTTCCAAACAAATTTAAACAGCTTATAAGCTCTCAAACATCTTATAAGATATTTTGAAGAGCTTACAGGCTCAGCCAAACACCCTCTAAATCTTATAAAAATACAGTAGTTATCAATATTACGAAAATCGCTCATAAAATCGTGTGACTCATTTTACAATACTGCCTTTGACTTATCCAACTAAATAATGATATTACAATATACTAACCTTATATCTAATTAAAAAAATGACAAAATCTGAAAAGCGCAGATTAAATCTTTACTGTTAACAAAAACAATCCAGATTTGTCATCATGTACTTACCCTAGGATGCTGGATTCATTTGATCCAAATCCTATACATATAGGGTTGGATCTAATGAGACTAGTACCTGTGGTGAGATAATATGGACTGACTTCAATCATGATCATAAATCAATGAGCGTGGACAAAATAATATTAAATATTTTTAATCAAAGAAAGAGCAACAATGTAAAATCAACTTTAATTTTTAACTAATCACTAAAAAATGGTTACACAATTGGAAAGAGAGTCTATCATGCACGGTCGACCACAATCCTTAATTATCTCAATCACTAAAAAACACCCCATAGCAGAAATAAATCCAAATTCAGATTACTCCATAATTCACGCCATTCACGCGAGGAAGAAAAATTACAGTGGATTTTTTTGGTTGAAGAACATGAATACTATTGAAAATGAAACATTATTCATTCCATTGGAAAATCCAATGGACAACATAGTAGAAGGTTGCAACAATGGAGATACCAAAACTGGTATATTTAACTCAAACTCTATATACCGTAAAATTTTGCGTTGAAAATGGTGCATATATACTTTGGGAATACTGCATAAATAACTATAAGATGTTGCATAGTTGAAAACTATGCACCAAAAATCAACTAAATATACATTGTTTAGAAACTATCTATGCAGTGTAAAAAAACTAAATATGCAGTACATTATATCAACTATACAACAAAAATCAACTAATTATGCATTGTCTAGAAGCAATCTATGCAGTGTAAAAACTAAATATGCAGAACATTATACCGAACTATGCAATAAGTGTCATGAACTATGCAACAAAAAATAACTAACTATGCATTGTCTAAGATCTATCTAAGCATCAACAGAAAACTAACTATGCTTACTCTCCACTCACCCTTATGATTTTTACATTTCACGAATATATATCATAAAACAGTGCAACAAAAAATAAATAATTATGTATTATCTACTTTTTATAGTATTGTGAAATGGGTAGGAAAAAAATTGTGATACTATTTATAGAGACTTCTCGTTATACATATATATATATATATATATTTATGAATTGGTTCAAATGAGACCAATGTCCTAGGATAAAACCATAGGGATTAAAGTCAGGCATTGACTGAAATATTTGGATGGATGAGATCTTTCCACTTTTTTAGGTAACTAGTTTGTAACTGCCTCTCATTAAGGACAATATAGTAGTTTTTCAATTTCAGAAGTTTTTCGAGATCTATCATAGTTAGTGTTCTTTCATGTTATTCGTATCATATTTCTTAACCATAATCCGATCTATTTAATTATTCGTGTCAGATGTCTCAATTCTAACCCAACCTGTTTATTATTCGTGTTTTTTCGGCCCACTCAAAATGACCTGTATATTTTTTAAAAATCTAAATAATTTATCTATGTGTATGAGTTATATAGGTTATATGAATTAATCTATATCCGAAAATTATATTTACATATATTTAATAATATTTTAATATTCAATCATTATATTAACAACATAATGACATATTAAATCAATCCAAAATATTGCAAAAATAACATAATAACAATACAATGTGGTCAAATGGGTTAATTGTGTTATTTCAAGTTAACCCTAACCTGACCTATTTATTTTTTGTGTTCAATCCGATTCTGACCCTAACCCAACAAGCCTCAACCATAACCCTCTTATAACGTGTTAGGTTCATGTTGTGTCAGAAATCGCCACCCCCTAAATAATGTTGATTACTATTGGAATGACATTTTTTGGTAGTCAACCTAGGGAGAATTATGTAAAAGAATCATTTTTTCAGATTTGTGTGTGTACTGCATTAACTATTATATACATATATATATTTAAAAATATAACAACTTTTTCATTTTTAATTCATTTGTTTGCTTATAATATATCAAATTAATCATCTTTTTCTAATCTTTACTTTGACACTCATATTGCATATTGTTTTGCATATTTTTGTGTGTATTTTGTGTGATGACTTGTGCATATTTTTGGTATTTTTTATTTGCATATCGTATGTTTTAGTGTTGTTTTGTTGTTTTTCTAGGTTATTGGTGTATTAAACAAGTTTTGGGGCAAAAAAGGCCAAAAAGTAATTTAGCGCAACTCTGACAGTCTTTATAATTCAGATATAACTTTTCCATCTGAAGTTCAATTGACCTGATTATTATGACATTGGAAAGATAAGAGAGAGTTCTACGATGTCCATTTTTGATGTTAAATGCAAATGAATATTTTTGGAAGGGTTAAAATCACGTTCAAGTGGAAACAATGTGATGAAATTTTAGAAATGATACATCTTAGTATTTTGACCATAATTCTCTTTAAGAAATTGATATTGAGGTTATTCAAGTGAATATGGAAAGCTAAGAGATAGGGCTACAATTAATATGAGACACCAAGGTTAAATTCAACGTTTTGATGGTGCACAATCACACACAAAGCGCGCGCTTAAGAAATGCGCGCATCCGCGGCAAAGCGATGAGGCAGGCGGCGATTGCACATGCGGAAGTGTGCGGTTGCGTGTCGGTGATTTTTTTACCCATGTTATGCGGATTTTCTTTCCTTTTTGAGCTCTTCCAGATTGTATTTTCTAAGTTTATAAAGAAGACTTTGGGAGTGAATATTTTTGTACATTTATTATTCTTAGCACTTCTAAACCTTAGTTTTCTCTATTTTTTCTCGCATTCGACATTGAGATTGCTTTGTTTTTCGCTAGAGTTATTTTGCGGCCTAATCAACGCGTAAATTTTCTTCGTATTTCTTATTTGATTTCAATATTATTGTTATTGCATGATGATGTCTATGATTATTTTCCACCTTCTAATTGAAATTATAATTCCATCTACAAGCATGAACTAAATGCTTTGTGAAGGATTAGGATGAACTAGTTTTTGACCCGTAGATGCATGGCCGAGCGATGTAAGGGTTGTGATGTGTTAGATTATATAAATGAATGCATATAAGATGTACAATATTGATTAATATAGAATTATATAATACATATCTGAAAAAATCATATTACATAACTATAAATAAAAATTACAAACTTGGGAATACTTCCTTGAACATAATATTATTCGTTTGTTTGGCATTTGATGTATCATCGTCACGAACCAATATTTTTAAACCCTTACGATTGGTTACCCTCGAGACAACAACATATAATTCGTCATGACTGAAAATAGAATTCTTTAGGTAAAGACCGACATGAGAGAGAGATATTGTCCTTGACTTTTATTTATTGTCAAGACATACGAAACAATAAGAGAAAACTGTCTTTGCTAGAACTTGAAAGAAATTCTAAGGTCAGACGGGGTTAGTGTTATTAACCACGATGAAATCTTTAATGGCATAAACCGTGCCCTCAATTAGCTTACTTTTATATTGCGCAATGTTTGATTTTCTTATAGTTCCATGGATCCTATCACCCTGCAATAATAATTTAAAGGTTATTTTCACACTAAATAGACATTCTTTAAGATATAATAATTTAAATGCTATAATTATGGCATTAAAATAAAAAATTCAAACCTCAGTGTCATAGAAAATACACTACAAACTATTAATAATATTTCGGTCATTGTAAGCCGGTTCCTCATACAAATGGACCAGACGTACTTTCATTGTCCATTGATGATTGTTCATATTAATATCCTTGATGAGAGTGAGTATTGGTGCCATGGTTTTTGTTTAAGAGAGAAAGATTGTCAGAGATTTTCAAGTTGCGGGAAAAAATATATTTATGTATGCAGTATAAAAGACTGATTGATAACACATATATATAGGTGAATTAATACGGTTAAATTAGGAAAAAATATTTTTTTTGGCAAAAGATTGTAACATTAATAACATATTTTAATTCTTTTTATGTGTTGATTGACTAAGATTTTCGGATGTGCTATAAATATACATATATTATACTTTTGGAAGATTTTTTTATATATAAGTATTATAATTACATAAATCTCGGCCATATTATTATTAACTAATTATTATTGGAGTGTTTATATATTTAAGTACTATATTTGTATACAAAAATACGCATGCAGTTAAAAATAATTAAACTTCCAAAAACAAAATTTATATTTTCCATATTAAAATAATTTGTCAATCAACAATTAATTTTTACTAACTAATTAATTTCCCTAAATAATCATGTGATTGTATTTCAAAAAATCGCGTACCAAATCACATTATAATATTGATCAATAATATCAACTATAACTTTAAAGGATACACACATTTTTTTCAATTGTAGAATTGAATGCTAAAAACATTTTACTCTAATTTAAGTAGTGTGTTATAAATTATTATTATTGGTATGTTTATATATTTAAGTAATATACTTGTATACAAAAATACACATGCAATCAAAGAAATAATCAAATTCCTAAAATAAAATTGATATCATCCATATTAAAATAATTTATCAATCAGTAATTTTTATTGACTAATACATTTTCATAATATATTGACTATAAATAACATTATAATATTGATCAATAATTACCAACTATAACTTTAAAAGATCAAATCATTTTCTTATTTTCTACCAAACACATGCTAAAAATGTGTTTACTAATTTAAATAGTGTGTTTTAGGCGGGAAAAAATGTGGTTACTATTTATAAGTGACTCTTATTATATATATATATAGATTGATTTGAAACGAGCATAAATATTAATTGATTGATTATGCCTTGCCTGATTGAATTGATTTGATTTATAATTAATTGTTTGACCAATTATTAATTATCCTTAGGTAATACTTGTGATCGAGAAAATATATTATTATCGGATTTAATTCAATTAGTATGTTAGATATGAATGAACAATGTATTATATAACTTGAATAATTAATTGGGCAAATTATGTTTATCTAGCTTTAAATTGTGAATACGAGAGTTATCATATTTAGGCCTGGTTTATATTCATTTTCCTGATTATTTAATCGTATAATCAATTGATTGATATTCTGCTTGTGAGTTTGATGAGATGATTCTGAAATCCTAGACGTTTTCACCATTCTTTTCACTAGGTTTAGTTGTGTTGAGTTTTGATTGATTTTTACTTGTTTTCTTTAGTTGATTAAAATCATTCAAAATTGGATTGGAGTGTTAAGAATTTCTTTTTTGTTCATTGTGATACACAATAATTACTTTTTAGCTAAGTCTTCCTTGAGAGATGACCCGTGGTTAACTTGTTGCCTCATGATTGATCTCCTACTCTTGCGAGCATTGCTAGATTAATTTAGGGGTTTAACACTTGAACACATATATAAACATAAGATATATTTACTCAAATTTATTTTGTAATGAGCTTTAAAAAATTATGTATTCGGGCTATTGAACATGAATTTGTATATTCATGTATTTTTGTTAATTGTGATATATGTATAGTTGTTATTTGGGCGTAGCCCATTTCTTCATGATTATATAGAATTGTATTTAAGTTGATTGAACTCAATTAAAAAATATTTATTTTAATGAAGAAAATATCTCAAAATATGTATCCAAATATTGTATATTTATTCTAATCAACCGCTAAACATCTAAATCAATCTAAAGATGGTCACATGAGTACAAGATTAATTGTTGGACGATGTGTTAACTCTCAAGGAAGACTTACCCATCAAAAAATTATCACGTATCACAAAAGACAGAAGTTAAATCTAAACACTCTAACCAAATTCAGTTGTTTGTTCCATTCAAATTATCCTAATCGAAGAACAAGAAATTTAGTTCATGTTTGGAGATGGAATCATCAATTCAATTAAAGAGAAGAGAACAATCATAATCATCCTCATGAAATAATAGCAATCCCCAGAATATCAGATAAGAAAGATGAAGAAATATTACGCTAGCTTTGATCAAGCCGCAAAATAACCCCGACAGAAAATAAGCAATCCCCAATGTTGGTTGCGAAAGAAAATAACAAAAAGAGGAAAAAAACATTAAACCCCCCAAACTATGCGGTTTTTTGCACTTTACCATATAAACTAACTTTACCATATAAACTATACAAATTTTGCACTTTGCCCTATAGCAGTCATCGCCGGTGGAATATTCTCCGAATATTCCGGTACGTGCCCTCCACGTGAGGGCACACCCGTCTTTGCCTAAAATTCAAATAGAAAAAGTTACACTTTACCATCTAAACTTTGTTAAGAATTTCACTTTGCCATCTGAACTTTGCGCAATTTTTCACTTTGCCATATCAATTTATAAAAATTAAAAATATTATGTGTACATACATATATTTATCTTTTATTTTTAATTTTCGTTCGTAAAAGAAAAAATCTATCAATGGTACTATTTTAGGATTTAGGTTTATGATTAAGGTGGGTACAAATATCACTGATATCAATTTATTTTTTGTGGTTTAGACATCTTTGAATTATTATAAGGTTTAAATCTTTTTATATTGATTTCATCCCAATTTTCTAATGTGATATTGCTTTAGATATGTATTTTTAATTCTTAGTTAAATTCATAATTGCATATTCAAAACTTGATTATAGTGTTAAAGAATTATTTTTGTTTTTCATAAATTCAAATAATTTCACGCTTGGCTAAATTTTCTTATGAGAAACCTTTGGTCGATTACCACACTACATTGCTCTCGTACTCTTACAAGTAGAGGTTAAACTCAATAGATATTTGGTGAATGAACAAAAATCATAATTGAACAGAAAATTCTGTACGCATCGTGTGCTGAATATTATACCAAAATAAGCAGTTCGACTCAAACTTTCATTATACTTTTTTTCAGTATTTCGTTTGGTACTCCGGTAAATCAATATTTTGCAAAAAAAAGAAGAAACAAAATATATATTGTAATCATAATTATAATATCTATTTAGTATTTTTTAATTTTAGTATACAAAAAATAAATTAATATACAAAAATAAGTAATATATATGAGAATATATATAATATGAAAGTAATTTGGTATTTGCTAAATTTTCTATTTCGATTCGCTCACAATATGGTTTAAACTTATTTTTGTGATTTTTATGTATTAAATAAGATAAATAAATTTATATACACATAATTATGTTAAGTTTTTTTAATTGATATGGCAAAGTGAAAATTGCGCAAAGTTCAGATGACAAAGTGAAATTCTTAACAAAGTTCAGATAGTAAAGTGTAACTACTTCACCTTGAATTTTAGGCAAAGACGGTTTTTCCCTCACGTGGAAGGCACGTCTTTAATATTCGGAGAATATTCCACCAAATGATGACCTACCGGTATAGGGTATAGTGCAAAACTTGTATAGTTTGTATGGTAAAGTGTAAATGAAATTATTTTATATGGTAAAGTGCAAAAAATCATAGTTTGGGGGGTTTAGTCATTTTTCCTCAAACAAAAATAGGGTTTAGAAGTTCCAAGTAGTAAAAGTGTACGAAAATATGGGACCATTGTGTCTATTTATAAACCTAAAATCTTATACAAGGTGGGAGAATCCAAAAAACAATGAAAATCCGCTTATCTTGCTGAATATGCCATGTCACGCGACCGCGCATCGAGTCTGCCAAACACACCAGCACACTTGCGCGGCTTCACGTTGATTTTTTACAAGAATAGCCGCACGCGCAGGCGCGTGACTATCCATAGCTCCTATTATCCTTGCGCGGCCATGCACTTGCGTTTCGTGGATCTATCCTCGTCGTCATTTTCGCTGCGTCGCCCTCGTGCCCATTTTCACCATTTTTAAGTATGTTTTTTCATCATAGCCTACAAAAATACCCTACATAACGCAAGACACTAAAAAGACTTGAAAGACACCAAAAACATGCCAAAACAAGCACATTAAAATCACACGAAAAATATGTACAAACACATGCAAAACATATCACATATATCCATGTGTAGGATTATATATATTTATTTATGATGCTTGTAAAAATTGTTCAGCTCACTCCGAGTTAGGTTAATTCAAGCTAAGGTATCTGACTCCGATTCAAAGTATTCGAATAATGCCCTAAGAGTCAATTGATTGACTATCAAACTATTTGTATGTACGATCTTAATTCTTAATAACAATTATAAATGTCATTCTTTATTTTGACCTATATTTAATTAAGGATGAAGTTCTTAGACCATATGTGACTATGGAGCATGATTGCACATTGGATGGCAATCATGGAATACGTTTCTATGGTCTTGGTCTTAAAATTATTCCAAGTCGAGGGCTTATTAAGATAGGACATTAACTAGCCCATCAAGACTTGCGTATAGGATGCATGTTCGAAAGGAAGATGTTTCATTCCATAACATTGGTGTCGTGACACTAATGCATGTATACCGGTGCTTGTTTGAGAATGTGTACACTGAACTACCCTGTAGGAAATTTTGTAAGGATGTATTATTGTCGAATAGAAATTCCCAACCATTAAGATAGTGCATGATATAATCCTTAAACTTGAGGCATCATAGTAATCTTATAATTAGCATAATATACTTTGATTTATTTTCTAATTGCATGACAATCACAAAGGAAATATTTTGGGTATATTATCTTCGTCTATGAAGGTTGATGTATGGCCAATAAAGGATCCGTCACATATTTACAGAAATAGGGTAATCCCCTGTGTTTTCATAATACTTGATTCAATAAATCCATTGCCATGGTAAAGATGGTTAATTAGGAAAGAGGTTTCCTAGATTAACATCAATGAATCAAGATATTTGAAATGACTTCATAGTATTGACTTAATAAGAATTTCGGCTATAATCCATCCTTGGACTCAATCGGGAGATTAGTAGATGGAAGGACCGGACTTACACGGTATTCATATTGGAAAGGTTCATCACCACTTCACCTATATCTAGGTCTTCATGACGTGTTGCTAGACACCCACCATTATTTGTAGGTTCTTAGAATTAAAGAGTTGATTCTAAGATATATTAATTAATTGGATTAATAAATTAGAACATATATAAATTGTTCAAATAAAACATAATAGTTATGAGCCTACTACTAGCTTATTGGTGAACCTAAGTGATCACACACTTACTTGGACAAATTCACTTCTTACATGAGAAATAATTTAATAGTTGAATTAAATAAATTAATTGATTAATTATTGATAATGAATTAATTCAATACAAGAATTAATTGGATCAATAGTTTGGACCTAAAGCAATTAGGAGTCTAAATAAAATAAAAAAACTAGGTTCATTGAATTTTGAATTCAATAGACTTATGAAGAAATATATTGATCCATAATTGATATAAATATGTCCAATATAATTGGATATAAGAGAGATGTCCATTAGATGAAATTTTAGAGTTCAGAGATCCCAAAATAATTATCTTTAAAATATATATATGATACATATATATAATATATGATGATATATTTAATTATATACTAGTAGCAAATCTCTACAGACTTATATATATGATATATATGTGTGTACATATGATACATGTGAGTGTGTCTCTTGAAAGATGATATCAATCAACATGTGGACCTTAAAGCTAATGTCGTTTGTCATGCTTGATGCTCTTTTTACACATGAGATTAGTTATTGCCATAATTGATGTCTTTAGATAAAGCTTAAGCTTTATTCTCATCTTGTGTGTAATGTTTGAAAGTCATAGTTTAAGTGTTATACATGTATTAATGTATGGAGATACATTGTATTTATGTATAAGGAAAGATTCTTTCTTAATCTATAAATAGAACTTCTTGGAAGACTTACAAAGTTGATGTGTGAACAATCATATCTTCAAGAGTGTTATAGGTTGAGAACTCTTTTCATAAATCTTCATGTTTTGTTCTTTATATTGTATGTGTATTCTTTTTCATTCTAGAATTAAGAACACTTAAAACAAATCACCAAACACATAAATTGTTCTTGTGGGATGTTTCTCATTCTTATATTCTCTGGTAAGAATAATAGTTTCATTAGCTTATTAGAATAAGTGTGAGATTAGTGAATATCCAAGGTGTGGATAAACTTAGAGGGGATACACTTGGAGCCCTTTGTTGAATCTTTTCAAGGAAAGGGTGATCACTAAATTCTTTTACGCTAAATTCCAAGTGTACATTGTTGTTTATAGATAGTGGCAAGTAATGTCGTATTCCTCAGGGATTGATCTAAAGTACATAAAGTATGCAAATCTATAGTCCAATTTTATTGAAGCTTTCGTAAAACAAGAAGTATATCTAATTAACCCTAAAATTTCTTAACTAAAATACCTAATTACTGTAATCGTCAAACTTCATAAAATTCAATAAATCACAAAAGCAATCCTAGGACTTATGATCTCGACGTGCTTCATCAATATTAATTCCAATTAGTGTTTCACAATAACCAGTTTTCGTGTATCTATGTGTTTAATTCCTAATGTAGTTTATTCTCTCTCCCGAAGTTAGATCAATATTGAATTGCTAGTATCCTTACTCAACAATTAATATCAATTCCCAAAAGTATAGAATAATTTAAACTCCCACAAACTTTATAAGCCTCCCGACTCTACACTCATTTATGTTATGAATCCATTATCTAATGTTAGATCTAATCTTCCAAATAATGAACTAACAAATTAAATATGCAAATTATTTGCCAGATAATCTATGAGAAATAAGCCCGCGAATTCATAAATAGATAACGATAAACCAATTAATATGAAACAATCAAACTAGAATTAACATGAATCAGTCTTCACCACGTCATAGAATCAAAAGATTTAGCCTAACATAATTGTTTGCAAATCCATAGACAAACTTGTAAACAAAAAGTTAAACATGGAATTAAGAACGAAACAAAAAGATCTAGACTATGATGATGAAACCCTCTTGAGTAGATGGATCCGTATTCACAATCTCGAATCTTCGTGCTTTCGTGGTTAATAGAGGTCTCGTGTTGTTCTTTGTTGTAGCCATCTCCTTTCCCTATATAGTATTCATTTTTTCCCAAGTGTGTTATCTCAAATTTTAGGATTAAGCCTTTTTTATTTATAGTTTCCTTCCCGGATCCCTGTTAGAGTCCTCGCAAAATAAAGAAATAAATTCTACTGCGCGTCACACTTCACATGTCCGTGTGATTTCACACAGTCCAGTCATGTGAATCATCTTCAGTCTCTGTAAATCGCATATCGCTCCTCACACGGTCTTGTTATTTCACATGACCTAGTCGTGTGATTTGCAACCAGTAATCCATTCCCTGCACACTCACATGGTCGTGTTATTTCATACGGTCCGGACATGTGAGCTTGTTTTTGTTGTTTTCTTCGCATCTTTATTTTGTCCCTTGGCTTTTGACATTTCGGTCCTGGTTGTTCTATTGATATCCTTTCAATATAACTCCGTTTCCTACAAAAGTACATAAAGATACGCAATATCATGCCCAACAAGCAAAACTAACCTATACACACTTAATATCCATGCAAATGTATCAATTATGCACCAAAATATACCTCTAAATACATGAATTTTACCACTTATCAAATCCTTCCAAACTTAAACCATTGCTCGTCCTCGAGCAAAATAAGAAAAATAATTGCATGCAATGGGGTAGATTACACAACACGAGAACACTACAATTACAAAATCTCATTAAGATCCATTCCTTAGCAAACATGTAACTCATTCTCAAAAAGTTCTCAATTGCAAATTAGGCATAATAATACTCGTTCAGGTATTTGACATCACGACTCACCAGATAAGTGTATCACTTACACTCTCGAAGTAAATAAGGACGTGTATACTCTCAAACTAAATCAATGCTGCAGAATTACCATAAGCTTGCAAATCGTCTTATATCTCTACCACACAAGTGTGCATAATTTAAGAATCAAAAAGGACTTTCTCATTCAGCTGTAATAAAGGCTCTTTGGTTAGGGTAGGAAAATATGGTTTAAGTGATTCAAACTTGAGCAAACAGAAATTTCAAATCACCAATCCACTTCATCTAAGAAGCATTCACTTGTTCTTTCATTCTATACTTATTATTTCACCCTTTTCTTTTTTGTTCTTTAGCCATTTCTTTCTTTTCTGTTTTTCCTTAAGCTCGATTTTCTCGATTTTTTTTCATAGGCTCATTTTTTTAGTCACTTTTTCGAGCTACCATTCTTCACCTATTCACCTCTCATCCCTATAAACAATCGTCTTTTCAAAGTTAGACCACATCTTTCCTCAATGTTTACATCTCTATAAACTCAAGTTTTGGGACCAAGATATGTCAAGTTATGACTCAAAATATTGCTAACAATAAATCATGGCTCAGGCTCAAATTGGATAACTAGGAATCTTGTGTTCATAGGTGGACTTTTAGGCTAACAGGATTAAACGAAAATGGCCTTAGATCATCTTTAAAAATTGCACACACCTATGGTTTCAATAAAGATACTAATGCAAGTTCTAGAGTTCAAACAACATGAATGACACACTCAACAAAAATAAGACTACATATGATAAAAGTAGTACTCGGCACAATAGCTCACATGCTTATTTTTTGCATCATGCTCAAATACCCAGCTTTCTTAATTAATACCCCATAAACAACAAAAACCTTTTCTCGAATTCAATACATGCTTACCAGGTATGTCTCATCACAAAATAAAGTATTTGCAGTAAACACACAAAAGACACTCCATTCTTATTCCATGACTCTACCAAATTCACACAAAGCAGTAAACGTGCTAAAGCAAGAAACGTGCCTACTAAATAAAAAAAACATTATGCAAATTTGATACGAATCTACATGCAACCTATATGATATACAAATATGCAACATTACACTATCGCACAAATTTTATATGAATCTACATGCAACCTATATGATATATAAATATGCAATAATACACTATCGCGCATTCTTGACAACACTCCAAACTTAAATCACTTTACGTCCCGATAAACACTAGGAATTTACCAAAAGAAAGAAAAGTACGATAAGTACTTACTTCGTCTAATGAGGCGGAGGTGGCGGAGGATAGTAACCTTGCTGAATGTGCCAATGATCCATACTGTAAATCATATCGTACATCTACTATTGCTATTGAGTAATATCGCCAAATCTTTGTAAATACTCCGCATGATACTCGTCAACCGTGGCAGACAACTGGTACAATTCTCCCATCAAAGTTTCCACATGGGATTCCAACCAATCAATCCTGTCGCTCATGTCCTCCGTGGACCAACCTCCTCGCCAGGAGGATTTCGGTCTATCAGCTGCAACCTTTGGTTCATCTCCAGCCTGTTCTTCTGGAGCTACTAAAGTTGCCCATCCCACATAAGCTAATTAACACGATTATTAATTGCGGTAGCGACCGAGTTAGGGAGTTTAAACCGAGTGTGATCCACATGATGCAACCAATAATTATGCCTATCAAATTTTATCATCTTCATGGCTCTTAAGACGCTCAAGTCAATCTTTGCCCGCCATCAACACGTGCATAAATGCTGAGATCCACATTAAAGTGTTTGGTGATTGGCGTAGATAGTCCTCCAACACAAATTTTACCCTTTGTCTAATTTTTGACACTCTCAAACTGTCTTGCAATAAAAGCCCCAACATTGGGCACTACCTCTGTGCCCGAAATCATACACCATAAAACAAACAATTCATCAGTTTGGGGCATCCTTTTGTTGTTGATCCTAACAAAAACAGTCTCAGCCAATGTGTGCGGCACATATCAGAGCACCGAATTTCTAATGAGTGAGGTTTTGGAAGACCCACTCATAAAAATACGACATCCAATGATATCCCTCCAAAAATCTAATATATCAAAATCTTCGTGTTCCTCTACCCCATAAATCGGAGTTTGGTATATTTCTTTCAATTGATCCAAGTGTGCTCCCTCGACTCATTCCCCATCCAAAATTTAATACCCAACAGTGACCTATTTCTCTTAACCAATTTAAATGTGCTAAAAAATTCAAGCGTCAATACCACATATGTATTCCAATTACCATTTAACATTACATCCCAATCAATTCTATCACATAGTGATAAAAAATCCTCTAACAACCCTAAAGTGGTAAGACAGTGATTATCGGGATACCTTGTGGCTACTAGGTCGCGAAGATAGAGATAGTCCTAATGAGTCTGATGTGCCTCCTCCGAAAGTTCGACGTTGGCGAATTCAGGCATATTCATAGTAATCTCCGGAGATGGCTCTGGAGTTTGCTCCCTCATTTTTCTCGTGTTCCTTCAAGCACCACCACCTCGGGAAGACATGATTCCAACGATTTAAGATTGAGAAATATCAACAATTTGGAATTCACCCCCAACCTTGAAGATGAAGACTTTGAAGAATTATGTTGTCAATTGCTTGAGGGGAAGGGGAGTGATGAACCCTAGCTTGAGAATTGAAGAGTAGATTTGAGAAACTTTGGAGAGGGGAAGAGGTTTTATAGAGAAAGATTTTGTGCCTAGGAATTGAGAAGGAAGAAGTCTGGAAATTCTAGAGTGTTCGGGTTTAAAAAGGGAAGAAAAATCTCAGCCGAGTCTGCACACACAGTCCGTGTGGTTTTCACATGACCGTGTGAATTCATTAGTGTGTTCTGCGCGTCTGCTCATTTACTTCACACCACCGTGTGAACTAACACAACCTGGTCGTGTCCCTGTGTGCCAGTCTCTGTTTTGACATTGTTGAGGCACACGACCATGTGATTTCACATGACCAGGTCGCGTGAATGTGCACCCCAATTTTTTATATAATCCAGAGTGTGTCGTGATGCCTCCTCACAAAAATAAACAAACTAAATATTAAGTTAGAGATAAAAACAAAATTAAATGAATAAAGGCAATTAAAAATTTGGTTGCCTCTCAAGAAGCGCTAAGTTTTACGTCTTCAGCTTAACGCCAGATTTTATTAAGGCTCGATCGAATGACCACTTTGCTATTGCTCCATTCTCCTCATCCATTCTAGTATTTTCGCTTGAAAATCTTCAAAGTAGTCATGTGATTTCCTGCTTTTAGTGAGAGAACGATGTTCGGGAGGGGGCTTGCATTATGGCAAAACAGAGATTGTATTTGCCAGATTTTTCAGAATTTACGGCTGACGCACTACCGGGTTGTGCATACTGGCACGGCTGCGTGCTGCTTCCTATTTTCCCTATTTTTCACATGTTTCTCTGCCGAATTTTGTGTCTTGACCTCTATCTTGTTGCATCATTCAATATCCTCTTGGATATGGCCTCGTTTTATAGTTGAAAATAGCACATGCTCGTCGTTAACCCTTAGTGTCAACTCTCCTTTATGGACATCAATCAGTGCTCTCCCCGTAGCAAGAATGGTCGTCCCGGAATCAACGATACATCCTTATCCTCCTACATGTCCAAAATAATAAAGTCCACTGGGAAGATGAACTTATCCACTTTTACTAACACATCTTCAATTAATCCCTTCAGATAAGTCACAGATCGATTTGCCAATTGTAGTGTGATAGAGGAAGGCTTCACTTCACCTAATTCATGTTTCCTGAAAATTGAAAGAGGTATAGGATTAATACTTGCTCCCAAATCACACAACACTTATTAAAGCAAGAGCCTCCAATTTCACAAGAGATAGTAAAACTCCCCGGATGTTTAAGCTTTTGAGGTAGTTTTCTTTAAATAATAGCACTGCATTTCTCTATCAAGTTCACCGTTCCGTGCTCCTTCAACTTTCTTTTCTTAGTCATCACATCCTTCAAGAATTTCGTATAATTTGGCATCTGTTCCAATGCGTCTGCAAAAGGATTATTTCTATGGATTTTCTTGAAAATTTCAAGAAATATTTTGAATCATGTATCCAATTTCTCTTCCGAAGTCTTTTGGAAAGGAATAAGAACTTCTATTGTCGGCCCTTCGGGAACAAAAATAATATTATGTTGATCATCCATTTCGTTATGCACTGTCTTGGTCGATATCTTTGGGCTCTCATATTCAACACCACTCTGTAAATGAATGGCATTCCATTTCTCACCTTGGGTTTATTTTAGTATCGCTTGGGAATTTGCCTTTTTGATGTTGGATTCCTACTACTGTTGCTATTTGAGCCACTTGTGTCTCCAAATATTTCGACCTAGCGCTTACATTCGTATTCAACTAAGAAACCTGTTCTTCGATCCTATCCATATTAACCACATCCATGTTCAACCTTACACTCGTTTCTCCAATGAATGAGGCTAATATCTCCTCTAAAAATGGCTTATTTTCATCTATTTCGCTCCTACCTTGATTCCCCACATTAAAACCCGGCGGTGGCTGCTAAACATTTTTATTGTCAGAAAAATTCTCATGGTTTCCCAGCCCCAAATGATAATGCATAGGCTCCTGATTATTCCTGTAGTTGTTGAAATTCCGCTGCCCCACAAAATTTACCTCTTCTTCAATTACTACTGGTTCTCTCGGAGTCGCTTGCTGGATCGCATTCAGTTTCATACTCATCACAAATATTTGCTCGGTTAACATGGAACTTTTATCCTCACCCTGTACCTCTGCGTTTGGATGGCCACTAACAACTATTATTTGTCATCTCCTCAAATAATTCCAACGCCTCATCCGATATTTTCCCAATAATGCACATCAAGATGCATCATCTATAATAGTCCTTTTGTTTCCACTAAGACCAATATAAAAGTACTGCACCTGTTGGTTGTCTGGATATCTATGTTGTGGGCACTTCCTCAATAACTCTTTAAATTTGTCCCATGCCTCGTATAGTGGCTCAAAATCAAGCTGTCTAACCTGAGCGATCTCACTTTTCAATTGCAAAGTTTTTTTGTTTGGAGGAAGTATTTTCACTAGAAATTTCGACTCGCCCATCCAAATTGGCGGTGGTGTTTATGAGGATAACCATCCATTGGCCTTATCACGTAATGCGAAATGACGGAAACGAATGGCATCTTCAGAAACACCGTTCATCTTAACCGAACCACAAATTTCCAGGAATTGCGCCAGATGCGCATTTAGATCTTCCACTACTCTAACCCTAAATTGGTTCTGTGACACCATCTTAATCAACGCCGGTTTCAGCTCAAAGTTATTTGCATTGATTGGTTGGCATGCAACTCCTCCATATCTGAGATTAATTTCTAGCTGGAAGTAATCTCTCGCAATCCGTCTCACTGGTGTATCCATCTCTAAATTCTATCCATTAGCATTAACCGGTGGTATCAACGAACGATCTTCATTGTTCCTGTTATTACCATTATTCCCACAGTTCTCATCTGCCATAGTCCTCAACTCTCTTCTTTTCTCGCTTCTTAACTATTTCGCGGTTCTTTCTATTTCTAAATTCTTGGGAAATTTATGTATTAGATTTTGATGATACCATGTAAAACTTAGATTAGGAAGTTGGCACCCCAATTTTACTGTAACTCAACTTGTAATAGATAGGGTTTTATAAACTGAGTAGAAACAACCAAATTGAAGAATGCAGGACTCGACTGAAGATCGAAGAGAAGAATCAACTCTGTGGCAGCTGAGTGAGGTGAAGTAAAGTACCAGTCAAGTGACAGAAAAGCTATCTCAGTTAGCAGACTGACTGCTAAGTCACTCCAAGATAAGTGGAGTTGACTATCAAAGGGATTATGCAACATAAAGGATCAAAGTAAGCTGAAGAGATCCGAAAGTCAATTTTTTGCTAAAAATAGGCATCTGTAACACTGCCTACCTTAAAACTGTTTTGGTGAAGGAGTGCAAAAAGCAAGGAGCCAATGAGATGTACCTGAAAACCTGAAGAGTTTAAGGAAATTTTGCAGAGCATTAAATTCAAGGATAAGTCTACATCAAAACTACAAGACAAGACAAACCAACAACCTCAAAGTGTAGCTTGAAAAATACATCTATCTCTTCAACGAATATATTTTTCAAACAAGCACTATAAAAGGTTGAGGAATACACAGAGAAAAGGTTACGAACGCAAGCAAGCAAATAGACACTAACCTGCAAAGCAAGAGCAAATATATCTCAAGCATTCTATTCATATCCTCAAGCCTAAACTCAAAGGAAATCAATCCAACACACTCGGTGAAGGAAAGACAACTTCAAACCTGTTGAATAGGAAAATCTTGTTAAAAGAACAAGAGGTCTACACTCCAAGGTTGAAGGAGGTGTGGTAAGGTTCCAGTTCGAACCAAAGATTTTAGACTCGTTAGAGGGCTGTGTGAACAAATCCAAGAGTTTGAAGAAAATGAAGTAGCAAGACAGTCGTTTTGTGAAGAAACTGAGTCCCTGAAGCTGAGACAGCTGTGTGATCAAGGCCAAGCTTGGGCTGTCACCATTTTGTAACAAAGTCTCAGTTACATTAGTGGATTCATCCAGGGGTTGGAGAAGAGTGGATTATAGGAATTACCTTATCCTCGAACCACTATAAAATTGCTTGTGTCATTTACATTCAACACACTTTATTCTTGCATACTTATACTGCTGTTTGTTTAAATTTGCTAAGTCAAATGATAATAACTAAGCATAAAATAAATGTTGAAAAATATATTTCAAACAACGGTGAAAGTCTTCCGCTGTAAAAACTAAGTCTACTGAATATTTAAAAATTTAACTGAATCAACTGAGTTATACTATCAACAGCTCAGTCGAGTCTATTGAGTGGCTAACTCTGTTGTGCAAGTAAACTAAGTTGTCCACCAAGGACCCAACTGACTTGAGACAACTCTGAATCTAAAAAGGACTAAATCGAAAATTTGGTAAAGTCTTTTCAACCCCCCTTCTAGGCTTTACTATATCACCCATTGGGACCTACAAGTGGTATCAGAGCGATTGGTTCATTGAGCCTTCCGCCCCTGGTTACTGAACTAGATCTTATTCTTTTTCAAATGATACAACACTTTCTGTTTTAAAAGCTTTTCTTGCAAATCAAGTTATTATCATGGAAGCAAATCTAACTTGCATTCCTATGTTAACTGTTGAGGAATTTGATTATTGGAAAATACACATGCAGATACATCTTTCAGCCTTACACGATGAGACGTGGTTTGTCATTGAGGATGGGCCACTACAAATAATGAAAGTGAACACAATGTTAGGGCTTCTGCTCCTGATGCTGCTGTTGCTTTGCACCCGCAGCTGAGGGAGAGGCTGCTGCAGCTCCTGGTGCACGTGGTGGATGTGTTGCTGCTGCTACTATCCCAGCTGTACCTGCTGTACCAAGACCAACTATGGTTGAGAAGCCTCAATGTGAGTGGACGAATGGGGATAGAAAACGATACAACTTGGACAATGTTGCCAAAGTCATTTTGTATAAAACCCTCGATAAAGCCATGTTCAACAAAGTGAAATCTTGTAGAACGGCTAAAGAAATATGGGACAAACTCACTTTAATTTGTGAAGGAACAGATGAAATTAAAGAAAATAAATTAATTGTTACTGTAAAAAATTTAGAAAATTTTAAAAATGCTTGCAAGTGAAAGTGTGGATCAGCTGGATGCCAGATTCATAGAGATACTTAGCCCTAGGAAAAGAATATACACAAACAGAAATGTGTATGAAGATACTCAGGTCGCTCCTAGCTGAGTGGGAAATAAAGGTGATGGCCTTGAGACATTCAATGGACCTTACAAGAACATCCAACCATGAGCTATTCTCAGACTTAAAAGCTTATGAATTCAAGCTTAAAAGAAAAGAGCAAGAAGAGACAGTTGCACCAAAAAGAGCTGCACTCATGGCTGGAGAATCCAAAAGAGTTGAATCCAAGGAAGCCATTGACCAGGAGGATATTGCCCTAATGGTAAAGAGATTCAACAAGTTCTTCAATAAGAACTATAAAAGAAACAAGGGTGAATCATCCAGGAGACACTCAGCACCTTCCAAAGCAAGGAAAGATAGACCATCCAAGAGAGTTGACCATCAGAGGACTGAATATCAGAGAGCTAAAAGAGCAGACTTCCAGAAAGCTGAAAACATATGCTGGAACTGCAGGCAGTCATGACATTTTGCTATTGACTGTCCCTATCCACCAGTCAACAAATACAAAAATAAAGAGGAAAGAAAAGTCTTCAGAGAGACAAGGCAAGAAAAGAAGAAATCCATGTTGGCCGCTGAAGCTGCTGATACAACTAAGTGTAAAGAACCAGCTGAGTCAGACAACAGTGAGACTGATTACTCCTCAGACACAGAAGAAGAGGCTTTGATATGCCTCTTTGCCAAAGAACAAGAAGATGAGGTACATTCTAACCTCTGTCTTTTGAAGTTCTACCTTGTGATGTGCCTTCAGCAACTCCATGTCAGTCATGTGCGATTGATCCATCCTGAAGCTATGATCCCTCTATCTTTGCTAAAATTTGACGTTCTCTGAGCTCCATATCACCATCTTGGTGAATAGGGATTTGAAATACGTAACATGATCATGCCTTAGTGCTTTCGTCTGTCCTATCCATTCCCTGATTCTCAAGACCGTGCCTCGGATATCTCCTGTGATGTTAGCATCTATGTTGTCTAGCCTTTGGTTGAGTGCTGAGAATCCTCTTTCCATATTCTCTATTTCATTGCAAATGGCCTTGAAGGCTTTCTGAAGTCGGCGGCATTAGCGAACTTCTCTTCCGGCCACACATCATCAAAATCGAACCCAAACAGCACCATTATGTTGTCATCAGGAGTTCCAAGTTCTTCAGCTGGGATTTGGCCATGGTACTTAGCACTTTCAGTAGCTGACTCTGCTTCCAAGGGGACATTGGCCTCAAAAGGGAAGTATTCAGCGAATAAGTCCTCGGGAAAAATAGGTATCTCCACTCCTTCTGCTTTTAGAGCCTTACCCTTTTCCTTTAAAAGTTCTCCAGCTCTTTGTGCCTCGGCTATCTCAGTGTCATCGGTATCTTGTGCAGCTGTGTTAGCCGGCGGAGCTGACTGACCCTCAGCTGTCTTAACAACTTCATTGGCATCAGTTGATTCTTCCTGTTGAGTATTCAGTTCCTCAGCTGATTTATCAATGCCATGGGAAGGTGATGGCACCATGGGAGGTGGGCCATCAACTAAAGTAAAATTGATAGGAGTAGCTTTGTCACTAGCTTGCCTCCTCTTTGCCAGGGCCACTTCAGTAGTTGGGTCCTCTGTTGATTTTTCAATGGGACTGGACTCAGTTTCATCGTCTGTTCCCAAGAACTCTACATCAACATGTTCTTGAGACTCATCAAGAGCACTTATCTCTTCTTCCTCTATTAACTCTTCTTGAGGAGCTAGAAAATTTTCTTTGTCTTGCTTACCCAGGGAAGTCTCAACCTCCTCTGGGCCTTCGTTACCCTCAGCAGTCTTAATCGCTGATGGGCCTTCAACCAACCCTTTTGCAGTCTCAACCGCAACAGGGTCTTCTACAATCATCCCTTCAGCAGACTGAGCTGCCTTAGGGTCTTCAGTGGCATCCTTTGAGGTCTCAACCTCGCGTATTGCACTTTAAGAGCCCGGAGTCTCAACTCCCTTGGCTTTGCTTATACCTTTGCCTTGGTTGCATCAACAACTTCATCGGCCTACATGGCAACTAGGATTTCAACTGAGACAATCAAAACTGTTTGAGCCTCGTCAACCCCACTCTGCTGTACTTTGATAGTCTCACCTTCACCTCCAAACTTCTCTTGGGTGTTGTCTCCACAACCTCCTCCGACCCAGCTGTGGTGGTTTGAGCTTCCCCCTCAGCTGGCGCACCAACTGAGTCTCGAGCAGTGGGGTCACTCGAAACCTGAGACTCAGCTTTTATCCCTTTTAAATGAGCAGCCGATAGGACAGGTGTCTCAACACCTTCATTAGGGATAGGCTTGGTTAAGGTGCCTTCTTCTACTCCATCCTTAGCTTCATCGCCATTTCGCCTGGTATCGTGTTCCTCCGAGTGCACTGGGGAAGTGGTGGCATCAATCACCCTCGCCATTTTCATAATGTCTGGGCTAGGAGAGATCATAATTAAAGAGGACTCTGGGCCCATTTGCACTCTTTGTTCGTGCAGCTCTTTGGATTCTTTCAATGCTTGTTGTAGCTTAGCTTTCTCTATTGCATCAGCAGGGTCCATCTCGTTGTCATCGCTGCTGGCTGGCAAGAAAGCACTTTCAGGTACTCCTTCAAATGGGCATGGTTGAGGTTTATTTGATTCCTCAATTTCCTTAGCCTTTGCTTTACGCTTTTCCACATCCTCTTTTCAAAGAGGATGGTTGAATAGAAATCTAGGTCCAATGCATAACGAGCTGGAATGTTTCCTAGAAAGCTCAGGAGTTCTTCTTCCTCATTTATGAACTCTACGTGCTGGAATTGAGCTCTCGCATAGCTCAACTTCCAATTCCTCCATATGTCCAGCCTCTTCTGTACATTCGGGTATGCTTGAGATAGCACAACCAAATCATCATCATCTTTATCTTCAACAATTGGCGCGAGAGGAGCCCTTTCCTGATCAGTTGATCTGGCATTAGTTTGAGGGGAGCGAACAATGAACTCTTCAGACTGGTCAGTTGTTCCAATTTCTTTTTCCTCAGCTATCTCTCGGACAGCTGTCTTAACTACACTCTGTTGATCTCCACCACCAGTCTCCTCTACTTCAGTTGTGGTCTCCTCACCACATTTCACTTGCATAGACTGATGTTCCTCCTCAGCAGTCTCCTTCACAACTTTTGTGCCAGACTCAGCCGGCTTCACCAAGGTAGATTGTTTCACATTTCTCCTTCTCTTCGTTCGGACATGAGGAATCTCTTCTTCCTCTTCTTCTTCTTCTTCTTCTCCTTCTTCAATGGCAGCTGGCTCTGCCATCTTTATCTTCTTAGCTGCAGCTGGCTTTCTTAGCACAACTGCACATTTATTCTTCACGACTGCAGAAGGTGCAGGGGATCCCTTCTTAGTCTCGGCTACTGGGACAGGGGCAGGGTCTTCCACGGCTGCAGGGGTAGGTGCATGCTTTGCTGCAGGGGCTTTCTTCTTCTTCTTTTTCTGCACATGCTTCGGAGATGGAGTCTTAGCAGTTGCATCAGTGTCCTCGGGGATAGGATCAACAGACTTGCCTTCACTGGTATCAGCTCTTCTTGCATGGGCTTGCCTTTGAGTAGCTTAGAGGTTATCCTTGAACATCTTCTTGTTCACGTGGAAGGGTTTCCCATTCCTTAGAGGAATTCCCTTCACCTCCATTAGATGGCCAATCACCAGGCCATATCCCAACGAGCTTACAAACAGACCATCATCATTTATGGTCTTGTTCACCACGTTCTGGCCGATTCTACTGAAGATGAACTCAGCCCAGTTCACCTTTTTCTCCTCCAATATGGCAGTCGTGATAGTTAGCTTAATCCTTGACTGCTGATTGAAACTTCCAAACTTCATGTCAACGCATTTGGCAACCACGTCTATTAGTTTGTGGTAGTCATCCTTGATTAGAGACTTCTTGGCTGTGTAAACAGCCTTAGTAGTAGACTCTGGCTTGGCGATCTCCTTCCATGCCACAACCAAGTTGATATCCTCTTCCGTGATCTCCTTCAACCTAGAAGAAGGAAGATGACAATTAGTAGCCAAGTCCGCAGCAGTAATTTTGATTTCAGTGCTATAGACAGAAGAACGTATTTCACCATCGTGAACCTTGGCGTTCACATAAAACATTGCCACCTCTTCCAGATAGGTGTGCGAGTATTCCATGGAGAGAAACTCCTTCAGCCCGGAAAACTTGAAAACTTGAACGGAAACAGAACTAGGGTTTTGCTTTGGTTTGCAGAGAAAGTTTCTAACTTTCTTGAGAGAGATGAATGCAGTGTGAGAAGAGAGAAAATGATTATGAGTATATATGGGATGTGAGATGATGGTTTTGGAATTCAAAAAGGTTGATCACGATCAATGGTTGAGATTAAGTCTTGAAACCACATTAATTTCCATGCATTAAATGCAACATCATTTATATCCAATCATAGGCTAAATGGGTACAGACTTTTTACTAACACCATAATTACTGCTGATGTCATGCCCAAAACATTCCCGCTCACAGAAAACGATCGCGTTTTGTCACTTAGCCCATTAAATAACTTAACTATCATCCAAAAGTGACTTAACTCTAGTTATCTCTTCACATAATGATCACTCGGCTATCCAGCTAACTCGATACAGCTGACTAGCCATCTTGACTGTTTCACTGGGCTGAAAAATAAAACTTTGTTGATTTCAAATTCTCTCTTCTTTGATTCTACTGATTGAGTCTTCCGAGCCTCCTAACTCAGCTCAATCAATCCTAGCTCAATTTTAAGCTCTTCAAACCTTGATTCACATAATGGCTTAGTGAATATATCAGCTAGCTGCTTGTCAGTTGATATGTATTCCAATGTGATGTCTTTCTTTTCAATATGATCTTTTATAAAATGATATCTGACATCAATGTGCTTGGTTCTTAAGATCAATACTGGGTTCTGAGTTATTGCAATATCACTTATATTATCACACATAATTGAAATATCTTTTCTTCTATATCATAGTCTCTCAGTTGTTGCCTCATCCATAATACTTGGGCACAACAGCTGCCCATATCTACCTTGATTCACATAATGGCTTAGTGAATATATCAGCTAGCTGCTTGTCAGTTGATATGTATTCCAATGTGATGTCTTTCTTTTCAATATGATCTTTTATAAAATGATATCTGACATCAATGTGCTTGGTTCTTAAGATCAATACTGGGTTCTGCGTTATTGCAATAGCACTTATATTATCACACATAATTGAAATCTCTTTTCTTCTATATCATAGTCTCTCAGTTGTTGCCTCATCCATACTACTTGGGCACAACAGCTGCCTGCAGCTATGTACTCTGCTTCAGCTATGGATGTAGCTATTAAATTTTGTTTCTTGCTGAACTAAGAAACTAATCTATTTCCAAGCATTTGACAGGTACCTGTTGTACTTTTCCTGTCTACTCTACATCCAACATAGTCTGAGTCTGAGTAGCCAATTAGCTTAAATCCTCCATCCTTTGGATACCATAAGCTAACTTCTTGGCATCCCTTCAAATACCTTAGGATTCTCTGGGTTGCAGTCATGTGACTCTCTTTTGGTGCAAATTGAAATCTAGCACATACAACTACAACAAAGGTGGTGTCTGGCCTACTTGCTGTTAAATAGAGCAATGATCCAATAAGGGCTCTATATCTGGTTTGATCTACAACTTTGCCATCTGCATCCATGTCTATCTTGACTGATGTATTCATGGGAATCTTCACTGATGACTTCTCTTCCATACCAAATTTCTTCATCAAATCTCTGGTATATTTGGTTTGACTTATGAAGGTTCCGTCCTTCATTTGCTTGACTTGAAGACTTAGGATGAAAGTCAGCCTCCCATTATACTCATTTCAAACGTCCCTTCACTACAAGAAATCCGCTCAACAACAACAGATATAATCTGTTGTGTATTACAATAATCATCCGTTGTAGTAGATGGTGTTGTAAAAAAATCCGCTCAACGACAACAGTTACAATCCGTTGTCATTAATAAGAAGACAACGGTTAGAATCCGTTGTCTTTTAATGCTGAAAGACAACAAATGGGACAACGGCTGGTATTTGTTTTTGATTTATGAGATACAACAATGGATTGGACAACGGTTAATATCCGTTGTGGTTATGAAGTATCACAACAGTTCTACAAGGCTTTAAAATCGTTGTACTTTGTAAGTATTTCAACAACAGATCAAATCTGTTGTGGTTTTGAAGTGATTGCAACAGTTTAACAAGCCATAAAAACCGTTGTAATTTTAGACCATGGCTAATTTATATTTGGTGTCTATTATTTTTTCACCTGTGGTAATATAATTTTTGATTTCATATATGCAAAAAACAAACACAATACAAGAAAACAACATATAACTAACTAAAACAAAACATGACCTTCAAGTGATTGTATCTAGTACATGTCTGCAAAAGTTTAACAAAACAAATATATCGGAAATATATCTAACAAGTGTTTAACAAAACGTCTAACAAGTGTTCTCAAAGTTACACTAATTCTTTCATTGAGGGCAGCTGCAAAGCACTAAAATATTATGCCTGCAAATAATAAGTATATAAATCCATTTACATAATTTAAGTTCATGCCTCCAAATAAGAAGTATATACATCAATTTACATTAAAATCAGATTCACTCAATTACAGAATGTACATTCTTTATAACTATGAAAATTTGCATATAATTATGAACAAAAGACCTATTCACTCATGTATATGGTCTTGGACGCATTCTGCCCACTCCGATCGCACTTCATCAATTTGAACTTGAGAATACTCCACATTTGAGAACTGTGAGAAAAAACATAGGTATTATAATTGGCTCCAATTATTAAATATTTGCAAAAAACATGAGAACACCCAATTTTAATATAATTTACCATTGATCGCAATGAAGTCATGTCTGTAGTTAAATCTTCTACAATTTGCCTCATGTACCTCATCACAAAATAACCGCGTTGGAATGCATCAGGTTGAATAGGAGCCTATGTTTGAAACAATTTTAAATGACATGAGTAGCAAGCTAAATTTATAAATTCACAAATACCAAACCAAAACACAACAGCAGCATATCACTTGAATGAAAAAATCAACAACCCAGTTATCCATATTCCTCAATTAATCCTTATTCAAAACATATTCTCAACCAAAAAAAATTGCAGTCAGTCCCACACCATATTTAGAGATCATGTGGTATGCCAAGATTTTAATCAAAATGTAATTGCCAACAAATTCCATGAAATTTAGTTATGCAAACACACCTATACATCAGAATGGACAAAATGGTTGATATGAAGGTAGAGTATAAATCTTTAAAATAAATAACATTGAAAATAAAACCCCATTAAACAACCTCAACAATACTGCAATTTGATCCCTCAGCCACAAGATTGAACAGGCATCAGAATTTCTAACTTAAAATTAAGATATTCCTATTTAGATGATAAAGCCTTAAAAATTCAATATTAAGAAACATGTAAAATTGGACGATTCAAAATACCTCTTTAAGTATGTCCCAAATAGGTAGCTTCTTCACATTCTTGTGGATTTCCGTATTGAACATTCGTATGGCCCTAAATTCACAAGTTCATTCATTATTGTCGCAATAGGCATGAATTAAGACATAAAACTAAATAAAAGAGAAGTAAAACGAAATCATACAAATCCACAATTTGTTTCCAAAGTGGGTTGTGCATCCGACGAAAAAAAGGATCCAACAAATAAACAACCCCCTTGTGAGGGTTAATAAATCACAAAATCCAATGTTCACTACATAATATACACAGAGTTAGTGAAGAGAAATAATCAAGTTATTAAAGTATGCAACTCGAAGGTGATACCAAAATAAATACTTACCCTACATTACATGCTGCTAACACAAGTTGGTTAGGCCGAATACCATTCAGTCTATTTGCTAAAGCACGTGCCCTCCGTTCCATCTCTTTGTCAAGAAAACCTTTATCGTCTCTTGTTGATGGTACATGCCCTATATTCAATGGATCCACGAATCTGTACTTATCAAGCTTGTTTTCCCGCACTATTTTCTTGTATAAGTGCCTACCAATCATTTCAAAAATAATATTGGTTAGTACAAAACTAAATGCATAATATATATAAATTTTAAAACCATACAATTCTTACCATATATAGACAGAGATACACGTGTAGGAAATTGGCTTTAACTGACAGAAGGGAATGATGTCTTCCAAGTTGACATAAAGTGTACGATCATGGCCACATCATAATCTAAGCTTAAGACTACATTTCCCCTATGTTGAAGAGCAAGCTTAACATAGCAATACAACACATATAATGTTTTTGGCATACTCGATGAATCCAAAGTAGGCTTTGTTGCTTTATCCACACCTTTCTTCATTGTCGACTTCTAAAAATTGCATTATGACATATGTAAGATTCTTTATACCAAAATGTGGGGAAGTTCATTATTTAAATTGAAAAATACAATAATTATATTCATTACCTGATCTTTCAACTTTATTAAGTGTGTAGGCCAAGCAACATGAGATCCTACAGCCTCCCCAATGCTTTGACATTCTCCAAGGATTGGCAAAACAAAATTTTCATCCACCGCTTCATCAATAGAGACACGCATGCAGTTATTGGGCAATTGATTTCCATGGAGAATTTGATTGGGTCCATCAACCTTTATAACAAGCATTTCCAAATGCAACTACATTGGTGCTCGATTCCAGTGTCAATGCTACCAATTTACCCTGAAAAGCATCAAATTTGTCGAGAAACTTTATGTCATCATCACCATCTGTTTCTTCATCACGTGAGGGACTCTCGTTTGCTAATACATAACAATGTGCTTGCTCCCAATCCTCACGGCTAACAAGTTTCAGTTCAGCACTTGATAAAGGCCTTGTAAGATCTGGTTGCCGATGTCGGGATGAGATTCCAATTGTGTTTACATTATCTAAGTATTCTGAGCAAAATTCAACTGCCTCCTCGGCAATATAACATTAAGCTATGCACCCCTCTGGCCGATTACGATTTCTCACATAACTCTTCAACACCCTCATATACCTCTCAAATGGGTACATCCATCTATACAAAATGGGTCCACACAATTTGAGCTCCCGCAAAAGATGAACAGTAAGATGAACCATGATATCAAAAAATGGGGAAAATATTTTTCAAGTAAACACAATGTCGTCACAATATCCGTTTGCATATCATCCAACTTTGGGACATCTATCTTTTTGTTGCACAACCTACTAAAGAAGAAACACAATCGGGTGATGGTATATCTAACATTGACAGGCAAAACACCATGGATGGCAACTGGAAGCAATTGTTGCATTAAAGTATGACAATCGTGTGACTTCAGCCCCACAAGTTTCAAGTCTTTCATAGACACCAAGTTTTTAACATTTGAAGAGTAACCTATAGGTACCTTCATTCCCATCAAAGAGCTACAGACTTTTCTTTTCTCTTCTTTGCTTAATGTGTAACAAGCTAGTGGTAAGAAAGTCTTCTTTCCCCCATCTCTGGTGCAAGTTCAGTTCTCACTTTCATAGCCACAAGGTCTAGTCTCGCTGCTACTCCATCCTTTGTCTTTCCTGGAATGTCGAGTAATGTTCTGATGATACTTTCACATACATTCTTCTCGATGTGCATCACATCTAGTACATGCCGTACATGCAAATGCTCCCAGTAATTGATATAAAAGAATATAGATTTCTTCTTCCAACATGGTTTACCATCTTCTAGGCTTGACTGATTAGTACGACTCATTTTTCCCCAAGGGCACTGAATTCCAGCTACTTTCTTTAAAACATCGCGGCCGCTTAATGGTTTTGGAGCAGGGTCAAACTCTTGATTCCCATCAAACGCCTTCTTTTGCCTTCGATATGGGTGGTTTTCACGAAGAAATCTTCTATGGCCAGTAAATGACATTTTCCGGCTATGTTTCAGTCTTTTTGCATATGTTTTCTCACCAAAAATAGGACACGCATTATATCCCTTCACAATGCAACCTGACAAGTTCCCATAAGCCGGAAAATCATTAATTGTCCACAATAGCACCGCTTTAAGTAGGAAACTTTCATCTCTATAAGCATCATATGCATTAATACCTACTTCCCATAAATATTTTAAGTCCTCAATCAAAGGGGCTAAGTAAACATTGATATCATTACCCGGCTGCTTAGGACCGGTAATTAACATAGTGAGCATCATAAATTTTCGCTTCATACACAACCACGGTGGAAGATTATATGTGATCAATATAACTGCCCAACAGCTATAGTTCGAAGTCAACATACTATGGGGATTGATCCCATCTGCCGATAAAACAAGTCTAAGATTTCTCGGTTCGGAAGCAAAATCTAGCCATTTGTGGTCCACTATTTTCCAACAGGGTGCATCAGCTGGGTGGCGCAAATAACCATCACGAACTCTCTTATCATCATGCCAGGTTAACTCCTTAGATACCTCCTTATTTCGAAACATCCTTTGAAATCTTGGGATAGGCGGAAAGTACCACAAAACCTTCGCATGAATTCCTTCGCATATCTTGGAATTCTTGCCAACCTTCCATCTTGAGACACCACAAGTAGGACAAGTAGTACGATCCTCATACTCCTTCCGATATAGAATACAATCATTTGGGCAAGCATTAATTTTATTGTAATCCATCCCTAATGCAACCAAGCTTTTCTTTGCATCATACAAAGACGAAGGCAATTCATTATTTTCTGGAAGCATATCACGAAACAAACTAAGAAATTCACTAAAGCCTGTATCACTCCAACCATATTTTGCCTTCGATTATATAGTTTCACAATCTGCTAGAGATAACTTTGTGAATTTACCACATCCAGGGTATAGAGGTTTCTCAAAGATCCTCGAGTAATTTTGTAAATTCATTTGGATTTTCGGTGTTTTCATATGCAAACGTGCACCATGTCTACAGGTTCTTGTTCGAAATAATCCTGCTCATTTTTCCCTACTTCATCATTAGCATTCGTTGCATTGCTTAACTTACATTTTTCCCCATGCCATATCCATGTATGGTATGTTCTATCTATACCTTTAGACAACAAATGCAATCTTATAACGTCAACATTTCTATTCTCGTGATATTACCGCAAAACCGCACATGGACATGGCATTTTGTTGGGATCAGAAGCATTTTGTTTGGCAAATTGCAAAAAAGACTCCACTCCAACCTTGAACTCATGTGACAACCTATCATTTGACATCCAATTTTTGTCCATATTTCTGGTGCTAGTCTAAATACATGAAAAATATAGGGAGTTAGCTTAAACATTTGCAATAATAGCTGAAAATGTCCTTTTTAATAATTATCAGCAATTATACAGTCAACAACTAACTATAACTACAAATATTCTTCTTAAAGATTCCACTAGAACCACTTCTTCCAATTCTTAGAGAGTATAAGAACGATCACAGTCAATTAGATACCAGAAAGTAAGAAAACAAATTTTTTAACAAATTCACTATATGACACAAGCACAATCAAACCAATTAAATAAATTACAGCGGGCCTATTAATCAAAATGATGTAATAATAGTTTCTGTTATTCCCAAGTATCAATCATCCAATTATAACTGAGTAACTCTTTCATTAAATAGTGTGGCGCTTTTTGAAAGGAAATTCAAAAGAGATATTAAAAGGGACATCCCAAATAGGAAATAAAAGCATTCATGACTACAGAATATCATGAACTCTGAAAAGCTTGCTGTCCTACTTTTATGCGGGACAATGAATGACACCACAAAAGCAAGAATAAACATTTTTAAGAGAAATCAAAAAGTACCATGCCACATTTGACTATTGCAGTAGTATATCACGCACAATACTGATTCAAATTTAAGTGAACATAATTTTAAGTAAATTATGACAAGAGGTCTGCAATTAGACAGTTGTTGTGAAAGTATGATCAACACATTCAAATGTAACACATTCAAATATAACCAAACATGGATTACAGAAAAGGTTTTTCAGAAAATTATTTAGATATGGAGTTGTCTTTCCCTGGTGCTGTTCTAGTGTATATGAAGGAATTTCAAAATGCATAAGAACAAACAATATTGCTGAGGATATCTTGAGAGTTTGATGATTTAGGAACCTGTGGTGAAACTGATATGTAGACCATAGAAAATTTTAAAATGAACCTTTTGGGGAGAGATGCAGTAAATTTGAGAAGATGCGCGCAACATGTATATTGATTTGCTGGTCATTGGTATGAAGGCCATTCTTTCAAGTTGAGAATTGTTGAGATTCAAACTTTAAATCAAGTATCATGATTCTTGTTGTCAATTGGTGGATGCCTCACTATGTCCAGGTTCAAAGAATCTAAATTCGTGCCACAAATGCAAACTCAAGAATATCATGCTCAATACTCATTCGAGCCCCAACAAAATTTCTGACCTTATACAAACAAAAAACACAAACACCAGAAGCATGTACATAAAGCCACATCTACTTGCCCCAAATGCATACTCAATAACATCATGCTCAATACTCATTCAAACCTCAACAAAATTCCGACCTTATACAAACAAAAAAAAAACACTAACACCACAAGCATGTACATAAAACCACATCTATTTGGTAAACCCGTAATAAACATACAAAAGAAACATAATTAAAGAGCATAAGAATTCCCTTAAAAAAAAAGAGCATACGAACACAAAACTGAAAGATCAAGAAAGCCATAACACATAGAGAAGCAAACCTGGTGTGAGCTATTAATCAAGACTCTTCTAAACGCAACCGACAAACAGTAACTCCAAGCAAAGAACTTCTCCCACTTTCTTGACCCTTTAAATAAGCGGCGGACGGTGCACTCGGACGGCGAGGTACAACCACCCCCGGCTCTCCAATGAACGAGCTGCGCCGCCAATCTATTTTTAGAAATTAGAGTTTTAAAAGATTTGAGGATTTTAGTGGATGGGAAAAACTCACCAAGAAATCACTCCGAGATGCAGCGGCCAAGCTCATATTTGCGCGGTGGACGGCGGTGAAGAGCTTGAGGTAGAGGTACTCTTCTCGTTCACTTCCTGACCCGCTTCTCCATTGTTTCTCTTTTCCTTTTTTTTTGATTAAGTTGTTTGAGTTGTTTAGTTATTATGTACATAACTTTTAGATTGTGTGTTGTTTGATTAAGTTGCTATTACTCAACTTAAAGTTGCTAGTCTTTTTTTTTATATATATGTTTAAGTTGCTAAAGTAAAAAGTCTAACTTTAAAGTTGCTAGTTATATTTTTAGACTTATGTTTAAGTTGCTAAACCAAAATGTTTAGCCTTGCTAGTTATATTTGATTATTATATTTTTCAAATGAATTAAAATTAAAATTTGATAAAAAAAAATATTTACAACTCCCAACACTTTTAGAATTATGCTAAAGTTGCTAAAATAAAATTGATAAGTTAACTAAAAGTGATAGTTATACCATGAGATAAAAAATTGATAAGAAAATAAAAATTAACTCTTAGCACTTTTAGAAATTTGCTAAAGTTGCTAAAATAAAATTGATAAACTAACTAAAAGTGCTAGTTATACCATTAATATAAATAATAAATAAGGACATGAAAAATGTCTATCGACTCCAGTTTATAACTGTTGTTAAAATTGTTGTCTTTAAGGAAAAAAATGACCCTAATTACAACGGTATAACCAACCATTGACGAAAAGGATGAATAAATGTTGTAATTTGAAAAAGATTAGGCACTAATCGACAACGGATTACAAAAATATTGTCGAAGACCCAAGAACGCATTGTAAAAAAATTAAAAAGACCACTAATCGATAACGCTTCAAGAAAGTATTGTCTTAGGCTTGAGTGAACTATTGTCGTTAACAAAAAATCCGCTCATCCTCAATGGTTTAGCGAAAATCCGTTGTGAATGCTTGTAAGGACAACGATTTAGCAAGGCTGATAGATGAGCCTGCATACATATTTTCCAATCATCAAATTCTTCCAAAGTGAACATTGGAATGCGAGTTATATTTACTTCCAAGATAATAACTTTGCTTTGAAATAAAAAACTTTAAAAATTCAAGTGTTGATTCTTTGAAAAAGAATGAGATCTAGTTCAGTAACTAGTGCGGAAGGCTCAATGAACCAACTGCTCTGATACCACTTGTAGGTCCCAAGGGGTGACGTGTAAAGTTTAGAAGAGGGGGTTGAATAGACTTTACCAACTTTTCGATTTTAGTCCTTTTAAATATATTCAGAATTAATTCAAATCAGCTAAATCCTTGAGGGACAGCTAGGTTGGTTGACACAACAAAGTTACCCACTCAACAGACTTGACTGAGATGTTGATACTATAACTTAGTTGTTTTTAGCTAACACTAGGAAATGCAGTTGATTTGGTTTTGTCAGCGGAACACTTTTCACCCTTAGAGTTTTAAGCAAGTTAACTTTTCACCTTTGTTTTAGCAATGGTATTTATCAGCAGACTTTAAGCAAGTTAACTTATCAGCAGATATAAAATAAATGCAAGAATTAAAGTATGCTGAAAAGTAAATAGACACAAGCAGTTTTATAGTGGTTCGAGGATGGGGTAATTCCTCTAGTCCACTCTTCTCCAACTCCTGGAGGAATCCACTAAGTAACTTCACTTGGGTACAAAGCAGTTATCAGTCCGAGACATCTTTGATCACACAGCCTGTTGCTCCTGGGACTCAGCTTCTTCATAAGACAGTTGTCCTGTTACTTCAACTTCCTTCAAACCTCTGGATTGGATCACTTAGCCCTCCAATAGGTTCAAAGCACCGGTTCGATCTGGAACCTCACTACTTCCCCTTCAACCTTTGACAGTAGACCTTTTTGTTCTTGAAAACAAATTTTCTTCTTCAACTGATGAAATAGCTTTTCCTTCACTGAGTGTGTTGGATTGATTTCCTTCAAAGTTAGGATTGATGATTTCTTTGTAAAGCTTGAGATATGTTTGCAGGTCATTGCTTGATTGCTTGTATGCTTGTGTTGAACTCGGTAACCTTCTCTCACTTGCTTCCTCAATCTTTTATAGTGCATATTTGAAAATATGTCCGTTGAAGAGAAAAACATAATTTTAAAATCACACTCGTAGGTTGTTGGCTTGTCTTGTCTTGCAGCATTGATTTAGATCGTACCATGAATTAGTTGCTCTGCAGCCTTTTCTTAATCTCTGCAGGATTTCAGGTACATCTCATTGGTTTCTTGCTTTTTGCACACTTTCAGCAAAACAACTTTATTGTTGGCAGCCTAACAGATGCCTATTTCCAGCAAAACTTTGACTTGTCTTGACAATGGATCTCTTTCAGCTTTTTTCAAGTCTTGTCTGATGTATACCCCTTTGACATTTGATTCCAATCATTTTGGAATGACGTAGCTGTCAGTCAACTGACTGAGAAAACTTTTATGTCACTTGACTGAGTCTTCACTTCACTTCACTCAACTAACATACAGCTGGATCTTCACTTCAGTCTTCAGCTGAGTCTTGTAATCTTCAACTTGGCTAACTTCAACTTAGCTCATACAACCCTATCTATTACAGGTTGAATTACATAGAATATGGGGTGCCAACTTCCTAATCTAAGTTTTACATGGTATCATCAAAATCTATACACAAATTTTCCCAACAAAGTGCTTCAATCACAACAATGGCAAGGACAACTTGAAAGTTTTTTATGCTAAATCTGATGAAGGTATCCTTTTAGGATACTCAGCTGAGAGTAAAGCTTTCAGAGTGTTGAACAATAGGACTATGGTCACATAAGAGTCTATCCATGTCATTTTTGATGAACCTAATGTTAATGGAGAAGACATTGATGAGTTAGCTGACAAGATGAATCAACCAACTATTCAGAAGAGTCCCTATGTTGAGGCAGATGTAAGAAGACTCAACCCAGATGAAGATGAGATAGCCGAATCTCAGACACAGATGGAAAATTTGCAGCTGAATGATGAAAAGTCGTTCAAGACAACTTAGTTGCAAGAAGACTGAATCCAGCAGACTTAGTCCAACCAGATGTGAGATGGCTGAGAGACCATCCTCCAGAGCTTGTCATTGGAGATGTTAGACAAGGAGTAAGAACCAGATCCAGAACTCAACATGAAGTCATGTTCACTTGTTTCATTTCCCAAATTGAACCTAAAGATGTGTCACAAGCCTTGGATGACACACATTGGATTCTAGCTATGCAGAAGGAGCAGAATCAATTTGAGAGAAATAAGGTTTGGGAATTAGTTCAAAGGCCTACCCACTAAAATATTATTGGTACCAAGTGGGTATTTAAAAACAAGATGAATGAAGAGGGATCTGTAGTGAGAAACAAAGCAAGATTGGTAGCCAAAGGGTATTACCAAGAAGAGGACATATATTTTGATGAATCTTTTGCACATGTTGCAAGATTTGAGACTATAACGAAGTTTCTTGCTTATGTTTCACACAAGAACTTCACTGTCTATCAAATGCATATGAAGAGTGCATTCTTTAATGGATTTTTGAAAGAAGAAATCTATGTGGAGCAACCTCCAGGTTTTGAGCAGAAAACTATTGGAGATAAAGTCTACAAGCTGAAGAAGGCTTTATATGGTTTGAAACAAGCACCAAGAGCCTGGTTTGACATATTGTCTCAGTTTCTCATTGAGAATGGATTCACCAAAGGCAAGGTTTATTGGACACTCTTCATAATTCAAGACGGGGAGAGTATATTGCTTGTTTAAATATATGTATATGACATTTTCTTTGGATCCACAAACAAAGAGCTGTGTGACAAATTCTCAAATCTCATGCAAGGGAAATTTGAGAAGAGTATGATGGGAGAGCTGACTTTCTTTCTAGGTCTTCAAGTTAATCAAATGAAGGATGGAACCTTCATAAGTCAAACCAAATATACCAGATATTTAATGAAGAAATTTGGTATGGAAGAGAAGTCATCAATGAAGATTCCCATGAATACTTCAGTCAAGATGGACATGGTTGCAGAAGGCAAAGTTGTTAATAAAACAAGATATATAGCTCTCATTGGATCTTTGATCTATTTGACAACAAGTAGGTCAGACATCACCTTTGCTATAGGTGTATGTGCCATATTTCAATCTGCTCCAAAAGAAAGTCACATGGTTGTAGCCAAGAGAATCCTAAGGTATTTGAAAGGACGCCAAGAAGTTGGCTTATGGTATCCAAAGAAAGGTGGATTCAAGTTAGTTGGCTACATAGACTCAGACTATGCTGGATGTAGAGTTGACATGAAAAGTACATTAGGTACCTGTCAAATGCTTGGAAATAGGTTGGTTTCTTGGTTCAGCAAGAAACAGAATTCAATAGATACATGCACAGCTGAAGTAGAGATCATGTTAAAAAGAAAGACATCACATTAGAATACATATCAACTGATAAGCAGTTAGTTGATATATTCACAAAGCCTTTATGTGAATCAAGATTTGAAGAGCTTAAGAATGAGCTTGGATTTATTGAGCTGAGTTAGAAAGCTAAGAAGACTCAATCAGCAGAGTTAAAGAAGAGACAAATGGAATTCAGTAGAGTTTCACTTAACAACCAAGTGACACAGCTAAGACGGCTAGTCAGATGTATTGAGTTAGCTACACAGCCGAGTGGTTATTTAGCCAAGAGAGAAGCAGAGTCAAGTCATAAATGAAGATATCTGAGTTATTTATGAGCTAAGTAACAAAATGCACTCGTTTTCTACGAGCGAGAATGTTTTTAGGCTTGACGTTAGTGGTAATTATGATGTCAGTAGAAAGCTTGCGCCAGTTTACCCATGATTGGATATAAATGTTGTTGCATTTAATGCTGGAAAATTAATGCATCTTTCAAAACGTGATCTCAACCATTGATTAGTTTTCATCTTTTTGAATTCCAATACCATATTTTCATGTCCCATATATAGAGAAATTGAGAAGGATGTAGATTTGGCTGCTTCTTGGAAGGAGATAGCCAAACCAGAGGCTGCTGTAAAGCCTAACTACACTGCCCTGAAGAAACTGATCAAAGAAGACTACCAAAAACTGATGGATGTGGTAGCTAAATGTGTAGGTATGAAGTTTGGATCGTCAAATCATCTTTGTTGGACTAAGCTGATTGTCATGGCAGCGATCATAGAGGAGAAGCAGGTTAACTGGGTAGAGTTCATCTTTGGGAAGTTGTGCTAGAACGTGATGAACATGACTGGAGTAGAAGATGGGATGTTTGGAAGTTCGCTTGGAGATGGCCTGATCTTAGGCCACTTGATGGAGGTGAAGGGTGTTCCTCTCCGAAATAGGAAACCCTTCCATGTCAACACGAAGATGTTTTAGGTAAACCTATCTTCTGCCCAGAGACAAGCTCATGCAAAGAAGACAACTACCAGTGAGAGGGAATCAGCTGAGACCATCCCCGTGGAAATATCTGCTTCAGCTAAAGCCCCCTCCCCTAAGCTTGCATCGAAGAAGAAAGCTCCTGTCCCCGCTGCCAAGAAAGCCCCAGCTCCAGCTCCCTCTCCAGTAGTCACGAAGAAGTGAACAATTGTGCCTCGCAAGCTAGCTATAGCTAAGAAGTAGAAACTGGGAGAGACAACTTTCACTGTTGAAGAACCAAAAATGTGGAACCCAAGTTCCATTTAAAAAGAAGACCGTAAGAAGACCGGTAAAACAAGATGACTTAGTTCTTTGAGCCACCGAGTTTGAGATAGTCAAGAAGTTGAGAAGGTTCTTTGAGGATGAGCAAATGAATTTTGAAAGAAGGAACTGGTGTGGAAGCCACTGAGGAACAAGAGACAGTTGTTGGGGAAACAACTGAGGGATCTGAGCCTAACTCAACTTACCAGGGTTAAGGAGAGTTAGATGCATAATCCTCTTAGACTGATGCCATTACATCTAAGGAAAGCAAGGCTGCTGAAGAGCTTTTGCAGTAGGATGATGAAGATCTTAAAGTTCTATCTGCTGTTTACCCTGATGTGCAAGAGAGGCTACTCATCTGGAGAGCCTGCAAGTGCAGCCATGTATCAATTCCAAAGCCCATACGTTTATTGAAGAAGAGGAAGAACTCCTGAGTATCTTAGGAAACATTGCAATTCGGTCAGCTTTGGACCCAAACTTCTTCACCACCATCCTTTATCAAAATATGAAGGCAAAGAAGATAGCGAAGGCAATTGAGGAGTCCAAGAAACATTATTCTTGCCTTTTCGATGATATTCCTGAAAGTGCGTTGCAAAGCTCTAGCAGTGACAACAATGTCGAAGAGCTGGAGGCTGCTGATCCAGTTGAGAAGGCTGAGTTGAAGCAAGCCATAAAAGAGTCTAAGGAGCTGCATGATCAAACTTTGTGAAGGGGGCTTGGAGAGTCGTCATCCATGAAAATCTCTCCTACCCCTGATATATTGGAAATGGTGAGGACCATTGATGCCTCAACCTCACTTGTGCACTCCAAAGGACAAACCAGGGAAACTGGCGATGAAGCTAAGGAAGGAGAAGTAGAGGGCACCTTTGCTGAGCCAAACCCTACGGTAGTTGTTGAGATAATTGCCCAGACAACTGATCACTCAGAGGGAGAAATAGCCGAGTCTCAAGTGTCCAGTGACCTCACTGACCGTGAATCAGCTGGTGCGCCAACTGAGGGGAAAACTATACACACCACAACCGGGTTGGAGGAGGCTGTGGGAGACTTCACAAACTTGAAGCTTGGAGGCGATGGGGAGACTGTAACAGAACAGAACCGCATCAACAACTGTGCATACGACCCAACAACAATATGTTGTCAACCCAAGATCTTCACTAGTTTGGTTAAAGATGGTGGAAACCTCGACCCGTTGCTTAGCCAAGCAAGAACCTTGGTATGCATAGACGCCACAAACAAATGCGAAAGTTTGTTTGATAAGTCAGAATTCGCAACAAGATAAACAATCTTGAAGCTCTTGGGAAAACCCAAAGGGTTGAATAGAAAAATCTCAATTCAATATTTAATATCAAAGTTGTTACGAAAAATAAACAAGGGTTTGTCTTATACAGGTGACTCAAAGCAAACCCTAAACAAACTAGAAAGGAAAAGAAGTCCAAACCCAAAAAGGAAACTTAATCGCAGTCAATATTCACGTGTGGGCAAAACTACACGTCCAGGATTTTCGAATTTGTTCCTGGAGTCTTCATAAACATTGTAGCCCTTTCTCTTAGCTTTCCATAATAACTTGAATCATCCCAATACCAATTTTGTAAAGAAAGTTATGGCCCCAATACTAAACCATGCCAGTGCTGACCCGCACAGACGCACGGGCCGTGCGTGTAGGCACGGGCTGCCCGTGCATCAAGTCGAAAGCCCTATTTTCATTCACCAAGGCGCGCGGGTCATGCGTATAGGCATGGGCTGCCCGTGCGTCAAGTCAAAACTCGACTTTGTCTTCGACTTTGACCCCTGCTCGTCCCAAACTCGAAATATAAACTTAAGACGCGGCCTTAAAGGTTTATTTGGCCTCCAAAACATCAAAACGACTCAAAACAACGAAAATAAGCACCTAATCTATGATAAAAAAATACAAGAACTCAAGAAATCAATTACATAGTATGCAAAAACTCGAGATAACTTGCATTTAGTGTTGCCCGGATCCTTCGTAGATGGATTCTCATCATTCCCCTCCTCTTGAAAGGTTGAACAGTTATATCAATCTACCCATATAAAATGTTAAACGGCACGCACATTCATCCAGTTGCCCAAATCCCTGCACATGAGAAATAATAGAACTAGGCAAAATATTATTAGATATGTTAGCATTCAAACACTCACGCCAAATGTCTCTCATTTTTTATTTTTAATTATAAGCATAAAGTTTCTCTCTTGTTTTACCTTATTAGCCTTTCTCCCCATATTTTTGGCTCACTCGAAATTTGTACTCTCCTTTTCTTGGCCATCTCTCGAATCGCACAACTACCCTTGGCCAAACTCTCAAGCTCTCTATTTTTATTTTCTCTCAAGCTCTCATTTTTCTCGGCTTTTATTTCATTCTTTTGCTCACTTGCCAAACACTCTTTTTCTTTTGACTCACAAATTCTCGTCCTCAAATGATCATTATAGATTTTTGTAGGTGTAAGAGATGAAAGTATGAGCTTTCTCCGCTCATGCTCAATAGTATAGCAATTAGTGTATCCATCATGCAGAACACGCCTATCAAACTGCCATGGTCTACCCAACAAAATATGACAAGCCCGTATTGGCACTACATCACACAATATTTCATCCTTATAACCCCCAATATGAAAAGACACTAACACTCTTTTATTAACACGCGCCTCGCAACAATCATTGAACCATTGTAGGGTATACGGTTCTGGATGTTCAAGTGTAGAAATCTCTAACTTCTCCACCAGTTTTGCACTAGCCATGTTTGTACGACTACCTTCATCAATGATCATACTACGCACTTTATCCTTAACTAAGTATCTCGTGTGAAATATATTTTCTCGCTGCTCATGATCAACTAACTTTGGCTTAATATTCAAAATTCTACATGACACTAGTGATAACACGTTACCCTTCACCGGCTTAAATACCTCCAGAACCTCCTCCAACTCCGGTATATCACTATAATACGGCTCATCCTCACCTTCGGACTCTACATCACCAATAGCCCGAATCACCATCACTCTTCTATTCGGACATACACTAGCTCTATGACCCCTCCCATGACATTTAAAACACTAGATGTCTCTAGTGCATGAAGTAGAAGGATCAAATTTATCTGATGGTTTTGCCTTGTCTGAGTCTGTCTCGTTCTCCACAACTTTGGGCTGTTGTGAAAAACATGCATCATCGATCGTAGGAGTATTCGAACCCCAAGTACTGGTGCTAGTGTTGGGATTTTGCCGTGTAAAACCCCTCCTCTTGAGCTGCTGCTCAATATTGACCGCCATGTGCACCATCTCCTCAGGATCGACACAATGATGTAAGCCAATGGCATCTGCTATAAGAGTATTCAATCCCGCGATAAACCTTGCCATCGTAACCTCCTGATCCTCTTCGAAATTGGCCCTTGCCATCAACATCTCCATCTCTTTATGATAATCCTCTACGCTCTTCGACACCTGTGCCAATCTCTGCAACCTTTGATAGACGCCCCTGTAATAATGATTTGCTACAAAATGACGTCGCATCAAACTTCTCATCTCCTCCCATGTGGAAACGGGTTGCTCGCCGCTTTTCCTCCTTGAAACCATGAATTGATCCCACCAAATACTTGCGTAATCCGAGAACTCAGTTGATGCCAATTTCACTTTTTTTCAAATCAGAATAATTTTGGCAATCAAATACATTCTCAATTTTTCTTTCCCAATCCAGATAGGCGTCTGGATCACTCTTTCCCTAGAACGATGGGATTTGCATTTTGATGTAATTCAAATTTCCATCCTCCCATCCCCTATCACCCCTATTTCCACGTCGATCTTTGCCTGGATTATAATTTTGCTCCCTTTCGGAATCAAAAATCATCCATATGCCATTCCTCCAGTTCGGACCTCCCAGGCCTCTGTGCCCTAGTCATATGTTCCTCTATTTTTGGCGCCTCCCTGGGATCGACTAATGTCTCGATCATCACTTTCTTTATGAGGCTTGTAAGTGCCTCCATATCTAACTTATTACCTAAATCCAATGGTTGTCGGTTTCCCTCAGACATGATGTATAAACAAGTGCAACAATACCAACAGCAATCCCAAAAAACCAATCTAACGCTCCCAACCAATCACAAAATCAACTCCCTCATTTTTTTTAGTTTCGATTTTTTTATGCACGCGGATTACGATTCTCTCCCTGCTGATTTTCTGTGCAAATTTTGATTTTTTTTGTACATTTGAAGAACTAGGGTTTATGAGAAATTCTGGAAAATAACAAGAATTAAAGAATAAGGATAGATTTAACCTTACTAGATGGCTCTGATACCAACTGATGTGAACCGCAGCAACAACTGTGCATACGACCCAACAACAATATGTTGTCAACCGAAGATCTTCACTAGTTCAGTTGAAGATGGTGGAAACCTCGGCCCGTTGCTTAGCCAAGTAAGATCCTCGGTATGAGTAGACGCCACAAACAAATGCAAAAGTTTGTTTGATAAGTCAGAATTCGCAACAAGATGAACAATCTTGAAGCTCTTGGGAGAACCCAAAGGGTTCAAGAGAAAAATCTCAATTCAATATTCAATATCAAAGTTGTGATGAAAAATAAACAAGTGTTTGCCTTATATAGGCGACTCAAAGCAAACCCTAAACAAAATAGAAAGAAAAAAAAGTCCAAACACAAAAAGAAAACTCAATCGCAGTCAATATTCACGTGTGGGCGAAAATACTCATCCGGGATTTTCGCATTTGTTCCTGCAGTCTTCATAAATGTTGTAGCCCTTTCTTGTACCTTTCCATAGCAACTTGAATCATCCCAATACCAATTTTGTAGAGGAAGTTATGGCCCAAATACCAAACTCTGCCAGTGCTGACCCGCAAAGACGCACGGGTCGTGTGTGTAGGTATGGGTTGCCCATGCATCAAGTCGAAAGCCCTATTTTCGTTCACCAAGGCACACGGGTCGTGCGTATAGGCACGGGCTTCCCATGCGTCAAGTTGAAACTCGACTTTGTCTTTGACTTTGACCCCTGCTCGTCCCAGACTCGAAATATAAACTTAAGACGCGACTTAAAGGTTTATTTAGCCTCCAAAACATCAAAACGACTCGAAACAACAAAAATAAGCACCTAATCTATGATAAACAAATACAAGAACTCAAGAACTCAATTACATAGTCTTCAAGAACTCGAGATAACTTGCATTTAGTGTTGCCTGGATCCTTCGTGGATGGATTCTCATCAAGAGTCGGGTTGTGAGGCTCGCATTAGCTTAAGACTATCTCAAATTAAATCCCAACTCGCGTACTACTGAGCTAATGAAGCTACTGCTGCAACTGAGGCAAAGGATGGACAAGAGACCATGGCAGTTAAGACTGTTGGTCATGAAACTGCAATCCAAGAGGTTGAGACCTCGAAGGATTCCACTGAAGACCCCAAAGCAGCTTCGTTTGCTGAAGGGAATGTCCAAGACCCTGTTGCGGTTGAGTCTGCTAAAGGGAATGTAAAAGGCCCCACAGTGGTTGAGACTACTGTTGAGGGTAATGAAGGCCTAAAGGAGGTTGAGACTTCTTTGGGTAAAGTGGCCGAAGAAGAAAAACAAATGCCAGCTCCTCACCCATAGTCCACTGAGGTGGAAGAAATAAGTGCACTACATGACTTTGAGGAAGAAAATGTCTCTGTAGAATTTCTTGATACAGAAGTCGAAGCTGAGTCAGCTCACAAAGAAAAACCAATCAAGGACCCAGAAATTGAGGAGGCTGTGGCAAAAATGAGGGAGGCAAAGAAAAAGCCGCTCACGCAAAGGCTCGTTTTTGGTTGATAGGCCACCCCTATGGAGCCATCACCGCCCATGACGCTGTGTGAGGTGGTGAGGCACATGTTACTCAAAAGGAAACACAAATCGAGTCCAATGAAGTCATTTAAGATCTGTTGAGGATCACCGGCTCCACATGATAACACAGTTGCGAATGTCGATGAATCTGAAACAGCTGAGGCACATAGAGCTGAAACAAGTATCAAAGGCAATGGAAAGGCTCCTGAAGAAGGAGTGGGATAAATTCCTCTTGTCCCAGATGGTCTGTTCTTATACTACTTCCCATTTGTAGCTGAGGTACCCCTTGAGAAAGAGTCCGCTGCTAAAAGTGCCAAGTATACCATGGAAATCCACCAAGAAGAATTTGAAGCTCCAGATGATCTCCGAGTCATGCCGTATGGATTTAACTTCAATGCAGTATGGCCAGAAGAGCGAGTCCACTGACGCAACAGACTTTCAAAAATCCTTCAAGGCTATCTGCTCAGAAATAGAAAACATGGAGAAGGGATTTGCTGCTCTTAACCAACGACTGGATAATCACGATGCAACAATCTCTAGAGACATTTGAGGCACCGTACTAAGAATCAGGGAATGGACAACTCAAACAAAGGCACTCAGATGGAACAAGTCAGCTACTTCAAGTCCCTGTTTGCAAAGCTGGTGATTCGGAGTGCTGAAAATGCTAAATTTCAGCAGAGGTAGAGGGACCATATTTTCAGGATAGATCAGACGCATAAATCAGACATGGAGTTGCTAAAAGCTCAACATAAGCAAGACCTTCTCAAGACTGAAGCCAATCTGCGGACGGAAATGATGGTCATGAATGCAGAGATGAAGATCACTGCTGCAAAAATGAAGGCTCTGCGATCAGAACACGGAACAACTCACTCCAAAACTCATGAAAAATTGGATCTTATTCTCTCAAGATAGTAAAGGGGAAGGTACTGGAATTAAGGGGGAAGGATCCCTTAAGAAGACCCCCTTGAAGATAGTGCTTGCAAAACCCCAACAAGGCTCATCACCAAGCTCACTCCTCTCACAGTTGCCTCAGAACTTATTAGATAAAGAAAAAGCTGAGTTTGCTTTCAAGAAAACTAGAGAAGCCATTGAAGCTGACTTTGCTCAAGTGGATGAAAGGAATCATGGTCGCGTAGCAGGATTAAAAACCAAGTTCGACTGTCCCCCAACAGGGTTACTTAAAGACTCTCCATCAGTAAAGCTCTGTTAAGAGCTTGCTCCTGCTCCTGATGCAGGATCTGAGCCAAGATCGCTAGAGGAATCCCAGACGCTTAAATTTGAAGGATTTTTCAAATGAATGACTCTAAAGCAAGCCTGGGATTTGTATTAGGAAAAAGGTTTGGAACTATGTGTTAGACAAATATTTTTATCATGATTTTGATGATTTTGTTCAAATGTGTTTTTAAACCAAAACAATGTCCCTAAATGTTGTCTAAATACTTCCGATCGATTTAAAATGTTTTTACTATTTTTCGGAGTATTTTTTGGAGTTTATTTTCGATAAAAATTTGGACAACACAGTTGTTTCAGGCTCGACCGGTCGCCCTATAGGGCAACCCGTACCTAAGTTGAGTTTTGAAACAGAAAAAGGGACGTAGAAAAATTGAGGGAGGGCGATCGGTCGACCCCTGGGCGACCGGTACCTGGGAGTCCCTCTTTTGGTTTAGTCTTCTCTGTTTTGTATTTTTATCAACCCCAACCGGTCAACATCAAGGCGGCCGTCGCACCCTCCGACCGGTCCCCCTGTAAAAATTGCAGAAATTCAATTTCAATCTTATCTCTGTGCGACCGGTCGCACTTCCTGCTTTTATCAAGAAACTATCCGTTGCATTTTCGCATGACTTTTCCCTATTTTGTGGGATTGATTTCTAACAGCTATATTGATGATTTTAAATGGTTTCTTTTGCAGCAAATCACTCCCCAAGGAGGAGCCTATGTCTGGAAATCAAAGCCAAGACCTCTCCTATAAATAGAGGCTTCATTCAAGCAACAAGATACAACACTCTACACAAGCAAAGAGCAAACAAGCAAACACTTTCATATATCTTGTTGTATTAGCCTTAGCACTTTCACTTGCACAATTTGAGGTCTAGGCTTTCAATTCTTGATTACACTTGTACTCATATTGTATAATTCATCATTGAGTTGTAATCTTGATTTTTTGGTCATCATTCAACACAAGACATCCTTGTGAGTATTCTTGTGGTAAGAATACACTTGGGTGATCTAGGTGATAGGTGTTTGAAGGTTGTGGTAATCTTCAAAGGTGTTGTAAGAGGGTTGTGGTAATCCTCAAGGTGGTGTAAGAGGGTTGTGGTAATCCTCAAGGTGTTGCAAGAGGGTTGTGGTAATCCTCAAGGTGTTGTATTATTAGTTTTGGTAATTAATAAAATCTTTTTTTCTTTTTTGAAATCCATCCCGGATATACTGGGGTGGTAGAGGATTAAGCCCTAGGTGGGTTGAACCTCTTTAAATCGAAGTGTGCTATTTAGTTTCCGCACTTAGCATTTCGTCTTTGCTTGAATTTTCAAAAAAGAGGGCAAAATCTGAAAAACCGAGATAATCTATTCACCCCCCCTCTAGATTATCTACGCCTCCACCAACAAGCCACCACTATTCGACGCCAACAACTATGCATTTTGGAAAGACCGTATGGAGTGCTTCCTACAAGGGTGCGGGTTCGACATTTGGAATGTGGTCATTGAAGGAGTTGATCAACCAACCAAGAAATCGGAGGATGGCACCTCGGCTCCTAAACCTTTCAAGGAGTTCGATGAAATTGACAAAATGGCTTTCTCTCTAAACGGTAAGGCCTTAAATATTTTGCATTGTTCTCTTACCGCCACCGAGTACAATCGCATAAGAGGCATAAGGTCAGCACATGAGGTTTGGGAAAAATTGGAGACAATCTATGAAGGGACCAAGAAGGTCAAGCAAGCAAGAAAGACCATGCTTGTTAAAGACTTTGAAAACTTTAACATGCATGATGGTGAAAGCATCTCCAAGATGGTGGAAAGGCTTGACAATATTGTCAATCCTCTTGTGGCCCTCGGTAAAGTCATCACCGAAGAAGACAATGTGACTAAGGTATTGAATGCTCTTCCCGGCTCATGGTCCGAGAAAGTGACGGCAATCACGGAGGCACAAAATGTTGAGACACTCAAGTTTGACGAGCTTATTGGAAAAACCTCCTCATCTATGAAGTCTATCTCAAGGAGAGGAAAAATTCCAAACCATCCATAAATCAATCGGGTATGCAAATTATTCCTAAAGGTGTTGCTTCTTCTTCTAATAATGCATACTATGATAATGAAGATGATGATGAGGAGACGGCCGCACTTGTTCGAAAATTTGCAAAATTTGTGAATAAAAATAAAGCAAGAAAACCAAGAGATAATGCTTGTTTTAAATGCGGAAAACCCGGGCAGTTCATTGCCGATTGCCCAAAACTCGATGAAGAGGAACAAAAGAAAAGGAAGCCTTTCACGAAAAAGAAGGCTCTAAATGCGGAGGTCAAAACGTGGGATGAACTACTCGAAACAACCAACAAGGAAGGAGAGACCGAACATGGTCTCATGGCCATAGACGATGAAAATAATGAGGTACGCTCTAAGTCTTCTACCTCCTCCATAGTTGATGATTTGCAATGTGATTTTGATGAATTGCAAATTGAGTTTCAAAATTTAATTGTTAAATACAAAAATTTGAAAAAGGAGCATAAGGAGCTTATGGTTGAAAAAGAAAAATTATTTACCTCTTATGAATCTCTAGACAAAGCTCATACACTTACTCTTACTAAAGTTCACTCTCTTGAAACCGAAAAGGAATTGCTCACAAAAGATATTGATGTTTGATAAATGGTTTTATCATGATTTTGATGATTTTGTTTGTATACCAAAACAATGGTTGTAAAGGTTGTCCAAATACTCCTAAACGATTTAAAATGGTTTTAATATTTTCCGGAGTATTTCCTCAAGTTTATTTCCGATAATATTGGACAACAATTTTATTGATTTTATGTCAATGGGATTTTACATTGAAACTATGTTTCTAAATATTGTCCTAATACTCCCGATTGGACTAAAATGCTTTTACTATTTTTTCGAAGTATTTATTGAAATTTATATCGGACAACACTTTTTGTGTTAATGTGTCATTTCATCAAAACTATATTTCTAATGTTGTCCTAAATACTCCCGATCGGTTTAAAATGTTTTTATGAATTTTTCGGAGTATTTCTTGAGGTTTATTTTCAATAAAAATCAGACAACATTTCATTTAGGAGGTCGACCAGACGACCAAAGAGGCGATCGGTACCTGGGAACGCATTTCTCGAAACAGAACTCCCAGAACTCCTAAAATTGGTCAGGGTGACCGGTCACCATGGTGGGCGACTGGTCGCACCCTAGGGCGACCGGTCGACCCCCCTTAGGACCGATCACCCTGTTGAATTTTTGTTGCGTTCTTTTCAAATCTTATTAGTGCGCGACCGGTCGCCCTCAAGTTTGACAGCAAAATTCTAACCGTTGTGCAGCAGACAACTTTTCCCTAATTTGTGGGATTGATTTCTAACAGCTATAATCTTGATTTTAATTGCACTTTTTTTGTAGATATCAGATTCCAAGAGGAGCCTATCAAGTATCAATCATCTCCTATAAATAGAGGAAGATTTGAGGCACAACAATAAGAAAAAAAACTACAACACAACAAGATACACTCAAGAATACACTTGTTCTTACATTGTCTTATTTCTTGTTGTAATTTGCCTAGCTATTCACTTTCACATCCTTGAGGTCTAGGCTATTCTTGATTACACTTGCACTCAATTGTATAATTCATTATCGAGTTGTAATCTTGAATTTTTGGGTTATCATTCAACACAAGATATCCTTGTGAGTGTTCTTGTGGTAAGAACGCACTTGGGTGATCTAGGTGTTAGGTGTAAGAAGATTGTGGTAATATTCTTGTCGAGGTGTTGAAGAGTGTGGTGCTCTTCAAGGTTGAAGATTGTGGTAATCTTCACAAGGTGCCGTTGGAGATTGTGGTAATCTTCAAGAAGAGATTGTGGTAATCTCAAAGGTGGTGTTGAAGAAGAGTGTGGTGCTCTTCAAGGTGTTGTTGTAAGTTGGTGTTGTATTAATTTTGGTAATTAATAAAACCTTTTTTTCTTTTTGAAATCCATCCTGGATATACTGGGGTGGTAAAGGATTAGGCCCTAGGTGGGTTGAACCTCTATAAATCGACGTGTGTTGTTTACATTCCGCACCTTAATTATTGTCTTTGAGCTTTCGGTTTGGAAAAGAGGGTAAAATCGAAAAGATGGAGATAATCTATTCACCCCCCCTCTAGATTATCGTAGCCGCTAGGTGGGTTGAACCTCTATTGGTATTCATCTTATAGACTCGATACATTTGTGTCGTATGACTATGTGCTTATTTTATACAAGTGCCATTAAGAGGATGTTTTGATTTTTTGAAAAGGCATTATTTGACATAGCTTGTTTTATCCAAGATTTGTAAAGGATTATATTTTGTTTTGATAAAACAATTGATCTACTAAGTTATGCATTTTATTGTACATATAAATGTCACTATTCTTGGATACTTATGTCAAACCTCTTGTTCATATGATTCTTGTAAATGAGGTCTCAACTATGTGCTCTCTTATTGTCTAATTTCAAAAGAGACCTTATGTAGCTTTCTTAAGCTTATTTGAACTTGAATGATTTATTAGACTCTTGATGATGCATAGCATGTGGTGCTTAAAATAGTGTATCTATTATTTGATATTACTATGCTCGTGTGCAAAATATCTTGTTAAGATTTTGTAGAAATTTGTGATATTTTGCAACAAGTTTGATGAACAAGACAAGGTTAGTAGCTCAATGATATTGTCAAGAAGAAGGTAATGATTTTGATGAAATATTTGCACTCATAGCACATTTAGAAGTTATTTGCACTTTACTTGCCCATTCTTGTTTTGAGAAAAGTTCAAGCTTTACCAAATGGATGTTAAATCTAATTTTCTAAATGGTTTTATTCAAATAGAAGTCTATCGGAGTTTAAAATTTTTAGGCCAAATGATTTTTATAAAAAGGTCTTGTACGGTTGATACAAGTACCCCGTATATGGTTTGATAGACTTAGCTATTTTTGTTACAAAAGGTAAAGTTGATACTACACTTCTTGTTTTGAAAAAAAGGCAAGGTTGTTTACTTGTGCAAATTTATGTTGATAATATTTTTGGTGCTACTAATGAATATTTGTGCAAGATATTTTTCCATGTCAATGCAAGGTGAACCTAAGATGATCATGATGAGGGAAGCTCAAATTTGATCATTGGAATTCAAGTTCAACAATGCCAAGAAGGTGATTATATTCCACACTCAAAAGAAGAAATGAGGCATTGAAGAAGAAAGAACCATTTCAACCTATATGGCCACAAATGTGAAAATTGACAAAGGTTGAGGTAGGCATGATTGACAAACAAATTCGAGGTATGTTTATTCATTTATTACTCCTTAGACTCGACATTCTATATGCCTTACGTCTATATGCTCGACTTCAAAAACAATCCCAACGAATCTCATTAAAGTGCCGTTAAATGAGATTTTCAAAGGCACTTCTTCTTATGACTTGTTCATCCAAAGTTTTAAAATGTTATTATTTTTTTTGGGATAACAAGTCCGGTGATAATGATTTTTCAAAATATGGTTCGTCATAATCGAACTAAACATATAGAGATTCGATATTTTTTTTAAAGGGATTGCATGTTTAACAAAAGCTTGAGATGTGTTTAATTCCGTCTCAAGGATAACTCGCGGACTTTTTAAATCGCTCACCGCCGAGTATTTTACCTCATTTCGAGCTTGATTATGACATAATGTATATTGAATGAGGTCTACGTTTGCATTTTGCACGTTTTTAAAACTTAGGGGCAAAAAATCGGATTTTTGGATCAAATTTCGGAATTTTCAAAACAGGACCGAACAGTGGGCTGCCAGGGGAGAGGTCGACCGTCGCCGCACCCAGCTCGACTCGACCGTCGCCTATACTGGGACCTGGTCGCCCATAGCTATTTTTGTGTTAAAAATGGTTCTGTTCTAACTCTCAGCCATTTTGGCCCTTTTAACTCATATTTCGACCCCTTTGACATTTGCACACACATTTCACTCCCAATGAGTTTTGTTGCATAAATTTCATATTTTGGGGATTATCTAGCTCGATTATCATCATCATTGCTCGTCTTTACCGGTTAAATGGTAAGAATTCTACTTCCTTATCTCAATTGGGTTGAACCTTTGATAACTTGGCCTATATGTATTTTCTTGATGAAATTTGTATATGTTTGTGATGAGATTGTTATTTATGATATATTGTATTGTATTTAAACTGATTTGGTGATGAAAAACTTGGCTTAATTGCATTTACAAGGGCTATATATATATATCTTCTTCAATTTTTGACGCCCGCCAAGTGTTCGATAAAATGTTTCAATGAAAAATTCATCACCTACACGATTCTCTCAATTTAAAAAGTCTCATATATTTATAGAGATCATGTTTTGCAAATCAAATGAGTTTTCATAAGCTTCTACAAGTCGTATGATCGACTTTTTCCTCCTATTTGGTCTATAAGCTTCAATGTTCAAATAACTCGATACATCGGTTTAGTTGCGCTTTGATATGATTATATGATGTTTTTATCGTGCTAACATTCTTTTTGATGATTCCAAACGGGGAGAAACAGGTTATAAGCTTATTAGCTCATAAAAGCTAATAAAACCTTGTTATAAAAGCTATAAGATATGGCTCTTAAAAGCCATAAGTTGTGAATTATTTTTAGTCCAATTGTTGCTTGATGGACTTATATACTTGACTAATGATGATTTACTTGTCTAATGATGTTTTGTTGACAGGGGGAGCTTATAAGCTCTTGAACAATATGTAAAAGCTAAGCTTTTAGCTTATGATTAATTGCTTTTACATTATTCTTGATGTGTTTGTTGATAGGGGGAGCTTTTGCTATATATGTTTAATATATCTACTCCCATCCTTGTGATTATACTGCGTGGAATGTTGTCGCTCACAACGGATAGTTCCTTTTTAACCGGTAAAATTATTTTATTTTCAAAATCGACCTCGTTAAAATTGTTTTGGTTTGTAATCATAAAAAAGGGGGAGATTGTTTGATAAATGGTTTTATCATGATTTTGATGATTTTGTTTGTATACCAAAACAATGGTTGTAAAGGTTGTCCAAATACTACTAAACGATTTAAAATGGTTTTAATATTTTCCGGAGTATTTCCTCAAGTTTATTTCCGATAATATTGGACAACAATTTTATTGATTTTATGTCAATGGGTTTTTACATTGAAACTATGTTTCTAAATGTTGTCCTAATACTCCCGATTGGTCTAAAATGCTTTTACTATTTTTTCGGAGTATTTATTGGAATTTATATCAGACAACACTTTTTGTGTTAATGTGTTATTTCATCAAAACTATATTTCTAATGTTGTTCTAAATACTCCCGATCGGTTTAAAATGTTTTTACGAATTTTTTGGAGTATTTCTTGAGGTTTATTTTCGACAAAAATCGGACAATATTTCATTTAGGAGGTCGACCGGTCGACCAAAGAGGCGACCGGTACCTGGGAACGCATTTCTCGAAACAGAACTCCCAGAACTCCTAAATTGGTCAGGGTGACCGGTCACCATGGTGGGCGACCGGTCGCACCCTAGGGCGACCGGTCACCCTGTTGAATTTTTGTTGCGTTCTTTTCAAATCTTATTAATGCACGACCGGTTGCCCTCAAGTTTGACAGCAAAATTCTAACCGTTGTGCAGCAGACAACCTTTCCCTAATTTGTGGGATTGATTTCTAACAGCTATAATCTTGATTTTAATTGCAATTTTTTTTGTAGATATCAGATTCCAAGAGGAGCCTATCAAGTATCAATCATCTCCTATAAATAGAGGAAGATTTGAAGCACAACAATAAGATAAAAAAACTACAACACAACAAGATACACTCAAGAATACACTTGTTCTTACATTGTCTTATTTCTTGTTGTAATTTGCCTAGCTATTCACTTTCACATCCTTGAGGTCTAGGCTATGTAAGTCCAAGCGGCTACGATAATCTAGAGGGGGGTGAATAGATTATCTCCATCTTTTCGATTTCGCCCTCTTTTTCGAACCAAATGCTCAAACACAATAATAAAGGTGCGGAATGTAAACAACACATGTCGATTTATAGAGGTTCAACCCACCTAGGGCCTAATCCTCTACCACCCCAGTATATCCAGGATGGATTTCAAAAAGAAAAAAGATTTTATTAATTTACCACAAATTAATACAACACCAACTTACAACAACACCTTGAAGAGCACCGCACTCTTCTTCAACACCACCTTTGAGATTACCACAATCTCTTCTTGAAGATTACCACAATCTCCAACGGCACCTTGTGAAGATTACCACAATCTTCAACCTTGAAGAATACCAAATTCTTCAACACCTCAACAAGAAGATTACCACAATATTCTCACACCTAACACCTAGATCACCCAAGTGTGTTCTTACCACAAGAACCCTCACAAGGATATCTTGTGTTGAATGATTACCCAAATTCAAGATTACAACTCGATAATTGATAATACAATAGAGTGCAAGTGTAATCAAGAAAAGCCTAGACCTCAAGAATGTGAAAGTGAATAGCTAGGCAAATTTCAACAAGAAATATGACAATGTAAGAACAAGTGTATTCTTGAGTGTATCTTGTTGTGTTGTAGTTTTCTCTCTTATGATGTAGCTTCAATTCTTCCTCTATTTATAGAAGATGTCTTGTACATGATAGGCTCCTCTTGGGGACATGAATTCTGTAAAAAATTGCAAGACAATTCAAGAAAAGAGCTGTTAGAAATCAATCCCACAAATTAAGGAAAAGATGTCTGCTGCACAACGGTTACATTTTTTCTGTCAAACTTAAGGGCGACCGGTCGCGCACTATTAAGATAAGAAAAGAACACAACAAAAAATCAACAGGGTGACCGGTCCTAAGGGGGGTCGACCGGTCGCCCCCCACGGTGACCGGTCACCCTGATCTATTTTTGGAGTTCTGGGAGTTCTGTTTCGTGCAATGCGTTCCCGTGTACGGTCGCCTCTTTGGTCGACCGTCGACCTCCAAAATGAAATGTTGTCCGATTTTTGTCGAAAATAAACCTCAAGAAATACTCCGAAAAATTCGTAAATACATTTTAAACCGATCGGCAGTATTTAGGACAACATTAGAAATATAGTTTTGATTAACACAAAATCATCAAAAGTGTTGTCCGATATAAACTCCAATAAATACTCCGTAAAATAGTAAAAACATTTTAGACCAATCGGGAGTATTAGGACAACATTTAGAAACATAGTTTCAATGTAAAAATCCATTGACACAAAATCATTAAATGTGTTGTCCAATTTTGTCGAAACTAAACTTGAAGAAATACTCCGGAAAATATTAAAACCATTTTAAATCATTTAGGAGTATTTGGACAACCTTTAAAACCATTGTTTTGGTGTAAAATCAAAATCATGATAAAACCATTTATCAAACAATCTCCCCCTTTTTGATGATTACAAACCAAAATAATTTTAACGAGGTCGATTTTGAAAACAAAACAATTTTACCGGTTAAAGAGAATTATCCGTTGTGAGCGACAACATTCCGTGCAATAAACTCAAGGATGGGAGTAGAGAGATTCAAACATATATTACAAATGCTCCCCCTATCAATATGCACAACAAGAGTTATATAGAAGCAATTTAAACATAAGCTAAAATCTTAGCTTTTCAATATTGAGCTTAAGTATCAATAACTTAAAAGCTCCCCCTGTCAAAGAGAAATCATTAGAAACATAAATACGTCCATACTACAACCAATGGACTAAGAATTATACATAACCATAATACAACAAGTGGACATAAATATGATCCACAACTTATGGCTTTTAAAAGCCAAATCTTATAGCTTCTTTTCGTTAAGCTTATCTTAGCTTTTATGAGCTAAAGAGCTTATAACCTGTTTCTCCCCCTTTGGAATCATCAAAAAGAATGTTAGCACGATAAATACATCATATATTCATATCAAAGTGCGCAACTATACCGATGTATCGATCTATTTGAACATTGAAGCTTATAAACCAAATAGGAGGGAAGAGTCGAATCATACGACTTGTAGAAGCTTATGAAGGATCATTTGATAAGCAAAACATGATCTCTATAAATATATAAGATTTTTTGAAATCGAGAGAATCATGTAGATGATGAATTTTTCATTGAAACGTTTTATCGAACACTTGGCGGGCGTCAAAAATTTAAAACGATATATATAGCCCTTGTAAATGAAATTAAGCCAAGTTTTTCATCACCAAATGCAATTTTATAAATATCATTCATCAACAATCAATAAGTTCATCACAAAAATATATGAATTGCATCAAGAAAAATACATATAAGCCACAAACTCAAGGGTTCAACCCAATTGAGCTAAAGAGAGTGAAATTCTTACCATTCGATCGGTAAAGATGAGCATCAATGATGATAACCGAGCTAGGAGTCCCCAAAATATACAATTCATGCATCAAAACTCATTTGAAGTGAATCGTGTGTGAAAATTGCAAAGGGGACGAAATAGAGAAGAAAAACGCCAAAATGGCTAAGTCTGGAAACAGAACTCATTTTAACTGAAATATCACCAAGGGCGACCGGTCCAGGGCATGGGCGACCGGTCGAGCCGTGGGCGACGGTCGGCCCCGCCTAGCAAGCGAGCCACTTTTTTGTTCTTTGAAAAATCCAAAGTTTGATCCAAACATCCGATTTTTCGCCCCTAAGTTTTAAAAGCGTGCAAAATGCAAATGTAGACCTCATTCAATATACATTATGTTATAATCAAGCTCGAAATGAGGTAAAATACTCGGCGGTGGGCGATTTAAAAAGTCCGCGAGTTATCCTTGAGACGGAATTAAACACATCTCAAGTTTTTGTTAAAAATCACAATCCCTTAAAAAATATATCGAATCTCAATATGTTTAGTTCGATTATGACGAACCAAATTTTGAATACGAATAACCGTATCATAGATACCAAACTTATTATCCTGAAAAAATAAGAACGTTTTAAAGATTTGGATACAACAAGTCATAAGAAGAAGTGCCTTTCAAATATTTGAAAATTTCTTTTAATGGCACTTTAATGAGATTCGTTGGGATAGTTTTTGAAGTCGAGCATATAGACATAAGGCATATGGAATGTCGAGTCTATAGGAATAATACAAGAAAACATACCTCGAATTTGTTTCTCGACCGACATGCCTTTCTCAACCTTTGTCAATAGAGGTTGAGATATTTCTTCTTTCTTCAATACCTAACTCCTTCAAGAGTTCAATATAACCATCTTCTTGGCATTGAATAATTTGAAGTCCAAGCAATAAATTGAGCTCCCCCATCATGCTCATTTCAAGTACACCTTGCATCAACTTGGAAAAATATCTTGCACAAATATTCATTAGTAGTACCAAAAATATTCTCATAAATATGCACAAGTAAACAATCTTGCCCTTTTTCAAAAACAAAGAGAGTAGTATCAATTTTACCTTTTGTAAAATCATTTAGCAAAAATAGCTAAGTCTATCAACCGTACAAGGCCTTTTATAAAAAACATTTGGCCTAGAAAAAAAAAATTTTAAACCCCGGAGGTTGTTTTACATAGACTTCTTCTAGAATAAAACCAATGAGAAAATTGGATTAAACATCCATTTTGTAAAGCTTGAAATTTTCTTAAAACAAGAATGGGCAAATAAAATGCAAATAGCTACTAAATGTGCTATGAGTGCAAATGTTACATCAAAATCAATTACCTTCTTCTAGAAAATACCTTCAAGCTACTAACCTTGCCTTAGTTCGACCAATGTTGCCTTGGTTATCGAGTTTGTTCCGGAATACCCTTTTTGTCTACTTCATTACTATCATCATAGGGCATCCAATTTGTCTAAGGTGTTCACAATAGAACATATGCATCCAAATATTTTGAGGTAACTAATATTTGGAGTACTTCATTTCTCATCTACACAACTTAACAAACTCATTAACGGCATCGCTTATATAATCAAAAATAAAAATAGCTCAAGTGTAAAAACATGTCTCAATCATCAATCACAAAATATCTTGCAAAAGAGCATAGCAGTAAGAGACACTATATATATAGACCATGAAGCAAGAAACTCATACTATGCATTTAGAAGATCATCAAGAGTCTAGTAAATCATGCAAGTTCAAATAAGCTTAAGAAAGCTACAAAATGTCTCTTTTGAAATTTGAAAATCCGATAGCATATAATTGAGACCTCATTTAAAAGAAGTATTTGAACAAAAGTTGACAAAGCAAATATGTGCAATCAAATATCGAATAGTGCCTTTCAAAAAATCTAAAAATCCTCTTAATGGCACTTGTATGAAATACTATAAAAAACAAGCACATAGGCATATGGCAATACATATATCGAGTCTATAAGAGTAAAAGTAACACAAGTAAATGTACCTCGATAATTTATGCCTTTCTTGACAAGAATGGCCATTTGTGAAAATATGTAAATCCTACACAATTCTTAAAACAAATCTAGCACAAATCATAACGATAAAAGTGTAGGCTAAGAGATATCACAAGTAAGCTCATGCCATAAAAATCCATAAGAGATGATAATACACTTTAGTCTACAAAAATGCACAAGAGTTTTAAAAACATCATATAAGGTCTTCTTTTTCAAAAAAATTTTAAAAATACAAATAAGTTTTGAAGACCTTAATTTAAAATTTAAATACATGAAAACTCATTTTGCAAGTAGGGCACAAATAAAAACATGCATAATAGACAAATAAAATGCATATTTAAATAGGGAGATACGGTTTACCAATTACGCCGTTTCAATGGGTTGTGTCGTTCCCATTGTTGATGATATCTTCCCCTTGAGAAGTCACTTTGTTGATGATGACTTCTTTGATTACTCCATTTCCAAGGTTTGTTGCCTTCCCATTGTTGAAAGTCTCTTCTTCTTTGAAAATCATCTTGTTGATGATGTCTTTGCCATTTCCAAGGATTGTGTTCTTCCCATTTTTGATTATATCCTCTTCTTGGAAATTGGCTTTGTCGAAAATAGTTTCTCCTTCTTTGATCAAATGAAACGGTCATTTGATGTCTTCTTGGCGGTATAAATTTTCTTCGATCATTATTTCGCCAGGTACCTAATATGACATTATTTTGTGGTACCCTCATGTGTTTGGGTCCTTTGGGATTAGTCTTGAGACTTTTAGGTCTCCAACAATAATTAGAGCTATTTCTAGCCCGACAAGTATTTACCGTATGACCCTTTTTACCGCAATAAAAGCATGTAATGATTCTAGGAGCATAATGACCAACGTGCTTAGAGACTTGATTCTTTTTCATGTGATTGACACCCTTAGGCTTATGATCAAGTTCTAGTTTCGAACAATCAACAATATTGGTCATTCTATCGGTACTCAAGTTGGATTTAGATAAATCATTTTTCAAGCAATTTATATCCTCAACAAGAGTACTATTTTCTTTCTCAAGGTTTCTAACCTTGTCAAGAGTGGTGGTGTGAGCACATGATAGTGATTCATAGGAAGTAAATAAACTATCCTTATCATTCTCTAAAACAATGAATTCCTTTTTCAAATATTTGTATTTAACAAGTAAGTTTTGGAATTCATCTTGTAGTTCATCAAAATCATTTTGCAAATCACTATAATCATTATCATAGGAAGTAGAGGGTTTAGAACTTACCTCGTTTTATTCTTCGATGCGTATGAGGCATTGTTCAACTTCTTCATCATGGGAGGTTGTAGAAGGCTCATCCCATGTTGTTGGATTTGATGTTGTATCCATTTGTGAAGTAGATGCTTTTGAGTTGCTCCTTTCATTTGCATACACTTCATAGATGGCTTCTAATTTTTGCCATACTTCATGTGCCGATCGAATACCTACAACATGATCAAATTCCAAAGTAGTAAGTGAACAATACAAAATACTAAGAGCTTTACCATTTAAGGAGATGATTCTCTTCTCTTCATCATTGAGCTCTTTGAAGCCTTTAGAGGTGTGTGGTGTATTCTTCGTCGGAATGGATTCTCCATTGATGACGGTGTTCCAAATATCCAACCCGCAACCTTGTAAATAGCCTTCCATTCTTTCTTTCCAAAATATAAAATTTTTGGAATCAAACCGAGGTGGCTTGGTGGTGGAGGTGCCGGAAAGATGAGCTTCGTTCGTAGCCGACGATCGTTTCTCTTCACTCGCGATATGAAACGAGCTTGCCAAAGAGTTTGGCTTTGATACCACTTGTAAGTCCAAGCGGCTACGATAATCTAGAGGGGGGTGAATAGATTATCTCCATCTTTTCGATTTCGCCCTCTTTTTCGAACCAAATGCTCAAACACAATAATAAAGGTGCGGAATGTAAACAACACACGTCGATTTATAGAGGTTCAACCCACCTAGGGCCTAATCCTCTACCACCCCAGTATATCCGGGATGGATTTCAAAAATAAAAAAGATTTTATTAATTTACCACAAATTAATACAACACCAACTTACAACAACACCTTGAAGAGCACCACACTCTTCTTCAACACCACCTTTGAGATTACCACAATCTCTTCTTGAAGATTACCACAATCTCCAACGGCACCTTGTGAAGATTACCACAATCTTCAACCTTGAAGAATACCAAATTCTTCAACACCTCAACAAGAAGATTACCACAATCTTCTCACACCTAACACCTAGATCACCCAAGTGTGTTCTTACCACAAGAACACGCACAAGGATATCTTGTGTTGAATGATTACCCAAATTCAAGATTACAACTCGATAATTGATAATACAATAGAGTGCAAGTGTAATCAAGAAAAGCCTAGACCTCAAGAATGTGAAAGTGAATAGCTAGGCAAATTTCAACAAGAAATATGACAATGTAAGAACAAGTGTATTCTTGAGTGTATCTTGTTGTGTTGTAGTTTTCTCTCTTATGATGTAGCTTCAATTCTTCCTCTATTTATAGAAGATGTCTTGTACATGATAGGCTCCTCTTGTGGACATGAATTCTGTAAAAAATTGCAAGAAAATTGAAGAAAAGAGCTGTTAGAAATCAATCCCACAAATTAAGGAAAAGATGTCTGCTGCACAACGGTTACATTTTTGCTGTCAAACTTAAGGGCGACCGGTCGCGCACTATTAAGATAAGAAAAGAACACAGCAAAAAATCAACAGGGTGACCGGTCCTAAGGGGGGTCGACCGGTCGCCCTAGGGTGCGACCGGTCGCCCCCCACGGTGACCGGTCACCCTGACCTATTTTTGGAGTTCTGGGAGTTCTGTTTCGTGCAATGCGTTCCCAGGTACCGGTCGCCTCTTTGGTCGACCGGTCGACCTCCAAAATGAAATGTTGTCCGATTTTTGTCGAAAATAAACCTCAAGAAATACTCCGAAAAATTCGTAAATACATTTTAAACCGATCGGGAGTATTTAGGACGACATTAGAAATATAGTTTTGATTAACACAAAATCATCAAAAGTGTTGTCCGATATAAACTCCAATAAATACTCCGTAAAATAGTAAAAACATTTTAGACCAATCGGGAGTATTAGGACAACATTTAGAAACATAGTTTCAATGTAAAAATCCATTGACACAAAATCATTAAATGTGTTGTCCAATTTTGTCGAAACTAAACTTGAAGAAATACTCCGGAAAATATTAAAACCATTTTAAATCATTTAGGAGTATTTGGACAACCTTTAAAACCATTGTTTTGGTGTAAAATCAAAATCATCAAAATCATGATAAAACCATTTATCAAACAGGCTATTCTTGATTACACTTGCACTCAATTGTATAATTCATTATCGAGTTGTAATCTTGAATTTTTGGGTTATCATTCAACACAAGATATCCTTGTGAGTGTTCTTGTGGTAAGAACACACTTGGGTGATCTAGGTGTTAGGTGTAAGAAGATTGTGGTAATATTCTTGTCGAGGTGTTGAAGAGTGTGGTGCTCTTCAAGGTTGAAGATTGTGGTAATCTTCACAAGGTGCCGTTGGAGATTGTGGTAATCTTCAAGAAGAGATTGTGGTAATCTCAAAGGTGGTGTTGAAGAAGAGTGTTGTGCTCTTCAAGGTATTGTTGTAAGTTGGTGTTGTATTAATTTTGGTAATTAATAAAACCTTTTTTTTCTTTTTGAAATCCATCCCGGATATACTGGGGTGGTAGAGGATTAGGCCCTAGGTGGGTTGAACCTCTATAAATCGACGTGTGTTGTTTACATTCCGCACCTTAATTATTGTCTTTGAGCTTTCGGTTTGGAAAAGAGGGTAAAATCGAAAAGATGGAGAAAATCTATTCACCCCCCTCTAGATTATCGTAGCCGCTTGGACTTACAATTGAATGTTTGAAAAATGATGTGCATCATTTCAACATAAGCACGGATAAAGTCACAAAAATTTTAGATGCACAAAGAGGTGAGCATTCCAAATTGGGACTTGGTTATAAGCCATTTCAAAGTGTTTTTAAGAAAAATAACCAAGGTCCGACTTTTGTACGTGCTAGTAGTTCTAATACTCCTACTTGTTTTTATTGTGGCAAAGTTGGACATTATGCTAATAATTGCAAATTGAGAAATAGCTCTAGACATGTTTGGAGACCCAAAGGTCTCAAGACTAACCCCCATTGACCCCAAAATTATAGGGTACCTAAAAGAAATTCTTTTGTAGGTAATAGGGGCTATAACAACAATGGAAGATTCAAAATGGCTCGTGGACAGTGGATGTTCATGCCATATGACCGGGAGGAGAGAACTTTTTACCAACATCAAGTTCCAAGAAGAGGGTATGGTCATGTTTGGCAATGGCAAAGGAAGAATTCTTGGAAATGGAGAAATTGGTAACTCTTCTTTCTCTCTTAGTAATGTTCTTTTAGTAGAAGGGCTTAAGTTTAATTTGATAAGTGTTAGCCAACTTTGTGATTCAAATTATGATGTTTCTTTCAATAAAGAAAAATGCCTTATTCTTAAAAATGGTGAAATTATTTGTGAAGCAAATAGAAAAGGCAATCTTTACAAAATTTGTACAAGTGATTTGGTTAGTCAAAATATTTCTTGTTTAGTCGCTAATAATGATTTAACTAGTTTATGGCATAGGCGACTTGGACATGTTGGATATAAGAATTTGAAAAATATTTACAAAAACCAACATGTAAAAGGACTACCCAAATTGAATTTTGAAAATCTTGGCTTATGTGACAGTTGTCAAAAGAACAAATTAGTTAAGAGTAGTTTTAAGCCAAAAAATGAAATTTCCACAACCAAACCCCTACAAATGCTTCACCTTAATTTGTATGGGGATATTGGTACGGCTAGTCTAAGTGGAACACATTACACTTTCGTTATTGTCGATGATTTTTCTAGATATACTTGGGCTCTTTTTCTTACCAATAAAAGTGATGCCGTTAATGAGTTTGTTAAGTTGTGTAGACTTATTGAGAATGAAAAGGAAGATACTATTAAGTCTATTCGAAGCGATCGAGGTGGAGAATTTGATGGTGAATTTAGAGTCTTTTGCGAAACTAAGGGATATGCTCATAATTTTTCGGCTCCAAGGACACCTCAACAAAATGGAGTAGACGAAAGGAAAAATCGGACACTACAAGAGATGAGTCGGTCCATGCTCAATGAATTTTCACTTCCAAAATATTTTTGGGCTGAAGCCGTAAGTACCGCTTGTTATGTTATTAATCGAGTTTATATTCGTCCTAAAATGAATAAAACTCCATATGAGCTTTGGAAAGGTAGAACTCCAAATATTAGTTATTTCAAGATATTTGGTTGTAAATGCTTTATTTTGAATACCAAGGATCAATTGGACAAACTTGATCCTAAGGGCGATGAAGGGATATTTATGGGATATTCACCAAAAAGCAAAGCATATCGGGTTTACAATAAGACTAGTGGGGTTGTTGAAGAATCCATCCATGTCAAATTCAATGAAGCTTCGGGTGTTGAAAGGATACCCAATGATGAAAGTGATGAAGAGGATATTATTGAACCAATTGTTCAAGTTGATGATCAACCGTCTACATCAAATGTTCCTCAAGAAGATAGAGGTGATACTTCTGGATCTTCCCGTTGCATTAAAATTTAAAATTTAAGGGAGATCACCCAAAAGATCTTATTATTGGTGATCCCCTTGACAAAGTGATGACCCGGAGAAGATTTGCCGAGAAAGCTCTTATTTCTCAAAAGGAGCCTAAAAATGCTAAGGAGGCTATTGAGGATGAGGATTGGTTCTTAGAGATTCAAGAGGAGTTGAATCAATTTGAAAGAAATGATGTATGGAAATTGGTACCTTGTCCTCCATCTCAAACTATTATTGGTACAAAATGGGTATTCCGGAACAAACTTGATGATCAAGGCAACATTGTTCGAAATAAGGCAAGGTTAGTAGCTCAAGGGTATTGCCAAGAAGAAGGTATTGACTATGATGAAAATTTTGCACCCGTAGCATGTTTAGAAGCTATTCGTATTTTACTGGCCTATTCTTGTTTTAAAAATTTCAAACAATACCAAATGGATGTTAAATCCGCTTTCTTAAATGGTATTATTCAAGAAGAAGTCTATGTAAAACAACCTCTGGGGTTTGAAAATTTTTCTAGGCCTAATGATGTTTATAAACTTAAAAAGGCCTTGTATGGTTTAAAGCAAGCACCCCGTGCATGGTATGATAGACTTAGCTCTTTTCTTTTGCAAAATGGTTTTATAAGGGGTAAAGTTGATACAACTCTCTTTGTTTTTGAAAAAGGGCAAGATTGCTTACTTGTGCAAATTTATGTTGATGATATTATTTTTGGTGCTACTAATGATTCCTTGTGCAAGAAATTCTCTAAGTTGATGTAAGGTGAATTTGAGATGAGTATGATGGGAGAGGTCAACTTCTTTCTTGGACTCCAAATTAAGCAATGTCAAGAAGGCATATACATTTCGCAATCAAAATATACAAAATAAGTCTTGAAAAAGTTCGGCATTGAAGAAGGAAGAACCGTTTCTACTCCCATGGCAACAAATGTCAAAACTGACAAAGATGAAAAATGCAAGTCCGTGGATGAATCAAAGTATCGAGGTATGATTGGTAGTTTACTTTATTTAACCGCTAGTAGACCGGACATTCTTCATGTCGTATGCCTATGTGCTCGTTTTCAAAGCAATCCCAAATAATCTCATATGAGTGTCGTTAAAAGGATTTTTCGATATTTGAAAGGCACTATCAATATGGTCTATTTTATCTAAAGAATGAGAATTTTTCTCTTAAAGGTTATAGTGATTCGAATTATGCGGGAAATATTGATGATCCGAAAAGTATTTTCGGATCATGTCAATTTTTAGGTGATTGCCTAGTTTCTTGGTTTTCAAAGAAGCAAAACTGTGTTTCTCTTTCAACGGCCGAAGCTGAATATATTTCCGCCGCTTTTTGTTGTACTCAACTTCTTTGGATGAAACAAACCTTAGCGGATTACAAATGCTCTTTTGAAAACATACCTATCTTTTGTGATAATATATCCGCTATAAATATTGCTCAAAACCCGGTTCATCATAACCGTACTAAACATATTGAGATTCGACATCATTTTCTAAGGGATTGTGTTTCAAAACGAAAAATTGAGATATCTTTTGTACCATCTCAAGATCAATTAGCGGACATTTTTACAAAACCGTTATCTTCCGAGACTTTTGCGTCCATACGAGCTCGGTTAGGCATAATGCATATTGAATGAGGTTTACGTTTACATTTTGCATGTTTTTAAAACTTAAGGGCAAAAAATCGGATTTTTGGTTGAAAATTCGGATTTTGAAAAACTTGACAAAACAGTGGGCTGAAGAGGTTGAGGGCAACCGGTCGCCCTCAACGTCGACCGGTCGCCCTCAACCACGACCGGTCGCCCTGAGCTATATTTTGAATTAAAATCGTTTTGTCTTCAGCATTCGACATTTTAACTTATTTTTGCCATTTCTCGTCCCTTTTGCCAAATTCACACAAATTTCACTCAAAATTGATTTTCATGCATTCAATTCATGTCTTGGACCTTATATAGCATGTTTATCATCATCATTGCTCATCTGTACCGATCGAATGGTAAGAATTTTCCTTTCTTTGCTCAATTGGGTTGAACCCTTGAGCTTGTGGCTTTCTTGTATATTTTTTGATGAAATTATATTATGATCATAATGAGCTTGATTGTTATATTGTATTGTATGATGTTTGATGTGAATTGGTGATGAAAATATTTTGCTTGATTCATTTACAAGAGCTCTATACAACTTCTTTTAATTTTTACACCCACAAGGTATTCGATGAAATGTCACAATGAATATTTCAACTTCTCCATGATTCTCTTGCTTCCAAAAGTCTTAAATACTTATTGAGATCATGTTTTGGCAAATAAAACGAGCATATGAACTCTTCATGATACATTTCTCCCATTTTCCTTGGATTTTAAGCCTAAATTGTTCAATGGTTGATGAACCGTTTCTTTGGCGCACTTTGATATAATTGTATGATGTTTTTATCTTCCTAACATTCTTTTTGATGATTCCAAAGGGGGAGAAACAGGAAATTGGCTCGTTAGCTAAAAGAAGCTAATAAAAGCTCTCAATAAAAGTTATAAGCTACAGCTTCCTAAAGCCAAGTATACCTAGTCCATGGCTTGTATTATGAACTCAATTGCAAAAGATTATAAGTATTGTGACAGGGGGAGCTTCTTAGCTTATGATGTTTATATGCATCTTATATAAGCTTGTTATAGCTTGTGCTTCTAGCTTATGCAATATCTCTTGTTGATATGCTCATAGATAGGGGGAGCTTTGTATGGAATGTTTTTTAACGGATAGTTCACTCGTAAAATCGGAAAATTTATTTGTTTTCAAAATCGTCCTCGAGAAAATTGTTTTGGTTTGTAATCATCAAAAAGGGGGAGTTTGTTAGATAAATGTTTTTATCATGATTTTGATGATTTTGTTCAAATGTGTTTTTAAACCAAAACAATGTCCCTATATGTTGTCTAAATACTTCCGATCGATTTAAAATGTTTTTACTATTTTTTGGAGTATTTTTTGGAGTTTATTTTCGATAAAAAATTTGACAACACAGTTGTTTCAGGCTCGACCGGTCGCCCTATAGGGCAACCCGTACCTGAGTTGAGTTTTGAAACAGAAAAAGGGACGTAGAAAAATTGAGAGAGGGCGACCGGTCGACCAGGTGGTCGACCGGTGAGGGCGATAGGTCGACCCCTGGGCGACCGGTACCTAGGAGTCCCTCTTTTGGTTCAGTCTTCTCTGTTTCGTATTTTTATCAACCCCAACCGGTCAACATCAAGGGCGACCGGTCGCACCCCCCTCCGACCGGTCCCCTTGTGTAAAAATTGCAGAAATTCAATTTCAATCTTATCTCTGCACGACCGGTCGCACCCTTGTTTTATCAGCAAACTATCCGTTGCATTTTCAGACAGCTTTTCCCTATTTTGTGGGATTGATTTCTAACAGCTATATTGATGATTTTAAATGGTTTCTTTTGCAGCAAATCACTCCCCAAGGAGGAGCCTATGTCTGGAAATCAAAGCCAAGACCTCTCCTATAAATAGAGGCTTCATTCAAGCAACAAGATACAACACTCTACACAAGCAAAGAGCAGACAAGCAAACACTTTCATATATCTTGTTGTATTAGCCTTAGCACTTTCACTTGCACAAATTTGAGGTCTAGGCTTTCAATTCTTGATTACACTTGTACTCATATTGTATCATTCATCATTGAGTTGTAATCTTGATTTTTTGGTCATCATTCAACACAAGACATCCTTGTGAGTATTCTTGTGGTAAGAATACACTTGGGTGATCTAGGTGATAGGTCTTTGAAGGTTGTGGTAATCTTCAAAGGTGTTGTAACAGGGTTGTGGTAATCCTCAAGGTGGTGTAAGAGGGTTGTGGTAATCCTCAAGGTGTTGCAAGAGGGTTGTGGTAATCCTCAAGGTGTTGTATTATTAATTTTGGTAATTAATAAAATCTTTTTCTATTTTTCAAAATCCATCCCGGATATACTGGGGTGGTAGAGGATTAGGCCCTAGGTGGGTTGAACCTCTTTAAATCGAAGTGTGCTATTTAGTTTCCGCACTTAGCATTTCGTCTTTGCTTGAATTTTCGAAAAAGAGGGCAAAATCTGAAAAACCGAGATAATCTATTCACTCCCCCTCTAGATTATCGTAGCCACTTGGACTAACACTATGTCAATCAGTCGAGAAGCAGCAGACTCCAGGAAGCAGTCAGCAGACTTCAAGGGCTCAACCTGTACAGTACACTTCCAGAGGAGAAGTTGACTCTGGATGAGAAAGTGGAAGAATTGGTGGAAGAGGCAGATGTACTCCACCAGCAAGGCCTAGAGATGTTCAATACATAAATCCCCAGAAGAAAGGCTTGTTATCTTTGGGATGGATGGACTGGACGAACTTGAAAATAGAGAAGGGACCAGGATGAATGAGGAGATGGCCAGGAGGCAAGAAGAAGAAAATAAAAGGTTGGATCGTGAATGGGAAGAAAGACAAATAAGAGAAGACCCAGCTGCAAAAAGAGCATATGAGAAGAAGAAGAGGCAAGAAGATGAAAAGCAAAGAAAGAGAGCTGAAGAAGATAGGCGAAGAGTCAAGATGAAGGCGAGAGAAAGAAGGAAGCGGCGAGAGGCTTTGAAGACTAAAAACCCCTTCATGTTGTATTTTTACTTCAATGTAAATACACAGACATTTGTAAGTACTTTGCATACTCTTTTTCATTGTACTTTGTAAAGATTTGTAAAGTTCAAGAATGATATGTTCAATAAAATTACATACTCACACAAATCATTCTTTGTTTATGCACGGTTTACTTTGCTAGTTTTATTTAAGTTTTGACATCTTCAAAAAGGGGGAAATTGTTGGGAAATTTATGTATTAAATTTTGATGATACCATGTAAAACTTAGATTAGGAAGTTGGCACCCCTATTCCACTGTAAATCAACTTGTAATAGATAGGGTTCTATAAGTTGAGTAAATGCATCCAAGGTGAAAAATGCAGGACTCGACTGAAGATCGAAGAGAAGAATCAGTTGTGTGGTAGCTGAGTGAAGTGAAGTCCAGTATCAGTCAAGTGAAAGAAAAGTTATCTCAGTCAGCAGATTGATAGCTAAGTCATTCCAAGATAAGTGGAGTTGACTATCAAAAGAGTTATGCAGCAGAAAGGATCAAATAAAGCTGAAGAGATCCGTTGTCAAGCAAAGTCAATTGTTTGCTGAAAATAGGCATGTGTCAGACTGCCTACCTCAAAGTTGTTTTGCTGAAAGAATGCAAAAAGTAAGGAGCCAATGAGATGTACCTGAAAACCTGCAGAGTTTAAGGAAAGGTTGCAGAGCATTAAATTCAAGGATCAGTTTACATCAAAGTTGCAAGACAAGACAAGCCAACAACTTCAAAGTGTAGTTTGAAAAATACATCTATCTCTTCGACTTATATATTTTTCAAACAAGAACTATAAAAAGGCTGAAGAATACACAGAGAGAAGGTTACGAATGCAAGCAAGCAAATAGACATTAACCTGCAAAGCAAGAGCAAATATCTCTCAAGCATGCTATTCATATCTTCAAGCCTAAACTCAAAGGAAATCAATCCAACACACTCAGTGAAGGAAAGACAACTTCAAACATGTTGAAGAGGAAAATCTTGTTTAAAAGAACAAGGGGTCTAGACTCCAAGGTTGAAGGAGGTGTAGTAAGGCTCCAGTTTGAACCAAATGCTTTAGACTCGTTGGAGGGCTATGTGAATAAATTCAAGAGTTTGAAGGAGCTGAAGTAGCAAGACAGTCGTTTTGTGAAGAATAAGTTGAGTCCTTGAAGTTGAGCCAGCTGTGTGATCAAGGTCAAGTTTGGACTGTCACCATTTTGTAACAGAGTCTCCGTTACGTTAGTGGATTTCTCCAGGGGTTGGAAAAGAGTGGACTAGAGGAATTACCCCATTCCCGAACACTATAAAATTGCTTGTGTCATTTACATTCAACACACTTTTATTCTTGCGTACTTATCTTGTGTTTGTTTAAATTTGCTAAGTCAACTGATAATAACTAAGCTTAAAACAAGTGTTGAAAAATATATTTCAAACAAGGGTGAAAGTCTTCCGCTGTAAAAACCAAGTCTATTGAATATTTAAAGAGTTAATGAATCAGCTGAGTTATATTATCAACAATTTCACCAAGTCTGTTGAGTGGTTAACTCTATTGTGCAAGTAAACTAAGATGTCCACCTGACTTGAGGCAACTCTAAATCTAAAAAGGATTAAATCAAAAATTTGGTAAAGTTTATTCAACCCCCCCTTCTAGACTTTACATTATAACCCCTTGGGACCTACATAAATCGATGGGTTCTGGCTCAACTGCTGACGAATGTGTGATCATACACTATCTGTATTCAACAAGAACAATGTTAAAATTGAAAATAGTTATTGCTTCAATTAAAATTGAATTACTTATTACTATATTTATGTTGAATATTTCAATCTCTGGCAAAGGCGCCAAAAACTTGATCGCTAAAATCTATTACGCTAAACCACAATAGTACGATATAGTTTATAGATAGTGGCAATCAAGGTCGTATTCCTCAAGGATTGATCTGAAGCACATAAAGTATATCAATTTCATAGTCTAATTTTATTGAAGCTTTCGTAAAACAAGAATTATATCTAATTAACCATAAAATTTCCTAAACTAAAATATCTAATTACTATAAATCGTCAAACTTCACGAAATTGAATAAATCATAAAAGTAATCCTAGGACTATGATCTTGACATGCTTTATCAATATTAATTCCAATTAGTGTTTCAAAACAACTAGTTTCTATGTATCTATGGTTTAATTCCTAACGTAGTTTATTCCCTTTCCCGAAGCAAACAAACCGTAGATCAATATTGAATTGCTAGTATCCTTACTCAACAATCAATATCAACTCCCAAAAGCATAGAGAGTTAAAATAAATCCCCACAAACATTGTAAGTCTCCCGACTCTACACCCATTTATGTTATGAATCCATTATCTAATGCTACATATCATATCCCGAATTATGAACTAACAAATTAAATATGCAAATTATTGGCTAGATAATTGATAAGAAATAAGCCACGAATTCATAAATAGATAACGAGAAACCAATTAATATGAAACAATCAAAATAGAATTAACATGAATCCACAGTCTTGATCACGTCCTAGAATCAAAAGATTTAACCTAACATAATTGTTTGCAAATCCATAGACAAACTTGTAAACAAAGAGTTAAACATGAAATTAAGAACGAAACGAAAAGATCTAGATTATGATGATGAAACCTTCTTGAGTAGATGAATCCATCTTCACAATCTCGAATCTTCGCGCCTTCATGGTTGATAGAGGTCTCGTGTTGTTCTTCGTTGTAGTTGTCTCCTTTCTCTCTATGGTATTATTTTTTCTCCCAAATGTGTTATCTCTGACTTTAGGGTTATGTTTTCCTTTTATAGTTGCCTTTTAGGATCCTCGTTAGAGTCCTTGCGAAATAAGAAAACAAAATCCATCGTGCGTCGCACTTTACACGCTCGTATGATTTCACACGGTCCAGTCATGTGAATCATCTTCAGTTTCTGTAAATCGCATATCTCTCCTCACACGGCCGTGTGATTTCACATGACCTAACCATGATTTGAAACAAGTAATTTATTCCCTGCACACTCATACAGTCGTGTTATTTCACATAGTCCGGTCGTGTGAGCTTGTTTCTCTTATTTTCTTCGCATCTTTGTTCGTCCCTTGGCTTTTGATATTCTGGTTTGGGTCGTTCTATTGATATGCTTTAAAATATAATTTTGTTTCCTACAAAAGTACACAAAGATACATAGTATCATGCCCAACAAGAGAAACTAACCTAAACATACTTAATATTCATGTAAATGTATCAATTATGCACCAAAATATACTTCTAAATGCATGCATATTTACCACTTATCAAGGGGGATCTTGGATAGATCGTGGAGAGACAACGATTTGAATCGTTTCCTAACAACTTCATCAACTGAGAGTTTTGAGATCGTGGAGAGATAGAAATTTGAATCGTTTAATAACATGTTCATCAACCTGAAGCTTGGTGGTATGAAACATTTTACCTCATTTGAAAGAATTAACATTCGCATAATACATCTTGTCGCTATACTAATGAGATGTTTTAGTTTAATAATAATTGTCCCAATTTCTATCGAACTCAATAGTGGTATTAGAGCCTAGGTTATTCGAATTTAATTCTTTATAAAGAATTGAATCATTCATGGGATAAATATTGTAGTTTGGTTTGGAACAAAAATATTACTCTTTGTTTGGGATTTAAAGAAAATCAGATTAGCTTTTAGCATAAGACGTGGGAACGCCATATGGACACCTGCAGGATTCAGAGTTGTTGTTAGCATAAGGTGTGGACATGTCATATGGACACCTGCATGATTTGCTACAAGTGGCACCCTATTTTTTGAAAATCGATTTATTGAAAACATTGACACTTGTTGCTTGGGCTTCATGAGTTTTTACTTAGATGTTAAATGCTAGTTCTACTTGAAAACTCATATATTAAGCCCAAACTTGAAAGAGAAATACAGAATCATAATTTAATGTCTAATATGCTTAATATTATCATTTGATGATTGAATGTTTGGATGATCATATAGCCTAGGCCTTTATGACTGGATTATTCTATGCATGATTTGGTTACTTATGGATTGTAATTAGAATAAGGTTTGTGTGTCCCCTCATGTCTCTTATATTCTCAGTATGTAATTATACCCCTCTCCTATGTATCTCCACTTGGAACTATTTCAAGGTTTCTTATATTTTTTAAATGTAATGAGAGTATAATAGGATGGTGAGGTCTTTCTTTTATTTGACGGTCGTCACTAAAGGAAGGAGATTCATTGGAGTCATGGATGAATGAAGGCCCATGCATGTATGGGATGCATATATGTAATAGACATGATCTATTTTTATTTTGATTACTACACTTAGATTGACCACGATCCACTTTGGCTCGAGTGGATTGCATAGGTATTAAAGGCTCATGATCATCCTTAGGCTCTAGATGTATGTGATGCATGATGGTTTGTTTATTGCTTTCCTTATGATACTTGATTGCTATCATTAGGATATAATGCACTAAATAAACAATATAAAACGATACAAGACCTTACATAAATAACAAACCGAAGTTTTTTTCCTTACATGAATGGTTTCAAGGCCAGACCTAAACTTTCAAAATTTAAGGTTGATATCAAACATTATTGGGCAAAATTGGGTTGGACACAATAGTCCAAGTTTTCCATCAAAAGTAGTAATATGTGATTGACCAAACTTGGTATGTTGGCTATGAGTTGTGGGATATGCTAAGTGTGGAAAGTCATGTTGCTACCAATCATAATGATGATCATGATTTAAGGGAGTTAGAGATATTGGCCATAAGTCGTGGAATACTCTCTAGTTATGTTATTTGATTGAATGTTTTGATGGGTCATGCTTGACATTAAGTACCATATAGGCTCATAAAATTGGGGTATGTGAGAAATATGAAGCAATATATCTTTGAGGTTGCATAGAGATGTAATTGAAAATTTGTTTACTACCTTTTGCTTTTATCATATGAGCTCATACAATTGGGGTGTATGATAAATTCAATTGGACTTCAAGCTCACTAGGAAATTAGATTTCTCGAATTTTCATTATGAGGGATATGAAATTCGAATAAAATAGTTGGAGCCGTTTACTTTTAAAGACCTTAATTTAAATGAGATACTAAATTGAATGAATGCTTATTTTCTATCTCGTGTATTATTTTGTAGATAAACATAAAATGGCAAAGAATCCGATCGCATCTATTCTTGACTCAAACAAACACACCGGTCCAAATTTTGTTGATTGGTTGAGAAATCTTAAGATTGTCCTTGACTCTGAAAAGGAAAATCTACATTCTCACACAATCACCACCACTAACTCAACCGGTGGATGCCACCAATGAAGAACTTGAAAATTATCACAAATATCTTGAGGATAATCTTAAAGCTCGATGATACATGTTGACATCAATGTCGATTGACCTTCAGAAGCAACATGAGAATATGATGAATGCTTCTGAAAATTATATGCACTTGCAAGCGTTGTGTACTAAGAATATTAGGCAAATGAGTTATCAGATCTCAATAGAGCTCTTTAGAGCTCGAATAACTGAAGGATTTTCGGTCCAATAACATGGACTAAAGATGATAAGCTTTATTGAGAAGCTCTCGTCCCCTAATCTTGTAATGAACAATGATCTCTATGTGGACTTGATACTTCAGTCATTGCTTAGTTCATTCAATTTATTTGTGGTCAATTTTCATATGCACAAGATGGAAATTTCCATTATAGTGCTAGTCAATATGTTGACTATAATATAGTCAACTATTAAAAAGGATAAACCAATCTTACTTGTTGGTTCGTTTCCCAAACCTAAGTCTTCTAAGTTCAAGACTTATAAGACAAATAAATGAAAGGTAAAGAGTTCCCATAACAATAACAAGCTAAAGGCTAAGGGTGGTGTTAAGAAATCTCAAGCTAATGACAAATGCAATCATTGCGGTAAAATGAGGCATTGGAAGAGGAACTGCAAGGAGTATCTTGCAACTCTCCCGAAGGGTTCTGGTATGTTCTTTGTTGAAGTTAATTATTTGATTAATGATTCTTCTTGGGTATTAGATATTCGGATGTGGTTCTCATATTTGCAATAATTTGCAGATGCTAACAAGAAGCATGGAGCTAACTAAAGGAGAACCGACCTTGAGGCAAAAGTTGCTGCATTAGCCATATGTACTGTTCATTTAGCTCTTATTAATGGAAATGTAATAGTTTTAAATAATTGTCTTTATGTACAAAATTAATAAAGAACATTGTTTATATTCTAGTCATGGATAGAGAAGGTTATTATTTTATGATAAAAGATGGAAAGTGTTCCATATTCAGAAATTCTGCTTTAATTCATGAGGGTATTTTGACAAAATGATTTTTATACTATTCATTTACAAAATTCCCATAATGCATATTCAACAAAATAATAAAAGAAAAATAGATAATCAAAACCATACATATCTTTGGCATGCAAAATTAGGTCAGATATCCAAAGAAAAATTCACAATATGGCACAATAGATTGGCCTCATGGACTTGCAAGAAATGCCAACATGTGAATCATATCTTAAAGGAAAAATGACCAAGTCCCTTTTTATTGGTCAAGTGGAACGCACTGCCAATCTTTTGGATTTAATCCATACCAATGTATGTGGACCACTAAATGTTGGTGCTCGAGGGAATTTTTTCTACTTCACTACCTTCACAGATGATTATTCAAGGTTATGATATGTGCACTTGTTAAGACACAAGTATGAAGCTTTTGGAAAGTTCAAAGAATTCAAACAAGAATTAGAAAAACAAACCAACCAAAGTATTAAAGCAATTCAATGTGGTCGAGGAGGTGAATACGTAAGTGGTGATTTCTTTGATTATCTAAAAACGAATGGAATTATATCACAATGGACTCCACCTGGCACACCTAAGTTAAATGGGTTAGTCGAGCGTAGAAATCGAACTTCATTAGATATGGTTCGGTCATTGATGAGTTTCACTTATATTCCTCTTTTATTTTGGGGGTACACCTTAGAAATGGCAATATTCTTACTAAATAGAGTGTCATCAAAGTCGACGCCCAAAACACCTAATGAGATGTGATGTGGCAAAACACCTTCATACAAGTGCTTTTGAGTATGGGGGTGTCTTGCTTATGTAAAGAAACTAGTGGGAGATAAGATGGATGCAAGATCCATCTTATGTAAGTTTGTAGGTTATCCAAAAGAGTCTATTGGATACTACTTCTATGATCCATTAAAACAAAAAGTGTTTGTTTCTAGGAATGCCACTTTCCTAGAGAAAGAGTTTTTGTTGGACAAAAATGGCAAGATCATAGAACTTGAAGAAGGTCAAGATCTACAAACTACCTGACAAAACGCAATGGTTCAATCAACTTTGACTTCTAATACACAACCTTTAAGAAAGTCCGAAAAGACTTCAAAACAACCTGAAAGGTATGGTTTATTGTTGGAGAACAATAACGAGAACCTTTCCTTGGATAATTGTCCAAGACATTACAAGGAAACAATATTCGATATTGATTCAAATAAATGGAGGGAAGCCATGGAATCTGAAATGGACTCTATGTATACCAACAAGGTTTGGGTCTTAGTAGACCCACCTGAGGGTATTGTACTTGTTGTATGTAAATGGGTTTACAAAGGAAAACTTGGGGTATGTGGAGAGGTAGAGACCTATAAAGCGAGATTGGTAGCAAAAGGTTATACTCAAAGGCAATGAATTGACTATGAGGAAACATTTTCTCCAGTTGTAATGCTAAAATCGGTAAGAATTCTACTTGCCATAGCTGCATATTATGACTATGAGATATGGCGAATGGATATAAAACTTCTTTCTTAAATGGAAAAATTGAGGAAGAGATTTACATATAACAACCAGAAGGTTTCATATCCAAAGGAAATGATCAAAAAATTTATAAGCTTCAAAGATCCATTTATGGACTTAAATAAGCTTCTCGTAGTTGGAATATTCGATTCGATGAGGTAATCAAATCATTTGGTTTTCTCAAGAATGCAAATGAATCATGTGTGTGCAAGAAGTTGAGTGGGCGAGTGGTGACATTTTTAGTACTTTATGTTGATGTCATTCTACTTATTAGGAATGATGTAGTTTCTACTTATTTGGAATGATGTAGGAATGTTATAGTCAACGAAAATATGGCTATCTACACAATTCTCCATGAAGGATATGGGAGAAGCATCCTATGTGTTAGGAATCAGAATCTATCTAGATAGATCAAATAAGATGCTTGGACTATCGCAATCTGTATACGTAGATAGATACTAAAAGGATTTAGTATGGACGAATCCAAGAGAGCATTTTTGCATGTGGTTCATGGTATTGCTCTTTTAAAATCTATGTCCCCAAAGACACCTGAAAAAAAGAGATAAAATGGCTCAAATACCTTGTGCATCATCTGCTATAGGAAGCATAATGTATGTTATGATATGTACTAAACCTGATGTTACATATGCTCTAAGTGTTACGAATAGATATGAGTCTAACTCAGGAGAAAAAGACTAAAAATCCATGAAATCAATCCTTAAATACTTGCGATGTATTAAGGATTATTTTTTAATATACGGCAATGGAGAATCAAGACTTGAATGCTTTACTGATTCAAGTTTTCAATCTGATGTAGATGATTCAAAATCGATGTCAGGAATACATATTCACCTTTAATAGAGGAACAATCAGTTGGAAAAGTTCTAAAAAAGAAACGACTGTTGAATCCACAACGAGGCTGAATACATAGCCGCATCTGATATTGCAAAAGAAATTGTTTGGGTGAGGAACTTCACACAAACATTGGATGTAATTCCATCTATTGTTGATCCAATATCCATATATTGTGATAACAATGGAGCCATTGCACAAACACAAGAACCAAGGTCTCATCAAAGGTCAAAACATATCTTATGGCGATGATTAGAGAAATTATTGGTAGAGGCAATGTCAATATTGAGTGGAGTTGCCTCGGCAGAAAATATAGCAGATCTGCTAACAAAGCCCTTAGCACAGAAAGTATTTGAAGGGAATCTTGAGAAGATGAATCTTATATACATGGGTAATTGGCTCTAGGGCAAGTAGGATATTGTTAGAATAGTGCTCTGCGAGTCAATTGATTGACTACAAAACTATTTGTATGGACGATTTTAATTTAGTTAATATCAATTGTAAGGTCATTCTTCATATTGACCTATATTTAATTAAGGATGAAGTCCTTAGACCATATGTACTACAAAACATGATTGAGTATTGGATGGCAATCATTGAATATGTTTATATGGTCTTGGTGTTAAAATTGTTCCAAGTCGAGGGCTTATTAAGACATGACATTAACTCGCCCAGAAAGACTTGTGTATACAATGCATGTTCGGAAGGAAGATGTTTCATTCCATAAACATCGGTGTAGTGACACTAGTGCATGTATACCCGTGCTTGTTTGAGAATAAGTACACTGAACTACCCCGTCAGAAATTTTATAAGGAAATATTTTTGTCAAATAGAAATTCCCAAACATTACGATAGTGTATGATATAATCCATAGACTTGAGGCATCATAGTAATCTTATAATTGGCATAATATACTTTGATTTATTTTCTGATTGCATGACAATCATAAACAAAATATTTTGGTTATATTATCTTCGTCTATGAAGGTTGATATATGGCCAATAAAGGATCCGTCAGCTATTTACTAGAAATACGGTAATCTCTTATGTTTTAATAATACTTGATTCAATAAATCCATGGCCATGGTAGAGTTGGTTAATTAGGAAAGGAGTTACCTAGATTAACATCAATGAATCAAGAAATTTGAAATGACTTCATAGTATTGAGTTAATAAGAATTTCGACTATAATCCATCTTTGGACTCAATCGGGAGATTAGTAGCTGGAAGGACTATACTTACACGATATTCGTATTGGAAAGGTTCATCACAACTTCACCTATATCTAGGTCTTCATGACGTGTTGCTAGACACCAATCATGATTTGTAGGTTCTTAGAATTAAGGACTTGATTCTAAGATATATTAATCAACTGGATTAATTAATTAGAACATATATAAATTAATCAAATAAACATAATAGTTATGAGCCTACTACTAGCTTATTGGTGAACCTAAGGATTCATACACTTACTTGGACAAATTCACTTCTTACATGAGAAATAATTCAATTGTTGAATTAAATAAATTAATATGATTAATTATTGATAATAAATTAATTCAAGACTGGAATTAATTGGATTAATAGTTTGGACCTAAAATAGTTAGGAGCTCAAATAAAACAATCAAGACTAGGTTCATTGAATTTTGAATTCAATAGACTTATGAAGAAATATATTAATCCATAATTAATATGGATATGTCCAATATAATTTGATATAAGAGAGATGTCCATTAGATGGAATTTTGGAGTTCATAAGAGCCCAAAATAATTATCTTTGAAATTTATATGATATGTATATATAGTATATGATGATATATTTAATTATATACTAGTGGCGAATCTCTACAAACTTATATATATGATATATATGTGTGTATAGATGACACATGTGAGTGTGTCTCTTCAAAGATGATATCAACCAACATGTGGACAGTAAAGCTAATGTCTTTTGACATGCTTTATACTTTTTTTACCCATGGGATTAGTGATTGCCATAATTGATATCTTTAGAAGCTCAAGCTTCATTCTCATCTTGTGTGTAAAGTTTGAAAGACATATTACTTTAAATGTTATACATGCATTAATGTATGGAGATACATTATACATATGTAATAAGGAAAGATTCTTTTTAATCTATAAATAGCACTTCTTGAAAGACTTACAAAGTTGATGTGTGAACAATCATATCTTCAAGAGTGTTATAGGTTGAGAACTCTTTTCATAAATCTTCATGTTTTATTATTTATATTGTATGTGTGCTCTTTTTCATTCTTGAATTAAGAAGACTTAGAACAAATCAGCAAACACATAAATTATTTGTGTGGGTTGTTTCTCATTTTTATATTCTCTTGTAAGAATAATAGTTCCATTAGTTTACTAGCATAAGTGTGAGACTAGTGAATATCCAAGCTGGTGTAGATAAATTTAGAGGGGATACAATTGGAGCCCTTTGGTGAATCTTTTCAAGGAAGGGGTATCTTGGATAGATCGTGGAGAGACAACGATTTGAATCGTTTAATAACATCTTCATCAACTGAGATTTTGAAGATCGTGGAGAGATAACGATTTGACTCGTTTCATAACATCTTCATCAACCAGAAGCCTGGAGGTATGAATTATTTTACCTCATTTGAAAGAATTAACATCCGTATAACTAATCCTATCGTTATAGTAATGATTTATTTTAGTTTAATAATAATTGTTATTATTGCAAAATTTTAAATTATGTAGCGTTTAGCATCCTGATTTCTCGATCCCTATTCTCTTTTTTGGTAGTATCACGTTTATATTCAAAAAAATTTAAGTCGGTAAGTATACATTTACTTTACAATATTTCTCTAAAATTATATCAAATTATAAGATATCATTTATATTATATAGATATTGTAATAAATTTCTCATGTAGGAACAACAATTGAAATAACTTTCTCATGCATGAACAATAATGAAATTACTGATTTACACAGTCAAATTGTACTTGAATTCCAAGTAATGCTAGATGAAAACAATGACATTAGGTTGGTTGTTACAAAGATTTTGTGATCATATTTTAGAGGCAGTGATTTATTTAGTAAACAATAATGGTCAAAATTCATTAATTCCTCGAATAACAGTGACCTCATCCGATCTGAGGTTGCCATTTAATTTTCCATGAAGACAATTCTCTTTGATCGTTTGATATGTGATGGCGATCAACAAAAGTCAAGGACAATCTCTCTATCTCTCTCATATTGGGCTTCTTTTGCAAAAAAACAGTATTCAATCACAATCAATCATACATTGTTATATCGAGAGTGACTAATCATAAAAAACTACGAATTTTGTATACTAGAAAGTTTTTCGTGATTCGTAAATTGCATTCCTTCATTACCATTATTTATGGAAACTTGATAGATTTCTTTTTTAATTAAAAGAAACTTGATAGATTTATAATATATTTTTGTTAAGAAAAGATTTAATTAAAAATGTCAAGTATTCACTTTTCAATAATATAAGTTCAATATGAAAATATATGTGCCACAAATACATACATTAATTTTTTTTATAGAGAGGTAGAGTGTGTGAGAGAAAGAGAGTGATAGATCTAATATTAATACGGAGATGTAAATATACTGAGATAATTCTAAACGAGCTAAATTTAACATTTAAGTCTATAATTGAAAATATAAATTTTATGTATAAATTTTTATTTATATTTACTTTATATGAATATTATTCTTAAAACAAAGTAATAAATATCAGCTCATATTAATAGATTATTTCATTATAAATTAATAATAAAAAAAATAATTATACACGTGCAACGCACGTGCGGAATTACTAGTATAATTAAAATGAATAGCAACAAACTAGTATTAAAATGGAATTTTGATAGATAGAAGATTTAAAGATAGAAACTTTTGCAGGCAGAAACGTGAACAAAGATACAATTCACCCCGTACGTTGATTCTACAAGAATATCGTAAGAGAGACAAGAATTAAGAGAATACCCTCCATTTTTATTTTAATAATCAATCACTCTAAAAATAATAAAAAAGCAAGTATTTATAGAATTAAACTTCTACCACAAATAAACTCATAACTATTGGAATTAATTCTTCAAAGATAATAAAATAACCCAAAAAAATTAATCTTAATAGATAATAAGTTATATTTAAATCTTATATCCATCAAAAACCTAAGTGGTGTTGCGATGGCATATTAAGGATCTCCAGATACCAACTGATGCAGACAAAATCGTGAACTACGATACAACTCACCTCATAAGTTGATTCTACACGACTACCATAAGAGAGACAAGAACTGATAGAATACTCTCGATTTTTAATTCAGTAATCAATTACCCGAAAAATAATAACAAAATAAGTATTTATAGGATTAAACTATTACCACAATGAAATTATTAGCTATTGAAAACTCTTAAAAGATAATAAAGTAGCTCACTAAAACTAATCTTAATAGATAATAAGTTATTTTTAAATCTTATTTTCATCATTAAAATAACCCACTAAAACTAATCTCAATAGATAATAAGTTGTCTTTAAATCTTGTGTCCATCAAATTTGCATTTAGTATTAGGTACAAATTGAAATTAATAACTCACCTAAAGGCTATATGTACAAAGAAGGTTTTGCATATATCACTTGTCCACCCAAAAGCAATTTCCACAAACACAACAAAAGAAAAAACGTTCTTATCTTTTAGGGTTAAAGATTCTATTGCACAACATTCCGCAGAAAAATGTCAGCAATTTATGCTCCCGTATATTTTTTGGACTTTCTTCCCGTGCATTTTTTGGACATTTTTACGCTCCCGCCAAAATTTTCAAATTTGTTTGCGTTTGTTGTTTTAAGGCTGTTTCAAACATGTTTCATCTAATAAAATTTTAGTGGAAAAATAACTTCTAACCCCAATAAATAATCAAATTTATACTCGAAATCTTATAAAAAATCAAGAAATATACACATAAAACAACACATATAAAAACCAAACAAATTGAAAATATTATAGAAACAACATGAATAAAAACATAATTCAATTTTTGATCCAATGCATTGAAAACATCAAAAACATGGAAACAACCAAGAAACAACGGAACACCATTGAAAACTATATAAAAACAACCCAGAAATAACATAAACAATATAAAAAACACCATATTAACGAAAAGAGCTTAACAATAGGTAAAAATTGCATTGAAACATCGGAAACTACATGGAAACAACAAAGAAACATTATAACAAGATTAAAAATAGTATAAAAACAACCCAAAAACAACAAAAACAATATGTAAAACAATGCATGAACAGAAAAGAGCGTAAAAAATAAAAGGTGTATTGAAATATCGAAGAAACAAACAAAACAACATAGAAACAACCAAGAAACAAATATAAACAACATCGAAACAACAAATATAACATATAAAGCAATACAAGAACAAAAAGAATCGAAAAAAATGTAGAAATAACCAAAAAATATACATGAGCATAAAAAAGTCAAAAAAAGAGTACAAAATTGATAGGAGCGTAAACATTGTCTTTTATTTCCAAAAGTTGAGGTATTTCCGGCAATTTCTCTATATTTTATTCATATTGGTGCTGCTAAAATCTGCGGATCCCTCAAAGTCAAGGATTTTAAAAAACAATCCAACTTATTGTCCGGAGTTGGTAGTTCTTTGAGCTAAAAACTTGCCTGCAACAATTCCGCAAACGTCAGATGGGCCTTGGGATTGTCCCAAAAAGGCACCTCCGATGCACAAGTCAGTACCGGTATGAATGAAAATCCAGAACAATAGAAAATAGCAGTTGAGAACAATTAACTGAGAATACTTACAAATAGGATGGAGGGACCTTTTATGTTGATGGGCCGCATGGACCTTATAGCATAAGTGGGCGTGTGGGCCAGTATGAGCCGTGTGGGCCGGATATAATTATATATGTGATTCAATAGTGATTAATAATATTAGATAATTAATAAAGTAATTACTGAATTAAATAATGTGTAATATAATTAAAATAGGAAATATTGGGAAAAGTCAATTTTGTCCCCAACACATATTAATTATGAGATCAAAGTTATTAACAATATGTAGGTTATATAATGTTACTTTATTCAAATACTTGAGCAATTTATTTTAGAAACAAGTTCAACATTTTAATTTTTTTTATAAACTACATAAATTTTATTATTATTTTCAAATAAGTTTAGCCTATAATATTTTGTGGTGATGCATGCATACACATAATTATCCTAAAACATATTTAATATCTCTACTAGGGATGCATAGTTATAGTCCTATGATAAATCCCTAACTCACATCTAACCTCAAACAAAATGTTCCCTTTTCGGTTTTTCTTTCTAAAAAAAAATGTTCCCTTTTTATGTGGTTTTTTAATTACATTATTATTCCCCTCTAAACCTTAAGCATAATTAACGCTAATTTATCAATACAATTCAATTTAAAACGTAAATCAATTCAAAATACCGTCCAAGCTGAATGGATTACAAAATTAGGCGAAAACAACGCTTAATTCTTCTTTTTCTTTTTACTTTTCATCTGAAATGTTGTCTTCTCGGTTTTTTTAAATCTGACTTAAAGGCAGCGGCCAATAACTTTTTTTTAAGAATCAAAATGATTTCCATTCATTCATCAGAAAAAACTTCTAACTAATTACAATATCGAGTGAAAAGTAGTTGTGAACCCTACAAGATTATAAACATATAGAGATCTGAAATTGTTGGGGGCAAAAATGTCCTTTAATATATAATATATAATTCAGTTTATATATCAGAATAGTATTATTAATTACGCAATCAACAATGGACTACAGATGGAATAACCCGGCCCAAAGAGTCTGGGACAGGCCCACATGCTACTTTTTCCTACATGGCCTACAAGGCCCATCACCCATGTATATAAAGGTCCCTCCTCTTTATTTGTAAGTTAATCTCTCATAATCTCACTTAATAATTATTCAAGTTTATTGTCTTATATTCTCTCTCCTTCACCATGCTGACTTGAGTGTCAGAGGAGTCTCCCTGGGACAACCTCGAGGCCAGCCTAACGTTTGCGTATGTGCAGGCAAGTTCCTAGTAGAAGATTTTCAGCTCAAGAAGAAGAATACTTAGAAGACTTCTCGCTTGGGAAGAAGAAGACTTGGACTTATTCAGAAACCCTAACTTGGGGTGATCTGCCCTAAAAAACAGCATCATTAACATATCATTTAAATCTAAATAGATCTAACTGATATGTAGAATAAGAATATCGCAACGAACCGTTGGACAAAACATGTACCAAATAAATTGATCTCACTTTTGACACATATTGTCGAGTAATGTCTCATCTGAATCTTTTAAATAAAATCTCACATATGGGACAAACTTATTTACTGGCAAAAAAACCACTTAGATAAGTAAAAGCCACCTATTGAGGACAAATAAAAACCAAATATTAGGGACATATTTATTAAGAACAAAAGCACTAAAAATTACTTCTTTCATCCTTCATGGGAGGATGAGGGAAGAAAAAGAAAGAAAGATGGAGGAACAAACATAACTATGATTTGAGGGAAGAAATAGAGAGAGAATCCGGTCAATAATTTTGATTAGGATATAATCAATAAATAAGCAATGAGAAAGTAATCAGACAATAATCATGATGCAAAAGCAAGGTTTAACATTAAGATTTCCCATATTTCAACGTCCAACAAATTTTGCTAACTTTGCTCTAAAAATACAAATTTTGCACTTGAATGGTAGATACTAGACCAAGTGTTGTGCTCCATATGTAGCAACTAAAAAACTTCAAATGTTGCTAACGGAAAAATACAGCTAGGCCTAGTTCATTTTATTTCGTTTTGTTTCGTTTTGGAGAGAGAAATTAAGTATGCAATTTTACAATAAAAAACTGTAAGATTTTGAGACTTCAGTTCAATTCTCACACTTCATTTGACGGAAAAGTCTTCACTAGTTCGTCCAATGAAATAAAAATGTCTAAAATAGATTCGTAAATAGAAAAGAAAAAGAAAAACTCAACAGAAACTTCAGTTCAATTCGCTCACTTCATTGACTGTAAAGTCTTCACTAGTTGGTTTAATGAAATAAAAAATATATATATATATATATATATAATAGATTAGTAATCTAAGATATAGATAATATTGTGGGGAAACAAATCAAGAGAAACTTAAAAAAGTGAATAATCCATATGTAAATATAAGTTCTATGTAGATATGTTCGAATGATATCATGGAAATGTATATAATCTTCTTTTTGTGTTATCTAATATGAATGAACTTATGATCATATAATGGAGTCACACTATGCACTGATTTATTAATTACTAGATGTAACTCCATGCAATGCACAAACTATATATTTACGAGGTCTGTGTCTTGTGTGTGCATTTTACTAATTGTTCTATGAATTATGCCTCTCTGCATTGTAATAATTTTAAAATAGCACAAGACAATAAGCGGGAAGTATAATTTAATGTTTTTTATTGATGTCACGCCCCAGACGGGACGCGACGACGATCAACCACATAAACAGAATTAAACCCAACAGTCTAGACAAATGATACAATAATCCCAAGTGAAACAGAGTCTAAAGCAGCGGAAATAAAATAAACATAAGTACGAATTACAACTTAAAGTCTAACAAGATCCAAATACATCCGACATAATAACATGAATAAGTTTACAGGCCAAAACTAAAACGCAAAGTACACAATATCCAAATCTTAAATGTCAAAGGGTCCTACGCCCTTAAATTACAGTCAAAGAGAGAAAAGAGTAGCAGAATAAACGGAAGTCCAACATCAGTAGAAGTACATGAAATAAGAACAATCATCAGTAAAAAGGTGCAAGTTCGATAGGCGGGGCGAGGGTAATCAGTCTGTGGCCCGTTCGACATCTTCAACATAGTCCTCATCTAAAGGTTAGAAAACATGAGAGGATGAGACAGAAATCTCAGTGGATAGGGTGATCGTGTGCAAGTGAGGCGATATATATAGTTAATGCGAGAAAACAGTTATATGAAAATGCGTGAAATATGATGCATGATTCCACACACAGTCCGCAAGCGTCGTGATAAATATTTTTAAGTAATATACTTATACAGTTTAAGGAACAGTTCATGGTCACACAGGCACTATGTGATTCAGGCAAGACAGGTAGGATTGCGTACGGATTTGCAGTGTCAATCCTATGCAAGACAAGTAATGGTTGCGTACGGATTTGTAGCGCCAACCAATGCAATACAAGTAGCGGTTGCGTACGGATTCCTTCGTGTGGATCAGACAGCGATTCCTTCGTTCTTCCTTGTAACTCCCCGAGCAAAATGGTCCAAGACCTGTCACCTTATCGCTCCATAGGCAAAGACAAATCCACAGTAGAGCTAGCTAGGCCCGGATTGTCATAATCATGATTATACCTCAAATACTACGACCCGCTTCCCTTGGACAAACTCCGTCCCTCGCCATGGGGATTAGGGCGATGGGGCGGAGAGTGGAATAGCAAATGAGCTACTCGGTTCCATCCCCGACGTATCCATTCCGATTGTAAGCTCGACACACCAAGTTGACTCAGCGAAAAGTAAATACAAGTTTAGGAAGTCAACCAGCAAATGAGTATTATTGATTCAGGAAGCGATTCGGGGAAAAGTTTTCAAAATTACGAGTGGCAATTATGGCGTTAGTGGAGTTATTTGGATGAAGATGATTATCTGGAGGATAAGCAATCTTCGATATCTTGAAATATTAGGTGGAACATAAGTCCCGTTACAGATTCGAAATCGCAAGACGAGGAAGTCGCCCCGCGATCGGGTATTAATCGGTCAAGACGATCCGATAAGTCAAGGAATTTTTGAGAAAATAAAATATTTTAATTAATTATTAAAGTCAGAGGGTCCAGGGATGTTTCTTTTAAAGAAAAATAATTTGAGTTAGGTCCTTGTTAAAAAGAAAATTTACAATTAGCCCCGTTTTGTAAAAATCAATATTTTTGGGGTTAAAAATTGAATAAATAAATGTCCCGACCTTGAAAAATTATGAGGCCAGTTCCTAAATTCTCTAAATTGTTCAGAGATTAAGGTTTTTAAATTTTTGAGGTCGAGTTTTTATAAAATACTCACATTGGCCCCAAATTTGTTAAAATTGTCATTCCGGGTCCTAAGTTTAAAATAATTGGAACTCACAAACCGGAAGGTATTTTAATGTGATTCTAGTTGGAAAATGTCACTAAGGTAAGTGGAATATTGGGACAAAAAAAGTTTTAAAAAGAAATAAGTATAGGTCCCTTAACCTTTGAAAATCGCATTTTTGTCCCATTTTGAAATAATTGCCTTTAAGGCTTTTAGGGGTCCAATTGTTATGAAATTTGAACCTTGGGTCCAAAATATAATTATGATATAGTTAAATTAGTATTTCCAGGTACATGGACTGTATAAGTCCTCAAAATTTCATTTGGGTCCTCAAGTTTAATCTTTTACAATTTGGTCCCTCAATTTTTATAAAATTACTTTCCAAGCTCTAAACACTTGGATTATTGGAATACATTTAAAATAAGTTATTTCCAGTCCCTTAAGAGTTAAAATTTCAAATTTTAATATTAGAGTCTGGTACAGTTTTAAAAATTGCAATGTAGCCCTTAAATTTCTAAAATTTTACAATCTAGTCATTGGGCTTTTAAAGGGTGATTTTATTTATCTTAAAACTCTTAAAACTTTATTAAAATGTCCAAACATCATTTTTGAACCTGAGTACAGTCCCAAAACTCGAAAATTACAGAGGGGTCCCTTAAGTTTTATTTTTTTGCAATTAAGTCCACCAACTTTCTATTTTTGCATTTTAAGTCCAAAAATTGAAATTTAATCAATTATGCTCGAATTGTCCAGGTTATAAGTCATAAAAAATATGGATTTCAAGGATCATATACATGCATGTCCATTTCATACAAGAATTCATCAAATAGAACAATAAATTGTACATGCATGCACCTAAATTTCAATAAATAGCATTTTTTAGCAACACTTGAGAAATTTCACAACTTGATACAAAAAATTGGCATGCAATACTTAAAATATATTTCCATTTTTTTTGTCCCAAATTTGATGATAATAGATGAATAATATCAATCTCCAAAATAATTAGTGATTTCCTTGATCACTTATAAGTCTCATGATCACTTATTCTAAATCAAATTCTTAATTCTATAAGGTATAAGTCTCCAAATTAAATAGTCTCTTAAAATTATAAGGTGACTTAAATACACAAATAATAATAATGATCATTCAAGTGATCATAAATGTGAATTGAAATTAATAATGATTATGATCACAAGTAATAAATAAAATGAAATTAAATGCAAAAATATATTTATTATTAATATTTACCCGTCAAAGTGACGCGGTAAAATAGTCGATAAAATACATAGACGATAAAAGGATCAATTATACGCTCGGAAAAATCGGGGGCTTCACATCCTCCCCTCCTTAAAAGAATTTGGTCCCCAAATTCTCTTCAGAATAATTCCGGATACTGATTCCTCATGTCTTCTTCCATTTCCCACATTGCGTCTTCGTCTCGGTTGTGGTTCTGTCACACCACCTTAACCATGGGAATCTCTCTCTTACGCAACTGATGGATCTGCCGGTCGATTATCTGGATCGGCTTCTCTGTGTAGGATAAATTTTCCATCAGATGAGGAGTATCACGAGTGATGATATGTTCGGGGTCTGATTGATACTTCTTCAATCTCGATACGTGGAATACATCGTGCATTTCTGCATATTGTGCTGGCAACTCGAGTTGGTAGGCTAACTTCCCGATCCTCTGCAAAATCTTGTAAGGTCCAACATATCTCGGACTCAACTTGCCTCCTTTCTTCGGATTGATCAATCCTTTCCGTGGTGAGAGTATGAGAAATACTTCATCTCCGGCTTCAAATTCCAAATCCTTTCTCCTCTTATCTGTGTAACTCTTTTGGCGGCTCTGAGCTGTGCGGATCCATTCCTTGATCAGCTTGACCTTCTCCATGGCTTCATGAACTAAGTCGACCTTTGGAATCGAGGGCGACTTTCGTTTCTCTTTTGGAGTCCATTGGTCATCAATCTCCCAGTGTAGTGGGGATTTGCATTTCCGCCCATATAGTGCCTCGTAGGGTGCCATCCCAATCGTAGCCTGATAGTTGTTATTGTAGCGAATTCAGCCAATGGTAAGTGCGAATCCCAACTTCCTTGGAAATCCAACGTGCAGGCTCGCAACATATCTTCCAGGGTTTGAATCGTTCGCTCGATCGTCCATCGCTTTGTGGATGTCTTTGGTGTCTTTGAAACTTAGCGAGGTACCCAATTCCTCGTGCAAGCACTTCCAAAATCTGGAGACAAACCTCGGGTCTCTGTCTGATACTATGTCGACTGGTACTCCATGCAATCGAATGATCTCTCAGATATAAATCTGCGTAAGTTTTTGCAAACTATCAGTCTTCTTGATGGGTAAGAAGTGTGCAGATTTCGTGAGTCGATCTACAACTACCCAAATAGCATCATGACCTCCTCTGGTCCTTGGTAGATCCGTCACAAAGTCCATCGTTATGTGTTCCCATTTTCACTCGGGAATTCTCAACGGTTGTAGTAAACCAGATGGTCGTTGGTGTTCTGCTTTTACTCGTTGACAAGTCAAACATCTCACAACGAACTCCGCTACCTGGTTTTTCATGTTTACCCACCAATAATTCCGTTTCAAGTCCTTATACATCTTGTTTCCTCCAGGATGTATAGTGTATTTCGAATGGTGTGCCTCTGTGAGGATTCTATTCCTAATTTGCTAATCACTCGGTACACAAACTCGATTCCGAAATCTGATAATCCCATCTTCATGCACTGAGAATTCTGATCTCTCTCCTTTAAGTATCTTCTCCTTCAGTTTTTGAAGATGCACATCTGTCCCCTGTGCTTCCTTGATCTCATTCAGCAGATCGGGTTTAACTGAAATATTAGCACATTAAATCTGAGTATTGGTTCTTGTCAGATTCCAATTGCTCAGCTCTTCTAATGATTCTCACTCTCGAATCATAAGTCTGGCTAAGCTCGCCTTTCTGCTCAAGGCGTCAGCTACTACGTTAGCTTTCCCGGGATGGTATTGAATATCAAAGTGATAGTCTTCAATCAACTCCATCCATCTCCGTTGCCTCAGATTGAGGTCTTTCTGAGAGAAGAGATACTTCAAGCTCTTGTGATCTGTGAAAACCGTGAATGTTGCTCCATAGAGATAGTGCCTCCATTTCTTTAACGCGAACACTGTCGCTGCCAATTCCAAGTCATGCGTTGGGTAATTGGCTTCATACGGCTTGAGCTTTCGTGATGCATAAGCGATGACCTTTCCTTCCTGCATGAGCACTGCTCCTAGTCCTTCCTTTGATGCATCACTGTAGATGACAAAGTTTTCCGTTCCCTTTGGAAGGGCTAAAACTGGATCTGTAGTAAGTCTTTTCTTCATCTCTTGGAAACTAGCCTCGCACTTGTCATTCCACTCAAACTTGACTTGCTTCTGGGTTAGTCGAGTGAGTGGTATGGCTATCTTGGAGAAATTCTGGATAAATCTTCGATAATATCCAGCTAGTCCTAAGAAACTTCTGATCTTTGTTACAGACTCGGGTTGTTTCCATTCAACCACTATTTGTACCTTCGAAGGATCTACTGCAATCCCAGTGCCGGATACTATGTGTCCCAAGAATGCGACTTCACTGAGCCAAAATTCACTTGCTGAATTTGGCATACAGCTTATGCTCTTGTAGTGTCTCCAAAACAATTTTCAGATGACGTTCATGCTCTTCTCTAGACTTAGAGTATACGAGTATGTCATCAATGAATATCACTACGAATTGATCTAAATAAGGTTGAAAGACTCGATGCATCAGATCCATAAATGATGTTGGTGCGTTCGTCAGACCGAAAGGCATTACTACAAACTGGTAGTGTCCATATCGGGTTTGAAATGCAGTTTTGGAAATATCTTCTTCGCGGATCTTCAGTTGGTAATATCCTTGTTGTAAATCAAACTTCGAGTACACTGTCGCTCCTTGAAGTTGATAAAATAGTTCGTCTATCCTCGGGAGGGGATATTTGTTCTTGATGGTCATGCTATTAAGACCACGATGATCTATACACAGTCTTAATGTGTCATCCTTCTTTTTGACAAACAGTACCGGTGCTCCCCATAGAGACGTACTTGGTCGGATAAATCCCACATCCATCAGCTTCTGCAATTGAGTCTTCAACTCTTGCAACTCGAGAGGAGCCATTCTATACGGCGTTCTAGCAATCGGGGCAGTTCCCGGTAATACATCGATGGTGAACTCGACTTCCCTATCTGGAGGGACAGTGGTGAGTTCTTGTGGAAATACATTTGTGTATTCCGATACTATAGGTACTTGGTTAATTTGTGTCTCAACCTTGGGTTTGTTAATTATAAACGCCAAGTACCCTTGTGCCCCTCTAGTGATCGCCTTCCTCGCTTTCATTGCTGAAATGATTGGGGCAATCTTAACTCGTGCCCTTCCCAAAATTTCCACTTCGGGCTTTCCGGGTTCACATAGCTTAATGGACTTGTTATGACAGTCCATTTGTGCATGGTGTGCAGACAACCAGTTCATTCCCAATATTACGTCGTATTCGGATATAGGTAATAAGATCAAATCGGCAGGAAAATTTATCTCATCAATCTTAACTTCGCATGCATTATAGATAATATCTGTTATCTGGCTTGCGCCCATAGGTGTTGACACTTCTAGACATATAGGCATATGTTCCATGCATGCATGCAGCTTGTGTACAAAATGCGGTGTGACAAATGAATGCGTTGATCAGGGTCAAATAGTATTTTAGCGTAGTGGTTAGATACTAGAAGCGTACCTTCCACCACGTCTGTTGCCTCCGGAGCCTCATGTTCGGCTAGTGCAAATGCTCGAACGGGCATCCTTGCTCGATTACCTTGGCCATTACCCGGCTTCTGCGGCTGCCCCTGTTTGGTTCGGTCTTCGTATTTCGGGCAATCCTTCAGCTGGTGCTGACTACTACCACAGCGCAATAAAAATACCTTCCGTGTTTACGCCAACAATCATTGGCAGTATGCCCCAATTTCTGGCAATGTGCACACATTTGACCCGGCTTTCCCTGTACTGGTCCTTTCCCTTTATCCGTCTTATTAACTGGTCACTTCTGAAACTTAGCAGGCTGCTTAGATGGCTGTCCCACAGCTTGTCCTTTTGAGACTGTTTGATGGCCTACTCTGTTGAATCTATCCAATACGGTTCAATCTCGACTCGATGCGGAGAGCTGCCTTTACCGTGGCTGAGTAGGTTGTCATTTAAACAGTCAAAAGTTGTTTTTCAAGTTCCAACTTCAGTCCTCGTGTGAACTTGTACAGTTTGTCCTCTTCTGTACTGATTGTCCCCAGAGCATATTTGGACAACCGATGAAATTCGGACTCATCCTGAGCTACAGACATGTTCCCCTGCCTCAACCTATGAAATTCATCCCAGCGTGCCTCTTTCACAACCTGTGGAATGTACTATTCATTGCATTCGGCTAGGAAATTTCCCCATGTTCTGGCTACTCGGTCCTGTTCCCACCTACTCTCAACTACTCTCCACCAGTCTCTAGCAGCCAATTCCAGACGAAATACGGCGAGTGTGACTTTCTGCTCATCTGAATATTGGAGAGCATTGAAGATATTCTCCAGTTTCTCAATCCATTACTCCGCCTTTAGGTCATCTGGCTCTCCTAAGAAAGCCGGTGGGTCGAATCGTAGGAATCGCTCCAATGTGCGATCGTTCGCCTCTCAGGCGGGTTCGGGAACACGATGTTGAGGCTCTGCTTGTTGCCTCATGAAAACCAGTATTTGTTGTAGGGCCTGTGCAGTCAAGTTATCTCTTGCAGCTGGTGGAGGAGGCGGTGGTAATTCGGGGGAGGGTACCCGTTCCCTGGGTACGTCATCATTCCTTTGGGGAACTCGGCGAGGTCTCCCGCGTCCACGATGTTCAGCTATTCTGTATCTTGAATTGTTAGTTGCAATCCATGAGTAAATGAATCCAATAAATATTCGCGTATAACAAGTTATATCATAGGGAAAGTAACAGCAATACGCAAGACACCGAATGAGTAGAAAAGGCATATCCATTAATGTGAAAATTTGAATACACCCAAGAAGTTCATACAACAGTAATACAGAATCGAAGATATATCTGAAATCCGGATACAACTGAATCAAAATACAACAGAAAGCAAAATACAACGGAATGGAATGTGCGTCTACAACAACACGAGTACAATCTAACAATCAAGCTAACTACTCGGTGAGGTCGCCGTCATCATCACTAGCGGCTACATCCACAATCGGAACCTGATCGGGCTGAGGTGGCGCCTCGACATCAGGCCAATCAATAAGATCCAGCCACTGCTCAAGTCCCTGAGCGTCGTCAAGTGGGGCAGACTCAAGCGCCTCAGGCTCCCCGACCTCAACTGGATCCTCCTCGGGATCCTCCTCGGGGTCCTCCTCGGGATCCTCATCGGGATCCTTAGTTATCTGCCTCTGGGTCGGGTACGGGCTCTGCCACGGGCGGTGGCAACGGCGGCGCATTAGCTGTTAAAGCAGCCTCCAAAGCAGCATCTCGCTGGGCTAGGGCCTGTGTAAGATCCTCGATTATGGTCATTTGTTTGATGAGGGTCTCCTCCAAGCGATCAATAGTGTCTCGGGACATGTGGGCATCCATCTCTCACTTTTGGCAGCCATCACTTGCTCGCTTCATCTTTTCTCGTATATTATCCAGGCGCTCCTGGATAATCTGAATCTAGTCCTCCCGTGCACGAATGGTGTTGTCGCGGTCTTTGACAATGACGGTCAATTCATTCTTATCTTCCTGGCTCCTTGCCAGGCCCTGTGTCAATTCCCGGTTACGATGGCGCTCCTTTGACAACTCTGAGGTAGCTCGAAGGCACTCCCCGTGCCAATGAATCTTAAGTGCTCGAAAGTAATCCCGCTCGGTGCGGACCTCGAAAACGTCCCACCAGGTAGGAGGTGCCGTCTCCATCTTGATCAAACAAAACTAAGGCGGATTAGACAAGGTAAAGGAAAGATAAGGAGGAAATAAGGAAAGAATGAATAAAGAAAGTCAGTCAAGAGTCAACTAAGTCAAGACAAGTATGACTATGGAATCTCCAAGTATACGTTCTAACTTAGTCTAAACATCAATAATACGGTTCTACGCCAATTTGAAATCGATTTCACACTTATATAGTCAAGTCGTGGTACTACCCAACATAGACCGAGGGTCCTATCCTGGGTCAGCTTGGTGTAAGTTTCCATCTTACTAGCCGAGCTCTGATACCACTTAAACTGTCACGTCCCAGACGGGACGCGACGACGATCAACCACTTAAACAGAATTAAACCCAACAGTCTAGACAAATGATACAACAATCCCAAGTGAAACAGAGTCTAAAGCAGCGGAAATAAAATAAACATAAATATGAATTACAACTTAAAGTCTAACAAGATCCAAATACATCCGACATAATAACTTGAATAAGTTTACAGGCCAAAACTAAAACGCAAAGTACACAATATCCAAATCTTAAATGTCAAAGGGTCCTACGCCCTTAAATTACAGTCAAAGAGAGAAAAGAGTAGCAGAATAAACGGAAGTCCAACATCAGTAGAAGTACATGAAATAAGAACAATCATCAGTAAAAAGGTGCAAGTTCGATAGGCGGGGCGAGGGTAATCAGTCTGTGGCCGGTTCGACATTTTCAACATAGTCCTCATCCAAAAGTTAGAAAACAGGAGGGGATGAGTCAAAAATCTCAGTGGATGGGGTGATCGTGTGCAAGTGCGGCGATATATATAGTTAATGCGAGAAAACAGTTATATGAAAATGCGTGAAATATGATGCATGATTCCACACATAGTCCGCAAGCGTCGTGATAAATATTTTTAAGTAATATACTTATACAGTTTAAGGAACAGTTCGTGGTCACACAGGCACTATGTGATTCAGGCAAGACAGGTAGGATTGCATACGGATTTGTAGCGCCAATCCTATGAAAGACAAGTAATGGTTGCGTACGGATTTGTAGCGCCAACCAATGTAATACAAGTAGCGGTTGCGTACGGATTTGTAGCGCCAACCAAATGGATCCGATTAACTCCAAAATCGTGTGGATCAGACAGCGATTCCTTCGTTCTTCCTTGTAACTCCCTGAGCAAAATGGTCCAAGACCTGTCACCTTATCGCTCCATAGGCAAAGACAAATCCACAGTAGAGCTAGCTAGGCCCGGATTGTCATAATCATGATTATACCTCAAGTACTACGACCCGCTTCCCTTGGACAAACTCCGTCCCTCGCCTGTTGGGGATTAGGGCGATGGGGCCGGAGAGTGGAATAGCGGCCGAGCCCCTTGCCCATCCCCCGACGTATCCATTCCGATTGTAAGCTCGACACACCAAGTTGACTCAGGCAGGAAAGTAAATATAAGTTTAGGAAGTCAACCAGGCAGTCGAGTATTATTGATTCAGGGAAGCAGTTCAGGAAAAGTTTTCGAAAATTACGAGTGGCAATTATGGCGTTAGTGGAGTTATTTGGATGAAGATGATTATCTGGAGGATAAGCAATCTTCGATATCTTGAAATATTAGGTGGAACATAAGTCCCGTTACATATTCGAAATCGCAAGACGAGGAAGTCGCCCCGCGATCGGGTATTAATCGGTCAAGACGATCCGATAAGTCAAGGAATTTTTGAGAAAATAAAATATTTTAATTAATTATTAAAGTCAGAGGGTCCAGGGCTGTTTCTTTAAAAGAAAAATAATTTGAGTTAGGTCCTTGTTAAAAAGAAAATTTACAATTAGCCCCGTTTTGTAAAAACCAATACTTTTGGTGTTAAAAATTGAATAAATAAATGTCCCGACCTTGAAAAATTATGAGGTCAGTTCCTAAATTCTCTAAATTGTTCAGAGATTAAGTTTTTTAAAATTTTGAGGTCTAGTTTTTATAAAATTCTCACATTGGCCCCAAATTTGTTAAAATTGTCATTCAGGGCCCTAAGTTTAAAATAATTGGAACTCACAAACCGGAAGGGATTTTAATGTGATTCCAGTTGGAAAATGTCACTAAGGTAAGTGGGATATTGGGACAAAAATATTTTTAAAAAGAAATAAGTATAGGTCCCTTAACCTTTGAAAATCTCATTTTTGTCCCATTTTGAAATAATTGCCTTTAAGGCCTTTAGGGGTCCAATTGTTATGAAATTTGAACCTTGGGTCCAAAATATAATTATGATATAGTTAAATTAGTATTTCCAGGTACATGGACTGTATAAGTCCTGAAAATTTCATTTGGGTCCTCAAGTTTAATCTTTTACAATTTGGTCCCTCAATTTTTATAAAATTACTTTCCAAGCTCTAAACACTTGGATTATTGGAATACATTTAAAATATGTTATTTCCAGTCCCTTAAGAGTTAAAATTTCAAATTTTAAAATTAGGGTCTGGTACAGTTTTGAAAATTGCAATGTAGCCCTTAAACTTCTAAAATTTTACAATCTAGTCCTTGGGCTTTTAAAGGGTAATTTTATTTATCTTAAAACTCTTAAAACTTTATTAAAATGTCCAAACATAATTTTTGAACCTGAGTACAGTCCCAAAACTCAAAAATTATAGAGGGGTCCCTTAAGTTTTATTTTCGTGCAATTAAGTCCACCAACTTTCTATTTTTGCATTTTAAGTCCAAAAATTGAAATTTAATCAATTATGCTCGACTTGTCCAGGTTATAAGTCATACAAAATATGGATTTCATGGATCATATACATGCATGTCCATTTCATACAAGAATTCATCAAATAGAACAATAAATTGTACATGCATGCACCTAAATTTCAATAAATAGCATTTTTGAGCAACACTTGAGAAATTTCACAACTTGATACATAAAATTGGCATGCAATACATAAAATATATATCTCAAGTGCTCAAGATTAAAATTCTACATGCATTTAACAAAACACCTAGAAGTTGGAAAGATTTTTCCACCCACCTTAAAAATTGGAGAGTTGTGAAAAAAAAGGATAAATTTCACAACTTGATATGAAGTCACTTAGGTCAGCCCCTAAGTCAAGAATATCAAAAAATTAAGAGTTAGAAAAATGAGTGAAAAATTAAGAAGAAAAAGAAGAAGGTGAGAAAATTAGAAATATTACACTTTACCTTGTGTAGTGGATGAAATGGAACTAGTTGAAGCTTCAAAGTTGGAATTTTTGGCTCACCCTCAAAACCACTTAAGGTCAGCCCCTATTTCTCAAAAATGAAAAAGGGGTGTTAAAATTTGGAGAAAATAGGAAGAAGAACAGAAAAGGGCTCTAGTGTCCAAATCTTACCTTGTAGTCCAAATTCTCTAAAAATTTCTCTTCAAGTCTTGTAAGGTGACCACCATGCATGCATGTCCTTATGTATGCTCCTATGTGTACCTCTAGAAGTCAAAATTAAACTTAAGTTAAGAAGAGAAGGTGATGAGTTATAGGATATCAAGTTGAATTGAAGAATAAAATTTCTTACCTTTGAGAGGGGTGGTTCGAATTCTATGAGTTAAGTAGGAAGAATGTTTGTTTTTGTTTAAGTATTTGAATAAAGTGGAAGTGTTTGATGATATGAAGAAAATGTTCTTGAAGATGTGAAGGATATATTTGAAGATATGAAGAGTGTGTTCTTGAAGATATGAAGGGGTGTTTGAAGATATGAAGAGTGTGTTCTTGAAGATATGAAGGGGTGTTTGAAGATGTGAAGGATGTGTTCTTTGAAGATTTGAAGATGTGGAGAAATTTTTCTTGAAGGTTTGAAGATATGAAGGAATTGTGTTTGAAGATTTGAAGATATGAAGAAATTTTAGAGAGATAAGGAGATTGTTTAGAGAGAAGGAGGAGGATTAGTTTGAAGATTAAGATAAGTTGGTGAAATGAACAAAATTTTGTTCATTCTTGGCCATTTTGGCCGTCCACTATGAGAGGGAGGAGAGAGAATTTTTTTGTTCAATTTTTGTGTCTTGTAATTTGTCTCTTGCATGGAGACAAAAAGGAAGTCAAAGGTATGGGCAAAGGATGGGTAGAGAAGGAATGTTGGGTGAGTGGGAATAAGTTAGGAAAAATAGTATTAAAGAATTGGTGTATAAGATAATGTGTATAATGTTTGAATTAATGGTGTAATTATACACAAGATGACTACATAAGGTATATATGTACAAGAGTTGGGTGGTATTTCTACACCAAAATACTCTTTATTGCCGTCCACCTAAGGGGCATTTGTGGTATTTCTATTTTTTTTTTTGTCCCAAATTTGATGATAATAGATGAATAATATCAATCTCCAAAATAATTAGTGATTTCCTTGATCACTTATAAGTCTCATGATCACTTATTCTATATCAAATTCTTAATTTTATAAGGTATAAGTCTCCAAATTAAATAGTCTCTTAAAATTCTAAGGTGACTAATAAATACACAAATAATAATAATGATCATTCAAGTGATCATAAATGTGAATTGGAATTAATAATGATTATGATCACAAGTAATAAATAAAATAAAATTAAATACAAAAATATATTTATTATTAATATTTACCCGTCAAAGTGACGCGGTAAAATAGTCGATAAAATACATAGACGATAAAAGGATCAATTATACGCTCGGAAAAATCGGGAGCTTCACAATTGATAATATTAAAAAAGCAAAAATATCATACATTAATCATTAAAAATGCATTCAAGACTGCGTGTTTGTCTTCTTATATTGTTGGGGTGAAATTAACTTTATCTTATTTTATTTATTTAATTATCTTTAATTAATTATTAGCCCATAAAAATCATCAATTGGGCCTCCTCAGTAAAAAAAGGTCATCGAGACCCCGCTCATCGAATCAAGCCAATGAGGCTCAACTCATAATACTAGGTCCTAGAGGCCCAATTCATTATATTTGGCCCATGCAGCCCATAGTCACATGTATAAATAGTTTATCCCTTATTATTTTTCATTAGGCATAGTTTAAATGTTGAATTCCTTTACGCCTTGGATTTTTCTCCTACACTGTGCTGACTTAATCATTGGAGGGGTTTTCTTGGGACAACCCCTAGGACCCTTCTAACTTATTTGTGTGTTGCAGGGCGGTTCCCTACACGTGAATTAGACTTCGATTTGGGTCGTTGCTATCTATGTTCGTTCTCTGTTGTTTATTTCAAATAGTTATAGACCCCATGACTTTTCTCATTTTGATAAACAATAAATTGTTGTAAATCACTAATCAATCAAAAAATATTATAGAACGCGATGAAAAGTTTCATAATTCGAAAAAACTTATTTGTAAAGCTTTTTTTAGAGAATCATATGTGAAGTTTATATAAAAATACAATGCACATACGAATTTTATATTTGGTAAATATTTCAATAAGATTTTTTCGTTAAAGGTAATACATATCTGTCCTTTTTGAGTTGTATACGGTTTGGAAAAATTCTGGTGTTGACCAAATTATTGTTCTTTTATTGTAATGTAATAAATTTTTAGATTGATAAATCTTAAATATTAAGGTAAGCGTATTTCTAATTATCCAATTGCATAGCAATATCAAATTCGGTTAAATATATAATAAATACTACATCATTTTTGATTTACAGGTGCATTCCGTATTTTTTCCTTTTTTCAATTGGTATCTTTAGTAAAATCATATCAAAATATTTTGGTTGGTATATATATTTCTGTTAAATATTCATTTATATCTATAATAATGAATTTGAATAAAATATCAAGACTCTTTTTAAACGAATTTGAGGGTTAGATGTCCAAAGATCTTTTTTTCTTTATTTCTTTTTCTTTTTCCCTTTTTTTCATTAAGAAGTGGGATGGTAAATACAAATTACAAATAGAACTAATACCAATAAATTATACAATAATAAATTATTGGTCATTTATTAACAATAATAATAAAAACACCAACTCGTGTGGCCATTGTTTGATCTAGTCATTGATTGACAATTAATGTGCATTTTCACATTAGCTTGACTACCATTCAAATCTTACCATATCTATGTGGGTTTAATTATTATATTTTATTTTGTATTTTATTCTCGTATGTATTGCACAAGTTAAGATAAACTACATCAAAATAAATCTTTAAAGAAAATCATAAAAATAATCAAGATTATATATTAATTTAGGAAATATGTGTCATTATTTTTAAAAAAGTAGAATATACGGTGAAATATGAAATTTAAAACTTATCTCTACTTCTTAACATTGATTAAAAGCCCTCTCTGGCGGTATATTTCATTTTAAAGGAGGTGGAGTGAGGGTTCTCTTTTTGTTTCCTATTATAGCAATTGTCAATTGTTTAAATAAGACAGTAACAATATACTACTACATTAGATATATAGGGCATTACTATATTGATAAAGATCACATGTTTATTTTATGAAAATATGAGATATATGAATAAAAATAAATTCGAGCATTAAATTACATATTTTTCGTTAGAATATTTTGGTAAAATAATTTCTGAATTTAGCAAGTGGAAGTGAGCGGGAAAAACCAATTATCCAAAAATAATATTCATTATTAACAAATCTTGACGTTGACTTACCAAAATAAAGCACTGTTAATTTTGGGTAACTCCAAAAAAGTATTGTTTAATTAGGAGAATTTCTGGATATTTTTTCTATATTATTTTGTATCTTGTATTTTATTTTTTTTTATTTCAGACTTCTGAAAAGAACTTTAGTTGCATACTTTTATGAATTCTAATAAAGCAGAGTATTATCATAAAAGATTTGCTTAATAAAAATACAAATCAAAGTTAATATTGAGGTCATGTTTGGTACTCTCACTTCAATAGGTACTTTAGAGTAGCTTTTCAAATACACTAAACGTCAAGTTAAGCTTGTCCATGTCAATATGTGTAATTTTTAAATATAGACTTTTAAATGAATAGGGACTTGTGATAACATCAAATAAGCCAAATTGTTGAGTTGTAAAATCAAATTCAATAATTCTTTGTAATGAATTTATTATGCAACAATATAATAAGCAAAAATTCCAATAAATTCCTTACATAAATAATAGGAAAAAATTAAAATTGTAAAAATAATCAAAGAGTCAGTTATCCCCTCCATCTGAATTTAAATGTTAATTTTCAGAAAGAGAATAATTAAAAATAAACAAAACATAAATTCAAAATATAACTTAATATAAGTACAATAAAACTATGAGGAATAAACAAAAAGAAACAGAATTTCTTTATTAAACTCGCCAAAAGACATCCATACAGTTTCAGTGTTCAATATAGAATATTAAAAACCTCTTGTTTAGTGCAGAATCTGAATTCAAAGCTAAAGCATCTCATAATCTTATGTAGAAAAATAAATAATAGGTTTCATTATGATACAAAAAAATATGACAAATTAAATAATGCCATAATCAAATATCAAGAATAAGCAAAACAATATAAAAATCAAAATATTATACTAATTATAATAGGATCATGATGATCCAAAAATAAATTTTCAAAAGCTTTGATTTAGTGCAAAATTCGGATTCGATCATGTTAATATATACAAGGGGTCTGATAAAAGAGTCAAGGATGAAACTTGAAGATGAAGCCATACACAATATATATATATATATATATATATATATATATATATATATATATATTTATATATCCACATTAGTAATCTGAATAATTAAGCTATGAATGATGACTATTAAAACTCATTTATGAAGGATGAGTAAGATATGCACATTAATATAGGCAGGATAAATGAATAATTGAATATATGAAGACCACCGGTTTACCTTTGTTATGACTGGGTTTCACTTCTGAAGTATTATGGTTGCCCTCTCTTATGACCAACAAAAAAATGATTGAACTTTGCTTTTTGAAATTTTATTATGCTAATTAGTTTTTATACCAACCGAGGGGTTTTATTCATAGATGGTAGCTATTATAATTTGATTGAATTTGATGGTATATATAGGATTGATTTTTTAAGTAACTTAATAAGGAAAAAAATATGATATTCCATTTATTAAATAATTAATAAGGAAAAGAAATTGACATAAATATCTATTAAAATATAAGGTAACATCTACAATTATATCATATTATCAAGGCACACCATTAAGGAAAAAATAATTATCAAAAGTAGTTATTGACAAAATTAGTGTCATTTAGGCGGGAAAACATTAGAGTCAAACTTCTGCTATTATATATATATAGATGACAATGAGAGTAGCATTTATTTCCAATAAATTGCTTCAAAATGGTGAGGATATTTTTCCTTTAGGGGTTACTTCCCTTCTTTAATAAATGACTTTCAATAGGAACCTTTGGATATAATACACTTGATCCACCCATTGAATTATATTACAGTAGGCTAGGTGATAAAACCATCCACCTTGATGAGGGTGGCGCAACTATGAAAAGCCCAAGATGAGCCGACATTAATAATAGCAATACATGGGCCATGGGCGAAATATGGACCATACACTATATACACCGAATAAATTTCCAACCAAACCTACAAATATCCTCGGGGAAATTACATAAAGCACGCTCTTTTTTGGTAAACATACCACAAAATACGTTCTTATTACTTTTGTACCTATTTTTTTTCTTTTGTACCTATTTTTTTCTTTTCTTACGCTCCTGCATATTTTTTGATTATTTTTATTTTTTTTTCGTTTTTTTTGTTCATGTATTACTTTATATGTTATATATGTTGTTTCGATGTTGTTTAAATTTGTTTATTTGTTATTTGTATGTATTTATTTGTTGTTTCGATGTTTCAAAATAATTTTTACCTATTTTTTATGTTGTTTTTTATTCATGTATTATTTTGTATATTGTTTCTATTGTTTCGGTTTGTTCTATAATATTTTTAATGTTGTTCTAATAATGTTTTTTGTTGTTTCCATGTAGTGTTCAATGTGTAAATACAAATTTTTTACCTATTTTAACTTTTAAGTTCTTTTTATTCATGTGGTGTTTTTAATATTTTTTGCGTTGTTTCTGGGTTGTTTCCATTACGTTTTTAATGTTGTTCCAATGTTTCTTTGTTGTTTTCATGTAGTTTTTGATGTTTAAATACAATTTTTACCTATTTTTAACTATTTTTGCTCATACAGTGTTTTCTATATTGTTTCTGGTTTGTTTCTATATTGCTTCCTGGTTGTTTCCATGTTTTTTATGTTTTCATGCATTGGATCAAAAACTGAATTGTGTTTTTTTATTCATGTTGTTTCTATAACATTTTTAATTTATTTGGTTTTAATATGTGTTATTTTTTTTTTGTATATTTCTTGATTTTTTATAAGACTTCGAGTATAAAACGGATTATTTAATGAGGGCAAAATTTATCTTTTCACTGAAATTTTATTAAAAGAAACATGTTTGAAACATGTTAGAAACAATCTTGAACAAATCGTAAAAAAAGTTCGAAAATCTTGGCGGGAGCATAAAGTTGTGAAAAAAGGGCGGGAGCGTAAATTTGGGTAAAATAGTACCGGAAAGCGTAAAAGACTGACATTATCTCCAAAAGGTGGAGCATTTATGTCAATTGCCCAATATCCTTATTCACCATTCTTAAAAATAACAGGGTGCTACCCTCAAGCCTAAGTTGGAGGTCTGGTGTTCGATTCCATCTCTTTCCCTTGCAAGTGTTATACTTGAAAAATGAGCTATTATTATTCAAAGAGTTTGGAGTCATTTGCTTTACATTTGTGTTCATAGTGCTAGTAGGATGGCAATTTGGGTGGGACTGAGAATGGTTTGGCCAAATCCGAGATCCACTCTGCCAAAAAAATATTGGGCCCAAGACCTATCATGTCCCGCTCGATAGAGGACAACTCCTGTAACAATCGGGGACTATTCCTTGGGCCATCGTGTGGGCTATCCCTTGAAATTTCTATTCGCGTCGCACTAATGAACTCCCCACCCCTGGAAGTAAGTTTCATGCATTACCCCACAGTCGAAAGCAGAACCTTCAAGATAAGATTTGACGTCTTAAAGAATGAGTACGACTAATTGAGCTAACCCAAAACAAAAATAATATAATAAATAAATAATACTTTAAAAAATAAAAATTATGCATAGTAGGCGAACCGAAATGACACGTTACCACCCTCACCCTATGGGGTTTTTAAATATAGTATATAGACCTCAGACCCACCTCGAACAGGGAAGGTTCATTACGTGTCCAGATTTGAACTCGTCTTATCGTCATCCCTAAATGACGATTGTGACTTCAGCCCCATTGGATTTTATCGGAAAAAATTCTGACACTCCTTACAATTTATTGTGATATTAATTGTTTTTCAACTGATAACTTGAAGACTCAAAGTAATATCTATCACACCCCTATGAATCTCTATCCATCAGTATATATATACCACGTGCAAGTGACCCATTGTTGCCATTATCAAAGGGTCATAAATCATAATTTGAACCAAAAGCATATATGAAGAAAAAATATTAATTCTGGTTATGTTCGCTTGTGTTTGGGCCTTTCATTTGCTAGCCTTCGAATTTGAACTTTGTTGGGCTTGCACTCATTCGAAAGAATTAGGCCCAAATTTGGTTAAAAGCTTGTTCATCTTAGCGTGGATTTATTATTGGGCGATTGACACAAATACTCACCTTTTTTTAAGTCAATATTAGCCTTTTACGCCTCCGGTACAATTTTATCTAAATTTACGCTCCCACCCTTTTTTTTACACAATAATACGCTCAAGCAAAAATTCCTGAATATTTTTCCGCTTGTTTCAACATTGTTTCTAACATGTTTCAAATATAGAAACAACCAACAAACAATATAGAAACAAACCAGAAACAATATAGAAACACCATATGAGCAATAAGAGTTACAAATAGGTAAAAATTGTATTCAAATGTCAAAAAACTTCATGGAAACACCAAAGAAATATCGGAACAACATTAAAAAGGGTATGGGAACAACCTAGAAACAACGTAAAAAATATTTAAAATACACATGAATAAAAAGAGCTTAAAAATACGTAAAGATTGTATTTATGCATTGAACACTATATGAAAACAACAAAAAATATTATTAGAACAACATTAAAAATATTATAGAACAACACCGAAACAATAAAAACAATGTACAAAATAATATATGAATAAAAAACAGCATAAAAAATAGGTTAAAATTATTTTGAAACATCGAAACAATAAATAAACAAATTTAAACAACATCGAAATAACTTATATAACATGTAAAACAATGCAGGAACAAAAAAACGAAAAAAATAAATAAAAGTAATCAAAAATATGCAGGAACGTAAAAAAAAAAAAAAATTAGGTACGAAAGTAAAAAATTAGGTACAAAAGTAATAGGAGCGTACTGTGTGGTATGGGGACCAAAATCAGCGTATTCCATGTAATTTCCCCCTCATTATTTCCGCAATCAAATGGTGCCTTGTTTTTTCAAGTATGGTTATATTCTTTCAGTTATTATTAGAGTAGAATGTCCGACGTTCCAATTAGATTGGATTTTATTCTACTTGTAAAATAATTTTATTGGAAATTATAATAATATAAAGGCATTTCTGTATCTTATGTTCTTTTGCATTTATCACATATTTGCACATGTGATAAAGTCCTTAGATCAATTTAAGCTGTGAGGCATGGTCGCACATTTGATGGCAATCATGGAACATGCCTCTAAGGCTTTGATCTTAAATTTATTCCAAGTTGATGGGTTTTTCAAGATAGGACATTAAATAACCCCGTAAGACTTGTACATATGGTGCATGCTCATGAGACGAGGATGTTGCATTCCATTAACATCAGCGTTAAGACACAAATGCACATATGTGGGTTCTTGTTAGCGAACAAGTTCACTGAACATGACCCAATGAAAATTCTTAGATAGAAACTTTGATTGTCGAATAAGAATTTTCATATTGCAATAGTACATGATTAATCATTGTACTTGAGGCACGACTATGCCTTGTGTATATCCTACAATATTTTTATTTATCTTTTGATTGCTTGACAATCACAAAGATGTATTTTGGGTATTGCAGTGATATGTATGGAGGTTTGTGTGTGGACAACATAGAATTCGACACTTGTCATTTAATAAGAGAATTTCCTGTGTTTTCATAGTTTGTGGTTCAATGACCTTGGTCAAGGCACGATGAATTTGATTCATAAAAGAATCACAAGAACTTGAAATTGAATCACAATTATTAAATTAATTGGGTTCGACTTATAAATCTATGCCCAAGATTTAATCGGGAAATTAGTTGTCGAAGGGATCGTACATGTATGCAATTGCAATTGAAATAGGTTTACTCGTTATTTCACCAAATACTAGGTAATCATGCTACTTGCTAGATGTTACCGTGATTTGTAGGTTCTTGAAATTAAAGAGTTAATTCAAGTATATTTATTAATTGGATTAATAAATAAAATAAGTTATTATTATTCGAAAGTTGCAAAAGTTGTAAGCCTGCTACTGGTGTTAGTCGTGAACCTAAAAGGGTCGCACATAATTTTGGATGTTGACATTTTGAGATTACAAAAAAATCCAATGGTTGGATGCAATTAATTGATATAGATTAATTAATTGGGTTTAAATTTAATCCAATCGTGGAATTAAATATTTAATTATATAATTTGATTATTTAATTAAATCTAATTTGATTAGAGAACCAAATAATTGAAATAGAATGAATTAATCAATATTTGAATTAATTAATTGGGATTTAAATTAATTAATTAGTAGAATTAAATAATTGGATTTTAAAGTCCAATCCATACCATAATCTAGTAGGCCTAAATGTAGAAGCTCACTAGATAATTGAAGAGAAATAAATAAATAAGATTTATTTTAATATATATATATATATATTATGATATATATATACACATATATATACATGATTAAAAGAGAGAATTAAAAAAAAAAAAGAAAAATCACATTACTGATACATGTGTTGGTGACGTTTTTTTTTCTTCCTCTTTTTATACTTGAGCCACTCAAATGAAATTATTTAATATAACACCATTGTCATTGAGCCATGTTATGGCTATAGCACCCTTTATTAGGTGTGCTTTACTTAATAAAAAAAAAAATTGAAAAGCATGCTTTAAGATGAAAAACTTGTCTACCTTTATTATCAGAAGAAAACAATTTGAGTGTGCGGTTGTTTTTTTGTTTTTGAGTCGTGAAGTATTCATAAGTTAAAACAAGTTTTTATCTTCTTCAAGTCTATTCTCTCTTCATGTACTATATTGTTCTTCAAAAGAAAATTTAGTAGAGAATAACTAACCAACAATTATTCATCTACAAGATTTTAACAATAGTTGATTGTGGGAATAAAATTCTATTCCATTTTTCAATTTCGAAAATGCAATAAATTCTACTAGCGAAGAATGTATTCCGGTGTCACAACCAAAATGTGGACTCAATTAGAGGGGAGGCGCTTGAATCTCTATTGGCGAGTTTACGAGGATTTACCTTGATGTGAGGAATTTGGATTCCTTCTACATCATCTTCAAAAGGAAGCATTTTAGGTAAGATCCTAAACCTTATTTTACCACTTGTATAAACGCACGATCGTTAAATCGCTATGAGAATCGAGGGATTTATTTTTATGTATAATTGTATGCATGATTTAAATTTTTAATTTTCCGCTGCGTTTAGCCCCGAGATATAGCAAACCCAACAGTGGTATCAGCGCCACAGTTTCGCGATTATACAAGTTTGTGTGTTTTTCAATCATGTTTTAAATTGTTAAAATATGTTTAACTATTAATTTTATGTGCGATGTAATTGTTTCATTTGATTTGTATTTGGGATAAATTGGATTCAATTATTTCTTACCCAAAAAAAAGGAAATATTGAATCGCCGAATTGTCGAGACATCAAAACACTGTTTTGATTTCATAACTATTTTCAGTTTGATAAAACTAAAGTTTTGTTTATTCTTGATTAACAAATAAGATCAACAGTTTAAGTTTTTCTTTTGTTAATTAAATTAAACTTTAGTTTAATTGTATATTAAATTAAAGTATTTGATAGGTGTATTAGATGGTTTAAGTTTGAATATGTGATTCGAAATATTTGGAATTTCCAGTTTTTGATTATTCAATTTTTGGATTTAATTTGTTAATTCCACGATTAACACAAATTGTTTTTATGAATAATCAAAATAAATTTTATCCCAAAAAAATTAAATCGGCACATAAAACTTGGTAAATTTAAATGCTTTAAATTCTTGTGATGGATGTTTTAGCATGATTTATTTTGGGATGATCATGAGCCTATGACCAATATAATTGGATGTATTTAATTTCTTTGGGTTTTTGGGGCCTGCGAGCCTCTTATTCAATTATTTGTAAGTTATTTAAAATTTTGAATTGAGAGTAAACTAGGTGGTGAGGTTTTCCATTTATTGTAATTGGAGGACGTTCGATGCGAAAGGCCCACGCTTGTGTTGGTATATTTTTACAAATGTAATAGAATAGAAGAATCAAGGCTCATGCATGTATGGGTATATTAATGAAATGTAATAGAAATAATTATATTTATTTTAACACTTAGATTGACCACAGACCCATTTTTGGCTCAAATGGGTCGCATAGGTTGGCTATGATCATTCCACCGCTTTTTGCATAGGATGTATGCTAGATTTATTTAATGTTTTTCGCTTGCGCTCATATGATGAATTGAGTTAAATAAAAACCAATCTAGTAATTAAGTTGATGAGATCTTTGAAAAGTTTAAATCCCCAAGTTTTTGAAACTTAAAAAGGAATTTAATTTTAGTTAATTTCATATCAAACAAAATGGACAAGATAAGTAGGACTCATCGTTCCATGCCTTCCATCAAAGGTAGACGACATGACGATGCTACCACACTTGGTCAATGGCCACGAGTCGTGGAGTGATTTGGTGTTGGAAAGCTGTGATATCTACCAATAATTGAGATACTCGTGGGATGGACTCGTTTTTATGTTGGCCACGAGTCGTGGAACATCTTGATGCTCATCTACGCAAAGATTTGATAGGTTATGTTTGATGCTTAGTACCATATAGGCTCATAAAATTGGGTATATGGGAAAACGTGAGGCAAAATAATCTTGAGGGTTGTATAAATGATACAATTGTCAAAGAGTTGACTACCAATAGAATTATCTCATGGGCTCATAAAATTGGGGTATGAAATATTTCTGTCGGGCTTCAAGCCCATTAAGAAAATTAGATTTTTGGAATTTTATTTGGGGTTAATAAAATTTGAATAAAATAGTGGGAGATGTTTAATATTAAAGACCTTATATTGAATGAATATATTTTTCATAATTTACTCATTTTCTGCTTCGTTTATTTTTGTAGATAACTCTACTAAAAATGGCAAACAATCTACTAGGATCCATACTTGAGCAAAACAAATTAACTGGCCCAAATTTTGTTGATTGGCTGAGAAACCTAAAAATTATCTTTCAGTCTGAGAAGAGGGCTTATGTACTTGACCAAGCACCTCCTCCACCTTCTGAGGATATTAAATGAGATGCCTATGGAGAATACCTTTGTCATGTTGATGACAATCTCCAGGCTCGGTGTTATATGTTGGCATCAATGTTAAATGAGTTGCAAAGGCAGAATGAAGGTCTAGAAACTGCTAGTGAGATTTTTCTCCACCTACAAGAGTTGTACGGTGAGAGAACGCTACAAATAAGATATCAGATATCAAAGGAGCTTTTCAGATGTCGTATGACTAAGGGCTCTTCAGTCCACGACCATGGGCTGAAGATGATAACGCTCATTGAAAGGCTTACATCCCTTGGAGTTATTATGGACAATAAACTTTATGTGGACCTTTTGTTGTAATCTCTGCCTCCCTCATTTGACACATTTGTTGTCAACTGTAATATGCACTCCATGGAGACTAGTCTCGCTGAATTGGTGAGCATGTTAAAGATGGTTGAATCTACTATCAAAAAGGATAAGCCAGTCATGCTTGTTGGATCCACTTCCGGATCAAATGTTGCAAAGTCTAAGAAAAGAAAGTGGAAAAGAAAGGGTTCCTCTAAGCCCAACAAGAAGGCAAAGGACAATGGCAAGAAAAAGGTTAATTCTCAAGCCAATGACAAATGCCATTATTGCGGTAAAATGGGGCATTGGAAGAGGAATTGCAAGGAGTACCTTGCGAGTCTGAAACGTTCATGTATATATTTTGTTGAAGTTAACTTATCAGTTAGTGATACTTCTTGGGTATTGGATACCGGTTGTGGCTCACATATTTGCAATGATTTGCAGATAATGGTAAAAAGTAGGAAGCTTGATAGAAAGGAGATGGTCCTTCGGATGGGGAATGGAGCAAGAGTTGCTGTTGAGAATGGTTTTAATTTGTGTTTGAACAATTGTCTTTATGTTCCGGATATTATTAGAAATATTATCTATGTTCCTATTTTGGACAGAGAATGTTTTAAATTTGTAATTGAGAATGGAGCTTGTTCCATTTTCAAAGATTATGCACTTATATATTCCGGTTATTTGACAAATTGTTTATACACTGTTACTCCCCATAATCCTATACTCACAATTCAACAAAATAAAAAAATTAGATAATCATAGTTTTGTCACTCTTTGGCATGCTAGATTAGGTCATATTTCTGAAAAAAGAATATACAAGTTGGGACAAAAACTCAACCTTATGGGAGAGCAAAAGTTGCCAACATGTGAATCATGTCTTAAAGGAAAAATGACCAAATCACCATTTGTTGGACAAGTGGAACGAGCCAAAGATCTGTTGGAATTGATCCATACGGATATTTGTGGTCCACTGAGTGTTAGTGCACGAGGGAACTATCATTATTCATAACTTTTACCGATGACTATTCAAGGTATGGTTATGTATACCTTATGAAGTTCAAATCTGAGGCTTTTGAAAAGTTCAAAGAATTTAGATGTGAGGTGGAAAAACAAACTAGTTGTAGTATTAAAACTCTTCGATCGGATCGAGGATGTGAATACTTGACCACTGAGTTTCTTGATTATCTAAAAGAGAATGGTATTCTCTCACAAAGTGGACTCCTCCCCGCTACTCCACAACTCAACGAGTCTCAGAGCGTAGAAATCGAACTTTGTTAGACATGGTTCGATCGATGATGAGTTTCACTACTTTACCTCTTTCATTCTAGGGCTATGCCTTAGAGACAGTAGCATACTTATTGAATAGGGTGCCATCTAAGGTCGTTCCCAACACACCATATGAAATGTGGTGTGGTAAAACACCCTCCTACAAATACCTCAAAGTATGGGGGTGTGCTGCTTATGTGAAACAACAAGTGGGAAATAAGTTGGATATGTGATCCATCTTATGTAAATCCGTGGGGTATCCAAGAGAGTCTATAGGATACTATTTCTATGATCCTTCGGAACAAAAGGTTTTTGTTTCGAGGAATACTACTTTTCTTGAAGAAGAATTTCTTTCTCAGAGGAGCGGCGAAGCAGTAGAACTTGAAGAAGTTCAAGAACCACATAATTTCCTAAATGTTGCCGCAGATAATGCACCAGCTGAAGCTGGACCATCTAAAGCACAACCTCTTCAAAAATCCATAAGGGTTTCAAATGCGCCTGAGAGGCTAAACCTTTTGTTAGAGAACAAAGAAGAGGGACTCCTTTTGGATAATAATCCAAAAAACTATGAAGAGGCGATGTCAGACATCGACTCAAATAAATGGAAAGAAGTAATACAGTCCGAAATTGACTCCATGTACTCCAACAAGGTATGGACCTTGGTGGACCCACCACATGGAATTGTTCCCATTAGTTGCAAATGGGTCTACAAGTGAAAGCTTGGAGTAGATGGAGAGGTGGCGACCTTTAAAGCACGTTTGGTTGCAAAAGGTTATACTCAAAAGCAAGGAGTTAATTATGATGAGACCTTTTCACTAGTAGCGATGCTTAAATCCATTCGGATCTTGCTAGTCATATCAGCATATTATGAGTATGAGATATGGCAAATGGATGTGAAGACTGATTTTCTTAATGGAAACATTAAAGAAGAGATATGAAGCAACCAGAGAGTTTCATATCCAACGGAAGTGAGCAAAAAGTTTGTAAACTCCAGAGATCTATTTATGGACTCAAACAGGCTTCTAGGACTTGGAACATTTGATTTGATGAAACGATCAAAACATTTGATTTTCACAAGAATCCGGATGAACCATGTGTATATAAGAAGGTTAGTGGGAGTGCAGTTGCATTTGTTGTGCTCTATGTTGATGACATTCTACTCATTGGAAATGATGTAGGTATGTTGCAATCAACTAGGACTTGGTTGTCTAAACAGTTCTCCATATAGGACTTGGGAGAAGCATCTTTTATCATAGGGATAAAGATCTATAGAGATAGATCAGATTATCCCAGTCCATGTACATAGACAAAGTGCTACAAAGGTTTAGTCTGGAGGAATCCAAACGAGGATACCTGCCTATGAGTCATGGTGTTTCACTTTCTAAAGCTATATCTCCTAAGACACCAGAAGAAAGAGAAAGAAAGTATCGCATACCTTATGAATCCGCCATTGGAAGCATAATGTACGCAATGTTATGTACCAGGCCTGATATCGCACATGCTTTGAGTGTCATGAGCAGGTATCAGTCCAATCCAGGTGATGAACACTGGAAGGCCGTTAAGATGATCCTTAAGTACTTGAGAAAAACTAAGTATATATTTTTGATAAATGGTAGTGGAGAGCTAAAACTAGAAGGGTTCACTGATTCTAATTTCCAGTCTGATAAAGACGACTCTAAGTCCATGTCTGGATATATATATTCATCTTGAATGGAGGAGCAGTTAGTTGGAAAAGTTCCAAACAAGAAACGATCATAGACTCCACCATCAAGTCAATATATTGCCGCATCGAATCAAAGAAAAATAGTCGTTTGGATACAAAACTACATCCAACGGTTGGTGTAGTTCCATCTGTTGTTGATCCAATAATGATTTATTGTGACAACAACGGTGCTATAGCGCAAGCAAGAGAGCCAAGATCTCATCAAAGATCCAAGCATATGATGAGACGATACGACCTGATCAGAGAGATCATTGGTATAGGCGATGTTGTTGTGGATCGAGTTGCTTCAGCAGAAAATGTAGCAACTCACTAACTAAGCCCTTAGCATAAAGAGTATTTGATGGAGATCTCGAAAAGATGGGCCTAAAATACATAGGCAATTGGAACTAGGGCAAGTGGGAGATTGTTAGAGTAGAATGCCGGTATTCTAATTAGATTGGATTTTATTCTACTTGTAAAACAATTTTATTGGAAATTATAATAATATAAAGGCATTTCTTTATCTTATGTTCTTTTGCATTTATCACATATTTGCACATATGATAAAGTCCTTAGATCAATTTAAGCTATGAGGCATAGTTGCGCATTTGATGGCGATCATGGAACATGCCTATAAGGCTTTGATCTTAGATAGAAACCTTGATTGTCAAATAAGAATTTTCATATTGCAATAGTACATGATTAATCCTCGTACTTGAGGCACGACTATGCCTTGTGTATATCCTACAATACTTTGATTTAATTATCTTTTGATTGCTTGACAATCACAAAAAGATATTTTGGGTATTGCAGTGATATGTATGGAGGTTTGTGTGTGGCCAACATAGAATTCGACACTTGTCATTTAATAAGAGAATTTCCTGTGTTTTCATAGTTCGTGGTTCAATGACCTTGGTCAAGGCACGATGAATTTGATTCATAAAAGAATCACAAGAACTTGAAATTGAATCACAATTATTAAATTAATTGGGTTCGACTTATAAATCTATGCCCAAGATTTAATCGGGAAATTAGTTGTCGAAGGGATCGTACATGTATGCAATTGCAATTGAAATAGGTTTACTCGTTATTTCACCAAATACTAGGTAATCATGCTACTTGCTAGGTGTTACCGTGATTTGTAGGTTCTTGAAATTAAAGAGTTAATTCAAGTATATTTATTAATTGGATTAATAAATAGAATAAATTATTATTATTCGAAAGTTGCAAAAGTTGTAAGTCTGCTACTAGTGTTAGTCGTGAACCTAAAAGGGTCGCACATAATTTTGGATGTTGACATTTTGAGATTACAAAAAAATCCAATGGTTGGGTGCAATTAATTGATATAGATTAATTAATTGGGTTTAAATTTAATCCAATCGTGGAATTAAATATTTAATTATATAATTTGATTATTTAATTAAATCTAATTTGATTAGAGAACCAAATAATTGGAATAGAATGAATTAATCAATATTTGAATTGATTAATTAGGATTTAAATTAATTAATTAGTAGAATTAATTAATTGGATTTTAAAGTACAATCCCATACCATAATCTAATAGGCCTAAATGTAGAAGATCACTAGATAATTGAAGAAAAATAAATAAATAAGATTTATTTTAATATGTGTTGGTGACGTTTTTTTTCCTCTTTTTATACCTTGAGCCACTCAAATGAAATTCTTTAATATAACCCCATTGTCTTATGCATTGAGCCATGTTATGGCTATAGCACCCTTTATTAGGTGTGCTTTACTTAATAATAAAAAAAAATTTGAAAAGCATGCTTTAAGATGAAAAACTTGTCTACCTTTATTATCATAAGAAAAAAAGTTGAGTGTGCGGTTGTTTTTTTGTTTTTGAGGCGTGAAATATTCATAAGTTAAAACAAGTTTTTATCTTTTTCAAGTCTATTCTCTCTTCATGTACTATATTGTTCTTCAAAGAAAATTTAGTAGAGAATAACTAACCAATAATTATTCATCAACAAGATTTTAACAATAGTTAATTGTGGGAATAAAATTCTATTCTATTTTTCAATTTCGAAAATGCAATAAATTTTACTAGCGAAGAATTTATTCCGATGTCACAACCAAAAAGTGGACTCAATTAGAGGGGAGGTGTTTGAATCTCTATTGGCGAGTTTACGAAGATTTACCTTGCTGTGAGGAATTTGAATTCCTTCTACATCATCTTCAAAAGGAAATATTTTAGGTAAGATCCTAAACCTTATTTTACCACTTGTATATAAAACACGCGATCGTTAAATCGCTACGAGAATCGGGGACTTTAATTTTATGTATAATTGTATCCATGATTTAAGTTTTTAATTTTCCGCTACGTTTAGCCCGCGATATAGTAAACCCAACAATTAGCCCATAAAATACCATGTGAACAGAAATCATCATCACCAGTTCGTTGGCAGTTGACACCTGTTAGACACGTGCCAAGAGCCTATCAATAATGTCATATTTGATTGGCACGTGTTATCGCCCCATTTATTGTGAAGCCCCGAATTTTAATCAAAATACTACGGTGTTATGTAGTGATTATTTATTCTTTATGTATCACAAACCATTATTAATGAAACGCGACTCGAATTTTATTATTTCTTTCAACATCAATTATGCCTTCCTCGTTTTCGAAGATAACGATTTTATATTCTCCTATAGTATTAATTCTTGATCGATTGACTACGACCTTAAAAATTTAGACCCTCGAGAATTTATGAGTACATTCCAATCCCTATTCTAATATTTCATCTTATTCTATAATTCATCCCAACCAACTTCCAACTTTTTTAAATACGTATTTCTTATTTCACATCTTTAATTTTTAAATTTCTAAATATTTAGGTAAATATATTTATACATTTTATTTCTTTCAATTTTTATAAAAACAAATTTTTTATTTTCTTATATTTTTTTAATTTCGAAAATTACCCCTTAAAATGGGAGGTTGTTTTATTTATTTATTTTTTTAAAAAAACCTACAATTTAAAATTATATCCTACAAATCCTACTACCCCACTAATTAAACAAAACAAATTTTATCACCTTTTAAGATATCACTTTCGCCATGACTCTTATCTTTTTAGTGGTAATCAATTTGTTTTCTTTTAATCCTCCCAATAAGCTAGCTTTACATCAAATTAAGCAAAAAAAAAAAAAAAAAAAAAACAATTTAATTAGAATGGGATGACAAAGTGGACGTCCATATGGTTAAGGGGACAAAATAATTTTGATTCCATACTTTCTCTTTGAAAACATATCACATGCTATTCTAATGCCAATTTGCACCCCACCCCACAAAACACCAACAATCATCATCATTCCAAAGCCTAACATTACAACACCAAAAATTCTATCACCCTACCCACACAAATAATCGGTCAACAAGATTCTAAGGGAAACATGAATATTTTTTTTCATTCTACATCACCTAAGTCTCCCATTCTTTCATACTTAGACAAAACAATACACAAATCCTCTCATCTACACCCTATTGGTCGACAATTCAAGAAGAAAGAGGTAAGACAATTTTTATTTTTCAAACTTCATTTTTCCTTCTCAAATCTTGAACCACATACCTTCACCTTCTAATCATGATAAATCCTTCTTGTTGAGGTACTCCTAGAGAAAATTCTTGAAGAATTAGAGACCTAGATTTGACTACAAGCTTGAAGAGGAAATTCAAGATTACATATTATTAAGGTGAGAAAATTATGGTTTTAGTATTTTTCTCTTGACAACATGAAGAATTAATTTTTGACTCAAGAATATAAATTTTTGGAGTTTAGGGGCTGACCTACATCATCTCAAGTGGAGGTTAGAGGCTTGAAGGAAAATTTCCATTTTTGAGACTACTTGAAGATATTAAGGTGAGTAGTAACCATTTGGTCCTAGATATTTTCTTTAGACTTGAGACTTTAATTTTAACACCAAAATATGGTTTGGATACCATTTAGGGGCTGATCTTCAAGAGTTTGAGTCATGAAGTTGATTCAAGAAAGAAGACTACATTTTTATCAACCCGAGAAACTACTACGAGGTGGGTGGAAAAATTCTTTCAACTTCTAGGTGTTTTAATTTGAAAATATGCATGTAGTATTTTGTTATTGAGCACTTGAGATATATATTATGTATTGCATGCTATTTTCTTGTATCAAGTTGGAAAAATTCTCAAGTGTTGCTCAAAAATGTGATTTATCGAAAAATAGGACATACATGCACATTTTATTGTTATACTTGATGAAATTTTTGTATGAGAAGGATATGTATGTGTATGACTCTTGAAATCTATGTTTTGAATGATTTATAACCTGGACAAGTCGAGCATAATTGATTAAATTTCAACTTTTGGACTTAAAATGCAAAAATGGAAAGTTGGTGGACTTAATTGCAAGAAAATAAAACTTAAGGGACCTCTCTGCAAATTTCGATTTTTGAGACTGTACTCAGGTCCAAAATGATGTTTTGACATTTTAATAAAGTTTTAAGAGTTTTTAGATAAATAAAATCAACCCTTAAAAGCCCAAGGACTAGATTGTAAAATTTGAGAAGTTTAAGGGCTATTTTGCAAATTTCAAAACTGTACCAGACCCTAATTTTGAAATTTGAAATTTTAACTCTTAAGGGACTGGAAATAACATATTTTATGTGTATTCCAAAAATCCAAGTGTTTAGAGCTTGGAAAGTAATTTTATAAAACTTGAGGGACCAAATTGTAAAAGATTAAACTTGAGGACCCAAATGAAATTTCCAGGACTTATACAGCCCATGTACCTGGAAATGCTAATTTACCTATAACATAATTATATTTTGGACCCAAGGTTCAAATTTCATAACAATTGGACCCCTAAAAGCCTTAAAGGCAATTATTTCAAAATGGGACAAAAATGAGATTTTCAAAAGTTGAGGGACCTATACTTATGACGTTTTAAAACTGCTTTTGTCCCAATATTCCACCAACCTTAGTGACATTTTCCAATTGGAATCACATTAGAAGCCCTCCCGGTTTGTGAGTTCCGATTATTTTAAACTTAGGGCCCGAAATGACAATTTTAACAATTTTGGGGCCAATGTGAGAATTTTATAAAAACTCGACCTCAAAACTTTAAAAACCTGAATCTCTGAACAATTTAGGGATTTTAGGAACTGACCTCATAATTTTTCAAGGTCGGGATATTTATTTATTCAATTTTTAACCCCAAAAGTATTGATTTTTACAAAACGGGGCTAATTGTAAATTTTTCTTTTATCAAGGACCTAACTTAAATTATTTTTCATTTACTAAAACAGCCCTGGACCCTCTGACTTTAATATTTAATTAAAATATTTTATTTTCTCAAAAACTACTTGACTTATCGGATCGTCTTGACCGATTAAAACCCGATCGCGGGCGACTTCCTCGTGTTGCGATTTGAATCTATAACGGACTTATGTTACACCTAATCTTTCAAGATATCGAAGATTGCTTATCCTCCCGATAATCATCTTCATCCAAATAACTCCACCAACGCCATAATTACCTTACGCAAATTTTTGAAAAACTTTTCATGAACTCGCTTCCCGAATCAATAATACTCGATTGCCGGTTGACTACATGAACTTGTGTTTACTTTCCCGCTGAGTCAACTTGGTGTGTCGAGCTCACAAATCCCGGAATGGATACGTCGGGGATGGAACCGGCAGCTCGGCCGCTATTCCACTCTTCCTACCCCATCGCCCTAATCCCGCAACCGAGGGACGGAGTTTGTCCAAGGGAAGCGGGTCGTAGTACTTGAGGTATAATCATGATTATGACAAATCAGAGCCTTGCTAGCTCCACCGTGGATTTTGTCTTTGCCTACGAGCGATAAGGTGACAGGTCTTGACCATCTTGCTCGGGAGTTACAAGGAAGAACGAAGGAATCGGGCTCCCGATCCACACGATTCCGGAGTTAATCGGACCCGCTTTGGTTGGCGCTACAAATCCGTGACGCAACCGCTACTTGTATTGCATAGGTTGGCGCTACAAATCCGTGACGCAACCGCTACTTGTATTGCATAGGTTGGCGCTTACAAATCCGTGACGCAATCGCTACTTGTCTTGCATAGATTGGCGTTACAAATCCGTGCGCAATCCTCCCGCTTTGCTTGACCATAGTGCCGCTTGACCATGAATCGTTTTCTTAATCAGTATAAGTATATTAATTAAATATATTTATCACGACGCTTGTGGATCGTGTGTGAAATCATGCATCATCTCTCATGCGTTTTCATACAACTAAATTTCTCGCATTAACTATTTATATCGCCACACTTACACACGATCACCCCATCCACCGAGATTTCTCGTCTCATTCCCTCCTCGTTTTCTAACCTTTAGATGAAGAGTTCGAAAGACATCGAACCTACCGCAGATTGAATCTCTATCGATGTGGAGCGATATTTCCTTTTTTTTTTTTTGTTGTTGTTGTTGACTCCTTCATTTTATTTCTCGTTTGACCGTAAGTTAATTAAGATAATCTTTTGGGTTGTATTCGGATCTTGCTGACCTTAAGATATAATTTGTACTGTGGTTGTTATAATTCCGCCGCATTAGACTCTATTTCACTTGGAGTTTGGTACCTTTGGATTAGACCGTTGATTAATTCTTTTAAGTGATTGATCGTTGTCGCGTCACGTTTGGGCGTGATGATTTATGGTATCGAGCTCGGCTTGTAAGATGGAAACTTACACCGAAATACCCAGATAGACCCTGATCGGTTGTGTTGGGTAGTACCGCGACTTGACTAATTAAGTTGTGAAATCGATTTCAATAATGGCATAGAACCGTATTATTGATGTTTATGTTAAGTCGAATTTATACTTGGAGAATACATAGTCATACTTGATTTGACTTAGTTGACTCCTCGACCGACTTTCCTTAGTCATTCTTTCTTGTTCTTCCTTATCTTTTCCTTACATTCGCCTAATCCGCTTTAGTTTTGTTTAACCAGGATAGTTCCTTCGACCTTGGATTAGGTACCACTACTAGTTGACCTAAGTTGAATTTTGGAGGAATATTTGAACTCTTTTGGGCTATTATAGTGTTAAGATATCCGGATATTCCTCTATTTGACGTTAGGTGATTTAGAAAATCCGTGATTTAGAAGTTATAATGCCCGATATGGTGAGACTCAAGAATATGAGGATATCTCTTAATGAGTATATGATTTGGATGTGATATATTATGGGATCTAGACACCTAATGATATTATTTTGGGAAAATGATAGTAGGGGAATCACTAAGTATAATGATCAATGATAATACCCTTGTGTTATTCATTCTCGATTTTCATTCTCGATTTGCACAAGCTTAAGTAAGGGAATTTGACTTGTGACTTAGGTATCACGGATAAGATACATTAAGACCGTGTATAGACTATCGCGGACTTAACAAATGACCATCAAGAACAAATATCCCCTCCCGAGGATAGACGAACCGTTTGATCAATTTCAAGGAGCGACGGTGTACTACTCAAGTTTGATTTACAACATGGATATTATCGCTTAAAGATCCGTGAAGAGGACGTTTCCAAAACAGCATTTCAGATCGTGATATGGACACTACGAGTTTGTAGTGATGCCTTTCGGTCCGACAAATGCACCAAAGCCAGCGTTATGGATCTAATGCATCGAGTCTTTCAACCTTATTTGGATCAACTCGTAGTGATATTCATTGATGACATACTTGTATACTCTAAGTCTAAAGAGGAGCATGAGCGTCATCTGAAAATTGTTTTAGAGACACTACGAGAGCACAAGCTGTATGCCAAATTCAGCAAGTGCGAATTTTGGCTTAGTGAAGTCGCATTCTTGGGACACATAGTATCCGCACCGGGATCGCCGTAGATCCTTCGAAGGTATAGACAGTGGTTGAATGGAAACAACCCGAGTCCGTAACAGAGATAAGAAGTTTCTTAGGACTAGCTGGATATTATCGAAGATTTATCCAGGATTTCTCCAAGATAGCCGGACCACTCACTCGACTAACCCAGAAGCAAGTCAAGTTTGAGTGGAATGACAAGTGTGAGGTGGTTTCAAGAGTCAAGAAATGACTTACTACAGCTCCAGTCTTAGCCCTTCCAAAGGGAACAGAAAACTTTGTCGTCTACAGTGACGCATCAAAGGAAGGACTAGGAGCAGTACTCATGCAAGAAGGAAAGGTCATTGCTTACGCATCACGGAAACTCAAACCGTATGAAGCCAATTACCCAACGCATGACTTGGAATTGGCAGCAATAGTGTTCGCGTTAAAGAAATGGAGATACTATCTCTACGGAGCAACATTCACGGTTTACACTGGATCATAAGAGCCCAAAGTATCTATTCTCTCGAAGGAACTCAATTTGAGGCAACGGAGATGGATGGAGTTAATAGAAGATTATCACTTTGATATTCAATACCATCCCTGAAAGCTAAGTAGTAGTCGACGCCTTGAGCGTAAAGGCGAGTTTAGCTAGACTAATGATTCGAGAGGGGAAATCATTAGAAGAGTTGAGCACTTGGAATCCGACAAGAACCAATACTCAAATTTTGTGTGCTAATATTTCGGTTAAACCCGACTCATCAACGAGATCAAAGCAAAGACAAGAGACATATGTGCAACTTCAAAGACCGAAAGAGAAGATACTTAAAGGAGAAGGATTAGAATTCTCGCATGAAGATGGGATCATCGATTTCTAATCGAATTTGTGTACTTAGAGTGACGAGCGATTAGGAGTAGAATTCTAGCCAAGCACACCGTTCAAATACACTATACATCCCGGAGGAAACAAGATGTATAAGGACTTGAAACAACATTACTTGGTGGGCAAACATGAAGAACTGTGTAGCGAGTTCGTTGCGAGATGCCTGACTTGTCAACAAGTAAAAGTCAACACCAACGACCATCCGGTTTGTTACAACCGTTGAGAATTCCGTGTGGAAATGGGAACACATAACAATGGACTTCGTGACGGATCTACCAAGGACCAGGCGAGGCGATGATGCTATATGGGTAGTCGTGAGACCGACTCACAAAATCGCACACTTCCTACCCATGAAGAAAACCGACAAATTTGCGTAAACTTGCGCAAATTTACATCCGAGAGATCATCCGATTGCATGGAGTGCCAATCGACATTGTGTCAGACAGAGACCCGAGGGTTGTCTCCCGATTCTGGAAATGCTTACATGAGGAATTGGGTACCTCGCTAAGTTTCAAAGACAAGAAAGACATCCGCAAACCGATGGCGCATCGGGCGAACAATTCAGACCTGGAAAACATGTTGCGAGCCCGCACATTGGATTTCCAAGGAAGTTGGGATTCGCACTTACCATTGGCCGAGTTCGCCTATAATAACAGTTTATCGGGCCACGATTGGGATGGCACCTACGAAGCCTTGTATGGACGAAAGTGTAGATCCCACTACACTGGGAGATTGATGACCAATGGACTCCAAAAGAGAAACGAAAGTCACCATCGATTCCAAAGGTCGACTTAGTTCGGAGGCCATGGAGAAGGTCAAGTTGATCAAGGAACGAATCCATGAGCCGCCAAAAGAGTTACGCGGACAAGAGGAGAAAGGACTTGGAATTTGAAGCCGAGATGAAGTATTTCTCGGACTCTTGCCACGGAAAGGATTGATCAATCCAAAGAAGGAGGCAAACTAAGTCCGAGATATATTGGACCTTACAAGATTTTGCGGAGGATCGGGAAGTTGGCCTACCGACTCGAGTTATTCTGCAACAAATCTGCGGGAATGCACGATGTATTCCATGTATCGAGATTGAAAAATACCAACCGGATCCCGAGCATATTATCACTGTGATGCTCCTCCTCGATGGAAAATTTATCCTACATTGAGAAACCAATCCGGATCATTGACCAAATACATCATTGCGTAATAGAGAGATTCGATGGTTAAAGTGGTATGGTGAAACCACAACCGAGACGAAGATGCAACGTGGGAGATGGAAGAAGACATGAGGAATCAATATCCATAGTTGTTAAAGAGAATTTGGGGACCAAATTCTTTTAAGGAGGGGTGAATGTGAAGCCCCCGAATTTTAATCAAGCGTGAAATACGGTGTTATGTAGTGATTATTTATTCGGCTATGTATCACAAACCATTATTAATGAAACGCGACTCAATTTTATTATTTCTTTCAACATCAATTATGCCTTCCTCGTTTTTCGAGCATAACGATTTTATATTCTCCTATAGTATTAATTCTTGATCGATTGACTACGACCTTAAAAATTTAGACCTCGAGAATTTATGAGTACATTCCAATCCCTATTCTAATATTTCATCTTATTCTATAATTCATCCCAACCAACTTCCAACTTTTTTTTTAAATACGTATTTCTTATTTCACATCTTTAATTTTTAAATTTCTAAATATTTAGGTAAATATATTTATACATTTTATTTCTTTCAATTTTTATAAAAACAAATTTTTTATTTTCTTATATTTTTTTAATTTCGAAAATTACCCTTAAAATGGGAGGTTGTTTTATTTATTTATTTTTTTAAAAAAAAAAACCTACAATTTAAAATTATATCCTACAAATCCTACTACTACCCACTAATTAAACAAAACAAATTTTATCACCTTTTAAGATATCACTTTCGCCATGACTCTTATCTTTTTAGTGGTAATCAATTTGTTTTCTTTTAATCCTCCCAATAAGCTAGCTTTACATCAAATTAAGCAAAAAAAAAAAAAAAAAAAAAACAATTTAATTAGAATGGGATGACAAAGTGGACGTCCATATGGTTAAGGGGACAAAATAATTTTGATTCCATACTTTCTCTTTTGAAAACATATCACATGCTATTCTAATGCCAATTTGCACCCCACCCCACAAAACACCAACAATCATCATCATTCCAAAGCCTAACATTACAACACCAAAAATTCTATCACCCTACCCACACAAATAATCGGCCAACAAGATTCTAAGGGAAACATGAATATTTTCTTTTTCATTCTACATCACCTAAGTCTCCCATTCTTTCATACTTAGACAAAACAATACACAAATCCTCTCATCTACACCCTATTGGTCGACAATTCAAGAAGAAAGAGGTAAGACAATTTTTATTTTTCAAACTTAATTTTTCCTTCTCAAATCTTGAACCACATACCTTCACCTTCTAATCATGATAAATCCTTCTTGTTAAGGTACTCCTAGAGAAAATTCTTGAAGAATTAGAGACCTAGATTTGACTACAAGCTTGAAGAGGAAATTCAAGATTACATATTATTAAGGTGAGAAAATTATGGTTTTAGTATTTTTCTCTTGACAACATGAAGAATTAATTTTTGACTCAAGAATATAAATTTTTGGAGTTTAGGGGCTGACCTACATCATCTCAAGTGGAGGTTAGAGGCTTGAAGGAAAATTTCCATTTTTGAGACTACTTGAAGATATTAAGGTGAGTAGTAACCATTTGGTCCTAGTATATTTTCTTTAGACTTGAGACTTTAATTTTAACACCAAAATATGGTTTGGATACCATTTAGGGGCTGATCTTCAAGAGTTTGAGTCATGAAGTTGATTCAAGAAAGAAGACTACATTTTTATCAACCCGAGAAACTACTACGAGGTGGGTGGAAAAATTCTTTCAACTTCTAGGTGTTTTAATTTGAAAATATGCATGTAGTATTTTGTTATTGAGCACTTGAGATATATATTATGTATTGCATGCTATTTTCTTGTATCAAGTTGGAAAAATTCTCAAGTGTTGCTCAAAAATGTGATTTATCGAAAAATAGGACATACATGCACATTTTATTGTTATACTTGATGAAATTTTGTATGAGAAGGATATGTATGTGTATGACTCTTGAAATCTATGTTTTGAATGATTTATAACCTGGACAAGTCGAGCATAATTGATTAAATTTCAACTTTTGGACTTAAAATGCAAAAATGGAAAGTTGGTGGACTTAATTGCAAGAAAATAAAACTTAAGGGACCTCTCTGCAAATTTCGATTTTTGAGACTGTACTCAGGTCCAAAAATGATGTTTTGACATTTTAATAAAGTTTTAAGAGTTTTTAGATAAATAAAATCAACCCTTAAAAGCCCAAGGACTAGATTGTAAAATTTGAGAAGTTTAAGGGCTATTTTGCAAATTTCAAAACTGTACCAGACCCTAATTTTGAAATTTGAAATTTTAACTCTTAAGGGACTGGAAATAACATATTTTATGTGTATTCCAAAAATCCAAGTGTTTAGAGCTTGGAAAGTAATTTTATAAAACTTGAGGGACCAAATTGTAAAAGATTAAACTTGAGGACCCAAATGAAATTTCCAGGACTTATACAGCCCATGTACCTGGAAATGCTAATTTACCTATAACATAATTATATTTTGGACCCAAGGTTCAAATTTCATAACAATTGGACCCCTAAAAGCCTTAAAGGCAATTATTTCAAAATGGGACAAAAATGAGATTTTCAAAAGTTGAGGGACCTATACTTATGACGTTTTAAAACTGCTTTTGTCCCAATATTCCACCAACCTTAGTGACATTTTCCAATTGGAATCACATTAGAAGCCCTCCCGGTTTGTGAGTTCCGATTATTTTAAACTTAGGGCCGAAATGACAATTTTAACAATTTTGGGGCCAATGTGAGAATTTTATAAAAACTCGACCTCAAAACTTTAAAAACCTGAATCTCTGAACAATTTAGGGATTTTAGGAACTGACCTCATAATTTTTCAAGGTCGGGATATTTATTTATTCAATTTTTAACCCCAAAAGTATTGATTTTTACAAAACGGGGCTAATTGTAAATTTTTCTTTTTATCAAGGACCTAACTTAAATTATTTTTCATTTACTAAAACAGCCCTGGACCCTCTGACTTTAATATTTAATTAAAATATTTTATTTTCTCAAAAACTACTTGACTTATCGGATCGTCTTGACCGATTAAAACCCGATCGCGGGCGACTTCCTCGTGTTGCGATTTCAATCTATAACGGACTTATGTTACACCTAATCTTTCAAGATATCGAAGATTGCTTATCCTCCCGATAATCATCTTCATCCAAATAACTCCACCAACGCCATAATTACCTTACGCAAATTTTTGAAAAACTTTTCATGAACTCGCTTCCCGAATCAATAATACTCATTGCTTTGACTACATGAACTTGTGTTTACTTTCCCGCTTGAGTCAACTTGGTGTGTCGAGCTCACAATCGGAATGGATACGTCGGGGATGGAACCGGCGCTCGGCCGCTATTCCACTCTTCCCCCCCATCGTCCTAATCCCGCAAATCCGGGGACGGAGTTTGTCCAAGGAAGCGGGTCGTAGTACTTGAGGTATAATCATGATTATGACAAATCCGAGCCTTGCTAGCTCCACTGTGGATTTTGTCTTTGCCACTCGAGCGATAAGGTGACAGTCTTGGACCATCTTGCTCGGGGAGTTACAAGGAAGAACGAAGGAATCGCTGCCTGATCCACACGATTCCGGAGTTAATCGGACCCGTTTGGTTGGCGCTACAAATCCGTTTAACCGCTACTTGTATTGCATAGGTTGGCGCTACAAACTGTGACGCAACCGCTTACTTGTATTGCATAGGTTGGCGCTACAAATCAGACGCAACCGCTACTTGTCTTGCATAGGATTGGCGTTACAAATCCGCACGCAATCCTCCCGTTTGCTTGGACCATAGTGCCGCTTGACCATGAATCGTTTTCTTAATCGTATAAGTATATTAATTAAATATATTTATCACGACGCTTGTGGACGTGTGTGTGAAATCATGCATCATCTCTCATGCGTTTTCATACAACTAAATTTCTCGCATTAACTATTTATATCGCCACACTTACACACGATCACCCCATCCACCGAGATTTACTCTCATTCCCTCCCGTTTTCTAACCTTTAGATGAAGAGTTCGTTGAAGACATCGAACCTACCGCAGATTGAATCTCTATCGGCCGATGTGGAGCGATATTTCCTTTTATTTTTTTTTTTTTTGTTGTTGTTGGACTCCTTCATTTTATTTCTGTTTGGACCGTAAGTTAATTAAGATAATCTTTTGGGTTGTATTCTGATCTTTTGCACCTTAAGATATAATTTGTACTCGTGGTTGTTATAATTCCCCGCATTAGACTCTATTTCACTTGGAGTTTGGTACTTTGGATTAGACCGTTGATTAATTACTTAAGTGATTGATCGTTGTCGCGTCACGTTTGGGCGTGACATTTATACCCTTGCAAAACCCTTGCAATTTCTTCATTAAGTCCAAAGTTCATTAAATTTCAATATTTTGTTTTGTGAAGAAACAACATAAAAGGTTAGTCAAAAAATATTCCATCTTTGTTCAAAATGCAGTCAGCTAAAGAAACAGCAGCTAATATAGCAGCATCAGCCAAGGCTGTCATGGAGAAAACCAAGGCCACCATGCAAGAAAAGGTTAATTTAATTCCCTTAATTTTTGTTTGATCATCATCCAAATTAAATGTAAAATTTTTAAGTGCAATATTACATTTACTTAAATTTTCTGAATAATTAATTGACCTAACAGGCTGAGAAGATGACTACGCGCGACCCACTCCAAAAGGAAATGGCTACAGAAAAGAAAGAGGAGAGGATCCATGGGGCGGAGCGTCAGAAGCAGGAGGCGCGTGCCCACAACGTCGCCACTAAGCAGGCAGCGGCGGCGGCGGGTGGCGGAACTTTTGGCCATGACTACGCCACTGGCGGCGAGTACTCGACTGGCACCGCCCATCCCACTACTGGCGGCTACAGCGCAGACAGGGCGGTCCGACAAGATTACCCACAAGGACTGGCCGGGCAGGCGGAGTACCCTGAGGGTGCTACCGGGTTTGGGTCCGGCGGTGTTGGACCGCAGGATCCGAATGTCGGTGGTGGTGCTAGGACTGGTTATGGGTCGGGCAACACCATCTAGATTGAATGGGGTTTATGTTGTGTACAAATTAACCCTGGTTAATTACAGCCAATATTATTAGATGGGCTGTAATCAGGCAAAAATAATGGTCAGGGTTTGTGGTTTTATGTTTTTAAGTGCCTTGATTTACACTGTTTTAGTCCTTGCGTCTACTGTTTCTGTAATGCAGGACTGAAAATTGAAATAAAGTTGTTATGATGGTGCTTTTGAATTTTTCTATAATTCTTCTTTAGCTAATTCGGCTATATAATTTCTTAATTTTTTTGTATTTTTAATATTAAGCTGGATATGTGCAACTCGATAAGAAGCACTCTGTAGAACAGGTACTGCTGGAGTACAGAACGAAAGAATATATGTACTCCTGTAAAATTATTAATTGATCATATAAAATTTGGTATTATTTACAAATGTGTAGCTAGTTGCAACAAACATTTATTTCTTTCTACATGCAAGAACTGATTTTTAAAAGGCAACTTTAAACAGTTGTAAATTTCTGATAAATTTATAGTGGAAGATCGTCATTATTAATAATCAATCATGATATATATATATATAGGTTTTGGTTCAAATGAGACCACCCTCCCTAGGTGAGACAGTGTGGACTCATCTTACCCATTGATCTTAAAAAATGAAGTGATGTGATTAATTCAGTTTTTTTTTTTAATTATTTCCTAATTTTCACTGATTTTAAGGGTAAGATTGTAATTTTGCAATTCAAATTAGTGGTCCCAGTGGATTCTGAAATTGATACTGCCCGATTTTGTGGCGGAATTTAAGGAACCTGTTTTCTTTTCAAATATTTTTATTTTACAGCATAGTTAGGGTTCTTCTACTGTATAATTAGACATCAATTAATGCATATTTAATTATTTTGTTGGCACTGTTTTACGAAAACAAGACATAATTGAATATAACGTACTGCATATGTAGTTATACTACACTGCATAAATAGGTTCAATATAATGTATATTTAGTTATGAAAATAGGATGTTGCTTTTGGAAATTATAAAAATGGCATGTTACATAATGTACTGCATATTTAGTTATTCCACAATGCATATATAGTTTCTAGATAATACATAGTTAGTTGAATTTGTTGCATAGTTTATGACGTCTTGCATAGTTGGATATATTGTACTACATATTAGTTTTTTTACGCTGCATAGATAGTTTTCAGATAATGCATATTTAGTTGAGTTTTGTTACATATTTAGTTTCCGAACTCACTGTTCGTTATTTCTCTGTAATATTGCACCGATTTTTCTTGTTTTTTCTCTGTAATTTTCATGAACTGTAATTTTCGAGTTCTTCACAGTTTTCTTTATTTGCGTTAATGGAGGAATGAGAGAAAGAGAGTGAGAGAGAGAGAGACGTGAGATTGGGGAAATTGGGAGATGTATGAGAGAGAAAGAGATTTGATTTTTGTAACTAACTTGTTATGTTATTTTACCCTACTGCCCTTATATTGAATAAATTAATATTTTAATATATTTTTTGATCCATTAAATCATACACATTGATTAATAGTGGGGATGGTTGAGATTAGTCCATTGTGTCTCACCCAGAGACATGACCTCACTTGATCCTCCCCCTATATATATATATGATTTGGATCGAGACTCTAGTGAGTCTGTAGAGACCAATACCGTTGGGGAATAATAGAGTTAAACCTTAATTTTAGGTGTTTAGATTTTTATTAATTGATTTTAAGGGTAGCATAATAATATAATACCATTACAGATAAGTAAAAGAGGGCAAAATAGTATAGAGGATTTGACAGTTTAAAGATATATACAAAGTTGGAAGTTTTTTTTTTTTTTTACCTTTAGGTTTTCAAGAGCTAAGCTTGTCCAGAGGAGTTGGGTTTGTTCACGATTTGAGCCTTTAAAGCTATGGAAATCTTAGAGTGGCAACTATCCTGCAACAAACAAAACAAGCACTAGTAGTAAATTGACCATTTGCATCGGTTGTAAATGACTTTATGCACGGTCCCAACGGCGATACTTATGAATGTGATGCTAATAATCACATGTATGGCATCGGTTTTAACCAATGCCTAAAGTATATAATAGGCATCGGTTGCTAAGCAAACACTGATGCAAAATATTCACCAAAGGCGTCGATTTTCGGTAAACAACCACATAAAGTTAGTTTAGGCGTCAGTTTGTAACAACAACCGATGCCTATTACTATTTTTTTATACATTTTTTCTTTCAATTTCCTACCTCATGAGCAGAAACTATTTATAATTACTATCCAGAATGAAAAAATAAAAATAAATATTAGATAAAAAAAAGTCATGACACGGTTGTCGGAAAATATTGAGGCCACTAATATTCTCTATCTTTCTCAAGCCAACAACAAATTCATGACACGATAGGTTAGGAATGATAAAATATCTCAATACGATCTCTTCTAAGGAGGCTTATAAAATGGTTAGGAATTCGTTTCCAGAGGTTCAGTGGGAAAAATGGATTTGGTCTTCACACATTCCGGAAAAGAGATCTATAATTGTCTGGAATCCATTCATAATCGTCTAGCTGTGTTGGACAACCTTCGGGGATTCAGTGGCCCTTCAGCGTGCACTTTTTGCTATGGAGATTCTGAATCGGTTGATCACATCTTTGGATTCTGAATGGATTCGGGAAAAATGGATTTGGTCTTCACACATTCCGGAAAAGAGATCTATAATTGTCTGGAATCCATTCATAATCGTCTAGCTGTGTTGGACAACCTTCGGGGATTCAGTGGCCCTTCAGCGTGCACTTTTTGCTATGGAGATTCTGAATCGGTTGATCACATCTTTACCAATTGCACATTTGCTAAGTCAATATGGGGATGGATTCAAGACACCTTTGAAGTGAGCATTATGTTGAGTGGGGTATTAACCACTTATATACTTGGGCTATTCAACAGAAGTTCAATCCGCGAATCTCTTTTCTTTGGAAGGCTGCTCTCATTTCGGCAATTTGGGTTATTTGGCACGTTAGAAATGTGTGGATATTTGAGGATGTTAAACCTCAAATTACTGCGGCTATTATTTTGACTAGGGCTTTTATCATTGAGTCTTCGGCATTGGATCGTAGTTACATGTCTAATTTGGTATATGACTTGATGTGCCTTAGACGGCTCTCAGTGGTGGGACGTCCCAAGCCACTGCCACAACTCAGAAGCATTCGGTGGTATCCTCCTTTGCCGGGTTGGATTAAGGTGAATACTGATGGATGTGCATATGGAGCTCCGGGGAGTTGTGTGTCTGCAGGTGTTTTTCGTAATTGTAGGGGCTTCTTCACTGGTTGTTTTACTCACAAAACTGGTATTGGATTTGCGTTTGAATCCGAATTACTAGCAGCAATGGCGGCAATTGAGCGTGCTTTTAGGAGAGGATGGCATAAGCTGTGGTTAGAATCCGATTCAACCTATGTCTGTGGCCTCCTTGATTCTAGATCTCTCAAGGTGCCGTGGAAATATTAGGCCAGATGGAGGCTTACACTTTATTATCTGTCTCAGAGGGATTTCGTTGTTTTGCACATTTACAGAGAGGGGAATAGAGTGGCCAATAAGCTTTCAAAGATGGACGCTCATCTTGACTAGTCTCATATTATCCCAGAGTCAATCTCTACAGAGCTTCATGATGACGCGAGTGGCAAGATTTTCTATCGTTTTGCATAGCTTTGTTATCTTTATAGGGTACTCTTTTTCCTATAAAAGCTTTTCCCTTTCGGGTTTTACTTTGATAGGTTTTAACGAGGCACAGGCCCCATCTGTTAAGCTAACTGCTTGGCTTGTGAGCAGCTTTTATTTTCATTGGGGTACTCTTTTTCCTATCAAAGGTTTTTCCCTACGGGGTTTTACTTTGATAGGTTTTAACAAGGCCCCAATTTTCGAATCTTGTTGGGTACTTCTATTTTACTTTGCACTTCTGACATTCTTTAGCTAGTTGTTTGGCTTGTTAGCAACATCTACTTTTCTTTTTTATATATGTTCGAATTCGATCAAAAAAAATGTCTCAATACGACTACATGGTATTATCCACAAAGGTCAAGCGAAATATTAGAGAAAGAAAAGCATACAATTAATTAACAATTCTGAAACAAAAGCATGTTCTATGCTCAATAGTCAACACAATAAGAAAAATATAGTTTTTTTCTTAATTAATTTGTTCACATTTCAAAAGACTAGCACATAGCTGATTTCAGTATTGTAGAAATTCCCAAACAAAAATACAAATAGTGCATGATCAAAACTCGAGCAGGATTAACACAAAACAAATTCTCCACATGGCTGACCACAAACCTGCTATAAAAGTATAAATCTTTTAGGGATAATTACTGAGAAATATAATGGTTCTTGTGTATTATTCATGACTGAAATTGTACAGTATATAGGCAAGAGTTATCTTAACATAAGACAGATATTAAGGAAAAAGAGGAAAACACCACAACCTAAATTAAGGCACTAGGTTGCCACTAAGCCTATATTTTACAATATCTCATCACTGCCCCTATATACATCATATGCATCCATCTTGTCACATATATAAGTGTCCAATGGCCTCGTAAAGATTTAGTGAAGACGAGTTGATCTCTAGAGTTGACAAATGAGGTCCTGATGATTCCAGAGAGAATCGTTTCTCTAAGGAAATGACAGTCGACTTCTATATGCTTCGTTCTCTCGTGAAAAACTGGATTGGAAGAGAGGTGTAGAGCTGACTGATTATCACACACGAGCTTCATAGGACTAATGTCACAGAAGTGTTATTCCTGCAGTAAATATTTTAGCCACAAGAGTTCACATGTTGCATGAGCCATAGCTCGATACTCAGCTTTTGTATAGTATCCAGAAGTAGATCTTCGATCATTCTCATCTCATGCCCAATCAGCATCTGAATACCCATAGATATTAGTGTGGCCCTTTTTAGTGAAAACAAGTCCTTTTCCAGGTGATCTTTTAATGTACTTTACAATACCAATAACGACATTCTAATGACTAGCACAAGGAGAATTGAGAAACTGACTTACTATATTTATTGGGAAAGATATATCAAGTCTGGTCATGGGGAGATAATTCGGTTTCCCAACAAGCCTTCGGTATTTTCCTGGATCAAGATAAAGCTCCCCCTGATTAGGAAGGAGCTTTACATTAGGATCCATAGGAGTAGCAATTGGTTTACAATATGTAATACCCGTTTCTTCTAAAATATCAAGAGCATATTTTCTTTGAGAGATAGCAACACCTGACTTTGATTGGGCTACTTCAATCCCAAGAAAGTAACAAAGAGGGCCTAAGTTTTTAGTCTAAGAATTCTGAAATAGATGTTATTTATAGTGCCTTGATACCTTCACAATCGTTGCCAGTAATTACAATGTCATCAATATAAACCCCAAGATAGATATATGTATTTAATGAGGAGCATCTAAAGAAGACAGAATGGTCTCATTCGTAACGGATCATCCCAAATCATTGAAGAACTCGGTTGAATTGTCCAAACTATGCCCGAGGTAATTGTTTTAAGCCATAGAAAGATTTTTGTAATTTGCATACTAATCCACACTCCCGGCCCCCTGAGCAACAAACACAGGAGGTTGCTCCATGTAAATCTCCTCCTCTATGTCACCAAGCAAAAATGCATTCTTGATATCTAACTGAAAGAATGACCAGCGTTTCATGGCAGCCATGGCTAAAAATAAATGAATAGAGGATATTTTTGCAACGGGAGAAAAAAGTATCACTGTAATCTTGGCCATAAACTTGTGTACATCCCTTTGCCACTAATCGAGCTTTTAAGCGATCAACTTGGCCATCAGAGCCTACCTTAACATTAAAAACCCATCGGCACCCAACAACAGATTTTCCAGATGGAAGAGGAACAAGCTTCCAAGTGTGGTTGGAATCTAAAGCTGTCATTTCATCGATCATTGCTTGTGTCCATCCGGATGGGATAGTACTTTGGAAACTGTCTTAGAAATAGAAACCCAAGAAAGTGCAGATATAAGAGCACAACATGTGGGCGACAAACAATAGTATGAGAGAATTTATAGATAGGATAAGGGTTACATGTGAAACGTATACCTTTGCAGAGAGCGACGGAAAATCTGGTAAAGTAGGTGAATCCAGAGCAGGGGAAGAGATATCTGGAACAGGAGCTGAAGCACGTGATGTTGTATATATTTACATATAATATAATTGGTGTCCCACATTGGTTTTTGTGTTGTATTTATTGAGTCCCACATTGGTTGCATCACTTTTAGGAAGGCACTCTCATTTATTACTTTGTCCCATATTGATTGTGTATTGGAGTGTAGAGCTCAACTTGGTGTATAAAAAAGTGTAAGTTTGGTAAGTCCTACCAAGTTTTGGAGCTTCCTCCTTATTATGGAGGAAACACAAAGTGGCTTCTAGTTTTAAAATTTTGTGTGTGTATATATATATATATAAGAAAGAAAGAAAGAAAGAAAAATACGAAAAAGAGAGAGGGGGCAGACCGGAGCTCGGGCCAATCCATCGATCCGAGCAGGCAGGTCCTAACCGGTAGTTTAAAACAGTTTAAAGTTTTAAATGAAAAAGTGTGTCTTTTGTCAAAGAACACAACCTTTCGAAGAGATGCAACTCTTGGAGGCCGTCTCTAAAAATCTTTAAATAGACTTTCAGGTCTGCAGTAAGAGTAACGAAATTATTCATCCTCTTTCCCTTAATGTTCTTTCTTCTTACTTTCTGATCAGTTTAATTATTTTTACAACTTCTAATTCTTGCTCCAGAAAATTCTGAGAAGTGTAATCTTAGAATTTTTGAGATTAAGCTTTGTACTGGAGGTTAATTCCTTGAGATCATTTACACCGTGTGGGAGGAATTAATACCTTAAAGATAACATCTTTAAAGGTGTGCCTAGCCTATACAGATTTCATTACCCATAGTTTTATACAACAATTTTAAGGTATTAAGAATCCTACAATGGAGTCTATTCTGGTGAAATCACAACTACATGATGGAGACAAACTGGAGCGTTTGAATGGGCTGAACTACAAGCGTTGGTGCTTGAAGATGGAATATCTGCTGACTATGGCAAAAGTGTTCTATGTGGTGTCCGAACCATGTCCAGCGGAGGTGACTGATCCGGATGCAACATCTGCACAAAAAGCGGAGGTTGCGGAGAAGGCTAAAAAGTGGAAGGATGATGACTTTGTTTGTCATTTCACTATTCTGCAATCGTTGAACAACACTCTTTTCAACGTTTTTCATGTCCACAAAACTGCTGTAAAAATATGGAATGCTATAAAAAGAAGGTATGTTAATGAGGATGCTGGTAATAAGTCTTTTTTGGTTAATAAGTATATTGATTACAAGATGGTGGATACTAAACATGTTATTGATCAAGTGAATGAGTTAAATGATATAGAAACAGAATGTGTTAATGCTGGTGAACCCATTTCTGAGACTTTCCAAGTTTCTACTATCATTGGTAAACTTCCACCTTCATGGAAAGATTACCAAAAGAAACTGAAATATAAGAACAAATCCATTTCATTGGATGAACTTCTGCAAGGCATCCAAATTGAGACTGAAAGTCTTAAAATGGATGGTTCAGTTTCTTTGTTGAATGATGGTGTGAATCAAGTGGAAGAAAAGAACCTTCAAGGAAATTCCAAGGGAAACCAAGGAAAATCCAAGAAGAGGAAAAATTCTGGAAAGAATGATGATGGGGATGCCAAGAAGAAAAAGAAAAAGGGACCCTGCTATGTTTGTGGCAAACCTGGCCACTTGGCTAGGGAATGTCGCCATCGCAAGGGACCAAAGAAAACAGAAGAAACAAATTTGGTAGAGGATGATTTCATTGCAGTTCTCACAGAAAACTGTGTTGTCAATGATATGGATTTCAATTGGTGGGTTGATTCGGGAGCAACTTGTCATGTTATACCAAACAAAAGTTTGTTAAAAACTTACGAGGAGTTAAATGAAGCAAAAGCAGTCTACATGGGCAACTCTTCAACAAGTGAAGTTTTGGGCAAAGGAACCGTGCTTCTTCCCCTCTCTTCTGGCAAAATTTTAACTCTGAAAAATGTGTATCATATCCCATCTATGAGGAAGAATCTTGTATCAGTCCACAAGTTGGACGAGAATGGCTTTAAATTAGCTTTTGAGTCCTAAAAGTGATTATTACTAAAAAAAGGGTCCTTTGTTGGAAAATGCTACATTAAAGACAATATGTACTTATTGAGCATTGAGAATAAAATTACTAGTTCCTACTATTCTATTGACTATTTTAATTCTGTTGAGTATGCTTCTAATGATATATGGCATTTGAGATTAGGATATATTGGTATGAATGTTATGGATCGTATGATAAACTGTGATTTTGTTCCTAAGTGTTCAAGTACATTATCTATGAAAACTTGTTAATGTTGTGCACAATCGAAGTTGATGAAAACATCTTTTAAAAGTGTAGTTTGAACAACTGGTTTACTTGAACTTATTCATACTGATATATGTGATAATAAAGAGCATGTTACTAAAGGTGGAAAACGTTATTTTATCACATTTATTGATGATTTTTTGAAGTATACTTATGTGTATTTGTTAAGAACCAAGGATGAGGCCTTTGATAAGTTTAAAATCTTCAAAGAAGAAATTGAAAATATAACCAATTTAAGGATCAAGAGATTGAGATCAGACAGAGGTGGTCAATATCTATCTAATGAATTTATACCATTTTGTTTACAAAATGGTATAGTAAGAGAGTTTTCAGCACCAAATACTCCACCTCAAAATGGAGTAGCTGAAAAGAAAAATCGATCCTTATTGGAAATGGTTAATGCGATGCTAATACACTCGAAATTACCAAAGAGTTATTGGGGAGAGGCACTACTAAGTTCTTGTTACATAAGTAATAGAATTGTGAATAAGAAACATATGAAAGCTCCATATGAACTGTTGGTTGGGCATAAGCCTAGCATTAAACATTTGAAGGTATGGGGTTGTATTGCATATGTTTCTGATGCAACTTTAAATAGGCCAAAATTTGGTAGTAAAGCTGTGAAATCTGTTTTTATTGGTTATTCATTAATGAGTAAAGCATATAAATTTCTTAGACTTTCTGATAATAATGTGTATGAAGCTACGCATGCTATTTTTTATGAAAAATTTGACTGTTAAGGATGTAGATAAGTCAGATTTTAACAAAGACTTGTTAAACGAGACTGACTTACAAGCTGTAACTAAATCAGATTTTAAATATGATGTTGGAACATCTATCTGCGAATGATGAACATTTAGATCAAGATGAAAATGAACAGTTTGTTGAGTTGAGAAGGAGTAAGAGACGTAGAATTGAAAAGAATTTTGGTCCTGATATGTTAACTTACATGTTAGAAGAGGACCCTAAAACTTTTCAAGAAGCTATGTCTTTATCAGATTCAATGATTTGGAAAAGAGCCATGGATGATGAAATAAAATCAATTCTTGATAATCAAACATGGACTCTTGTTGATTCTCCTCCCAACACTAAACCAGTTGGCAGTAAGTGGGTTTTGAAAAAGAAACTCAAACCTGATGGTACTATTGATAAGTACAAAGTAAGGTTAGTTGCCAAAGGTTATAGTCAAAAAGACGAAATTGACTATTTTGAGATTTTTTCACCTGTTACTAAATTTACTTCTATCAGAACAATGTTTGCCATTGCTTCTATGTTTAACTTAGAGGTTCATCAGATGGATGTTAAAACTGCTTTCTTAAATGGTGATCTTGCAGAAGAAATTTACATACACCAACCCGACGGGTATGTTGTTAAAGGTAAAGAACATAAAGTGTGTAAATTAAATAAATCATTGTATGGTCTTAAACAAGCACCGAGGCAATGGCATAAGAAATTTAAGAAAGAAGTTAAGAAGTTCAGTTTTAAGAGTAGCAAAGTAGAAAGTTGTGTTTTTACTAAAGTTACTCTTGAATATAAATTGCTTCTAACTTTATATGTGGATGATATGTTGATTCTTGGTTCTAATTTACAATGTGTTAATGAAACCAAAAATTATCTGAAGCAAGTGTTTGATATAAAGGACTTAGGTCCAGTAGATGTCATTTTGGAGGTCAAAGTTAAAAGGATAGAACATTTATATTAACACAATCTCATTATATAGAGAAAGTATTGAGAAAGTTCAATTACTTTGATTGCAAAGTAAGTAAAAGTCCTATTGATCCTCAAGTGAAATTAGTTCCTAACGAAGAAAAAGCTGTAAATCAAGCAGAATGTGCAAAAATAATTGGTAGCATTATGTATGTGGTGAATCACACAAGACCTGACCTTGTGTGTTCAGTTGGCATATTAAGTAGATTTACTAGCAATTCTAGTGAAGAACATTGGACAGAACTGAAGAGAGTTCTAAGATATTTGAAGTTCACAATGAATTATGGTTTGCACTATAACTGTAGTTCGTCTACACTTGAATGTTATAGTGATGCGAATTGGGCAGCTGACAAAATTGACTCTAAGTCAACTAGTGGTTGGTTGTTCACTATTGGTGGTACCATAGTTGCTTGGGCTTCAAAGAGGCAAACTTGTATTGCATTATCCTCTCGAATCGAATATATATCAATGTCAACCGCTAGCAAAGACATTGTATGGTTTAGAAGATTCCTTAGAATGATTCTTTTTTTAGATCCTAAAAAGGGTCCTACTACTTTGTATTGTGATAATCAAGCTGCGATTTACAATACAAAGAATGAGAGAATATCAAGCCATAGCAAACATATTGCTATGAGGTATAATATATCAGAAGTATGGTTAAGAAAGGGAATATTGTACTTGAGTATCTTCCAACAAATCAAATGTTAGTTGATCCACTAACAAAACCTTTATCTGGTGAAAAGGTTACAAAGATCATGAGAGATATGGGGATGTTACCGATTAAACAGTGTCTTGATTGAAACCAACTCTATCTTAAGGTACAAGTCACACATTTGTCACCTTATGTATGAGAGTTAAAAAGGCAATTCAATATTAGACATTGGTGAAATGGAAATTGGGATACATTTCAAGTGCATAACTTAAAATAGTGGGGGTGACACTATTTTCAAAGTCTCATATCTGATCTATGCACTTAATTTACCATAACAAGAGTAGGTTGGATTTAAAAAAATCCTTAATGGACATATAGCATTGTGGAATGCGTTATGGACATTCTTGATGAGTCTACCTATACAAGTAGAGAAGTGAGAGGACGCTTCTTACGGATTACTCGGTAAAATCCTAGAGTACTTGTGAAAACAGGTTCAGCACAAGGCTCATTACAAAGGTGCTGCCAAGAACAAAAGGAGCAAAGAATCAGCATAGTGAGAATATGTCTACTTAGTGTTTCATATTCAACCATAAGTTAAAGGCTCGTCCACTTCATGGTTATTCACTGTGTAAAAGAAGTTGTATTTTTTATATTATTTTATATGTAAATAAGTGGAGGATTGTTGTATATATTTATATATAATATAATTGGTGTCCCACATTGGTTTTTGTGTTGTATTTATTGAGTCCCACATTGGTTTTTGTGTTGTATTTATTGAGTCCCACATTGGTTGCATCACTTTTGAAAGCACTCTCATTTATTGCTTTATCCCACATTGATTGTGTATTGGAGTGTGGAGCTCAACTTGGTGTATAAAAGAGTGTAAGTTTAGTAAGTTCTACCAAACTTTGGAGCTTCCTCCTTATTACGGAGGAAACACCAAGTGGCTTCTAGTTTTAAATTTTACGTGTGTGTGTGTGTGTGTATATATATATATAGGGATTGGTTCAAATGAGACCAATCCCTTTAGGTTAGTCCATAAGAACACTTATGGACTCTTGATTTAAAATTTTGGATGGTGTAGATCATTTTAGTTAATTTAGGCATATAAGGGTATAATTGTACTTTTATATTTAATTAGTTATGTTAATTGGACGGTGATTAGCTATTTTTAAGAAAACATAATCCTACCTTTTCAGTTACCCGATTTTTAGGGAGGAAAAATCATCAACTTCAAGTACTTTTTTCAAAATTGATACTTATTTCCGCCATATTTGTGAACAGTCGTTTTATTGTATACTTAGTTCAGTAGGCTTGTATACTTAGTCATGTTTTATTGTAAATTTAGTTCAGTGGATTTGTATACTTGCTTCAGTGGAATCGTATTCTTAGTTATATAAGTAGTTTAGTAAATTTATATACTTAGTTCTGTGGATTTGTGTACTTAGTTCAATGGAATTGTATACTTAGTTATATAAGTAATTCAGTGTAATTGTATACTTAGTTAAATATTTATGTATACTTAGTATTATTTTAATGTATAGTTAGTTCAATGTAATTGTATTCTTAGTTAAATATTTCTGTATACTTAGTAAAGTTTTAATGTACAGGTAGTTTAGTGTAATTGTATACTTAGTTAATTGTTTATGTATACTTAGTAATGTTTTACTGTATAGTTAGTTTAGTGTAATTGTATACTTTTCATTAATTGTTGCACGATTTTGTTGCCATATTTGAATAAATTGCAGGTTCGAATGGGAAGGGAGAGAAAGAAAAGGTGAATCGTTTGATTATGGGGACGTGATCAATACAAAATCACGTCCCTAATTTTTAGGAAGCGGTTACTATATTTAATTTTCCAGATTCCTATTTTATCCCTTCTGTTGTATACTTACTTATGAAATGATGTATATATTGTAATATATCTTAGCCATTGATTTACTATTTGGATGGTGTAGATTTAGTCTTATGGACTAACCTAGGAGGGTGGTCTCACAGGATCCCCTCCCTATATATATATATATATATATATATATATTATACATATAAGAAAGAAATAAATAAATAAATAAAAATAAGAAAAAGAGATGGAGGGGGCCGACCGGAGCCCGGGCCGATCCATCAGTCCGAGCGGGCGGGTCTGACCCGATAGTTTAAAACAGTTTAAAGTTTTAAACGAAAAGGTGTGTCTTTTGTCAAAGAACACAACATTTCGAAGAGATGCAACGCTTGGAGGCAATCTCTAGAAATCTTTAAATAGACTTCCAGATCTGCAGTAAGAGTAACGAAATTATTCATCCTTTTTCCCTGAGTGTTCTTTCTTCTTACTTTCTGATCAGTTTAATTATTTTTACAACTTCTGATTCTTGCTCCAAAAATTCTGAGAAGTGTAATCTTAGAATTTTCGAGATTAAGGCTTTGTATCCTGGAGGTTAATTCCTTGAAACCATTTACACCATGTGGGATGAATTAATACCTTAAAGATAACATCTTTAAAGGTGTGCCTAGCCTATACAGATTTCATTACCTAAAGTTTTATACAACACGTGACTCTCCCCGTCGTTCATAAGTGATGCCATACCGATTTATAGGTGGGGAAGATTATGGCGAAGATGATGGAGCAATGGACATTTCGGGGGAACTAGAAGGTGCAGGAGCAGTGGAAAAATATGGTATAGGCACCTGATCCAAGTCATCTGAAGGAATGTTCGTTGCAGCAAAATATGATATGTCAAAGAAGGTAACATCTGCTGAAATATAAAAATGGTTTGAAAGAGGAGAGTAGCATTGATAACCCTTTTGAACACGGGAGTATCCTAGAAAATACCTTGATAGACCGAGCAGATAGTTTATCGCGACCTAGAGAGAGATCATGAACAAAGTGAGTAGAACCAAAGACGCGAGGAGAAACATCATATAGGGGGCCATATGGTGCAAAATAAGGTAGGGGGCCTGGCCATTTAACACAGAGAATGGCATTCAATTTATCAAATAAGCAGCAGTCAGGATAGCATCGCCCCAAAACTTTAAAGGTGCATTAGCATATATCAAGAGAGTGCGAGCAATATCAACAATGTGTCTATGTTTTCGTTCTGTTACACCATTTTGTTGAGGTGTATGAGGACAACTGAAATACTCTTTTGCATTATCACTGCACAAAACACGAATTGTTTTTCCAAATTGAGTCAAAATTTCCGAACAAAAAGTTTAAAAAATAGCAAACAACTCAGAACGATCTTTCTTTAGTAATATCCAAGTACATCTGGTTAAATCATCAATAAAAGTGACATAATATCGATAGCCTAAGACAGACGGAACACGACTTGGACCCCAAACATCAGAATGAACAATACCAAAAGGAGACGCAACTCTACTATTAATACGATTAGGAAAAGAGACGCGGACATGTTTTCCTAATTGACAAGATTCACAATTTAAAGACGTCAAATACGAAAGACCAAATACCATTGTTTGTAATTTTGGTAGACCCGGGTGGCCAAGAAGACGATGAAGAAGATCGAGAGATTCAGTAGCGGTACATATAGTAGAGTAGGTGGATTGAAGGTAGTAGAGGTCTCGAGATTCATACCCTGCTCCAATCGTCTTCCATGCACTCCGATACTGAATTGAAAAAGAGTCGGAAGTGAAGGTTATGGCACAATTTAAAGAGCGATTTAATTTGCTTATGGAGATTAAATTAAAGGGACAATTCAAAGCCAATAAGACATAACTTAAAGATATTGAGGAAGTAGGTGAGATCCGTCCTATTCCAGTGGCTTGAAATTTAGACCCACCTGCAACAGTAATATAATGTGGAAATGTGGTTTATGATATTTCAGAGAAAATTGAGGAATTATCAGTCATATGATCGGAAGCACCTGAATCCAAAACCCATCCCAGAGGCATAGATTGAGAAAGACAAACCGTAAAATTACCAATGTGGGCAATAGTAGCTAAAGAGTTGGCTTGTTGGGCTGCCTTCAACTATAGATACTCTTTATAGTCATTAGGAGAGAGGGTAATTTCAGAATCAGAAGTAGGTGAGGATTGTGCAATATTTGCAGTTTTGGTAGGGAAACCATGTAAACTATAACACCAATCATGAGTATGATTATCTCGTCCACAATGAGTACAATATAGATTTCTTCGGCCCCCTCGACCACGACCACGGCCTCGGCCTCCACCACCACAATCAGTCATATGAGAAATAAGAGCGGAGGACTCAGGAGTTGGTTGTGTGCAATGTCTGGAAAATGCAACTCGGATTAGATGGCTAATAAGTTCTTCCATCGTAGGAACAATAGCATTTGTTAGAGCTTGATCACGAACAGATCCATACTTCTTCGAAAAACCATGAAGAATAAAAACCATGAACATATTATCAAGTTTAGTCAATATATGTTGAAGATCAGTACTAACAAGCATTAATTCGAGCTCATCAATAATGGATTGAGCTTCAATTAAATATTCGGACAAATCTTGGTCATTCTTCTGAAGAGTAGCTTGATTACGAACAGATTCATAAAGCCGCTGAATATCATTAGCATAAAGGGTTTTATCCTTTGTCCAGACATCATAACAAGTCCTATAAGGATGGAAATGTGCCACTAGTTTAGGCTCGATAGAGTTCCATAACAAGGATACTAATTGATAATCAGCTTGTTCCCAATCAGTTTTCAGTTTAGCATCAATCTCGGAAGATTTTTTAGTAAGATTAACTGAAAGACAATGACCTAAAAACCATAGAAAAAAATTTTTAACTAGCCACTTTGGATAGAGAAAACTCTTTTCTACCCAACTTATTAAAAACACTACTTTTATACCAAAAATAACCGAAACGCCCCTGATTTAATATTCAATCAATATCCTCTATCATCTTTCTCTTTTACTTTCACTTTCACTTTTTTACTTTACCAAAATTTTTCCCTGTTCAAAACATGAGAAAGAACCTAAGAGAAGAATCATACCGTGAGAATTGTGATGGAAGCTCCACGTAATCTCCCCGTTGATGCCACTGCCGCTGCTGAAGCCGCTGGAGTTTCTCCCCACCGCGATGACCCCGCATGTTCTCCCCTTCGCGATGATGCCCCCACCTCCGCCACCACCGATGCCACTATTGATGTCCCCGCCGCCGATTCTGAAGAGGTTAGATATTTAGGGGCTTTATGTTGGATTTCTATTTAGGGATTTAGGTTTGATTTTTTTATTTTTGAAATATTAGGGATTTAGGGATTTATGTTTGATTCTTTGTTGTGGGTTGATTGGGGCTCACTGATATTGATTAGGGGTTGATTGATTGGGTTTGACTGGTATTGAGGGGTTGGGGAAGATGATGAGGAATACGAAGGGGTTGGAAAACATGTTGTCACATTATAAGTTATAACGTGACAACATGTTTTCACATTATAAGTATAACGTAAAAACTGATATCACGTTATACATATAACGTGATAATTGTGGTCACGTTTCACGTTATAATTATAATGTGACAACATATTATCACGTCACTCAACGTATACATATAACGTGGGGAAGACGATGGGTTGGGGAAGATGAACACTTTTCACGTTATACTTATAACGTGAAAACATGATGTCACGTTATAACATATAACGTGACAACATATTTTCACGTTATAAATATAACGTGAATAATTATAACGCGACAACATATTATCACGTCATTCAATGTATAACGTGACATATAACGCGATAAATATGTCACATTATTAATATATATAATATATTCATATCATGTTATTAAATATACTTAACGTTATTAATATATAATATATACATATATATATATAACATGATAAATACGTCACGTTATTAATATATATAATATATTCATATCATGTTATTAAATAGACATAATGTGAATATATATTCACTATATAATATGCATAACGTGAATATATATTCACATTATAAAAATATATTATATAACGTGATATGAGTATATTATATATATTAATAACGTGAATATATATTCATGATATAATATATATAACGTAACTATATATTCACGTTATGAAATATATAACGTGAATATATATTCATGTTATTTATTTTATAATGTGTGTTGTTCCACGTTATAAAATATAATGTGGACTACATAACGTGTGTTTTATATTATAATGTGGCGAAATTCTAGGCAGTTTTTAATCCTATTTTTCCATCTTCTTTGTGTTGAAACTAATGGAATTTATGTTGAATATTTATTAGGTTGGACCTTCGTGGAGGAGGGAGGCTTATCCTGCTTCCCGAGCTCATATCAGTGGACACATTAGAGCCAAAGTCATTCCTGATATCGTTACGGAGTTACATACGTGCTCGGGAGAGTATGGTGTATATACGGAGTTCAAAAACTCTTGTTTTAGTGTCATGAACTTTTTGTAATAGTTAAAGGAGATCTAAAATACTAATTAGAAATGTTAAAAAAGAAATTCATAATGTAGAAGTGGGTCATAATAATATCCCAACTGTTGAATTTTCTGATCAAATCAAAGTGTATTTATTATTCTTATATTTGTTGTTAGTCCAATCAACCACCCTCTTATTTATTCTCATCATATTGTACTCTTACGTACTATAATGTAAATAAACATAACTTCTTGTTTGTCTGGCTGGATAATCAATTTCTCAAGCTTTAATTATTTTAACGTAAGTCAACAATTTCATTAGATTAATAAAATAAATTAAGAATAAAAAGGCAGTAACCCACCAAGAGAAAAAAAAAATACAAATTATGCAACAATTTATTTTAACAAATTGAAATAAAATTAAAGAAATATATATCATCAGTTCAATTTAAAGAAAAAAGAAAACTATCGATTTTTTTGTTATTATCTGAGTTAATCGCCCTCTTAATTTATTCTAATCATACTTTGCACTTACGCACTTCTTGTCAATATAACAGTTTGGAAAGTGGAAATTGGTATTTTCATTAATATTTATGTTTAAAAAAAAACAGAATCCAAACAGATAAAGACATGTTCATTAATTAGCTGGATATCGAAGAGAATGAGTTCCATACTTTTCTTCTCTTCAATATTGTATTATGAATGAGTATACCAAAACTGCTCACAACGTACCTTACTTTTCCATGTTTCTTTCTCATAAGTGATATCAGAGATAGTGTTCACTTTGGTAGTCATATCTTGCAATAAGATGTCAGCGGGTATTCAAAATATATATTTTTTGAACTAATAGAGTCTATCCCAAAATAAATATTTGCTCGGATACCTTTGATCAGCATCGGCTCTTCTAAACTAATTGTGAGAAAACCCTTTATTTTTAGAATTCTATTATATCTTTTAGAATCTAATAAAAATATATATTTTTATAATCGGCTCGTTTTATAACTTTATTTGCAAGCGGGCAAAAAATTCTTTTTATTTTGGCAGTGTTTATAAACAGAATATCCCAAGAAGCTCGATGTAATGGGGTGTTTGTTCCTTTTTTTGTATTTAAAAAATAGTGTAGATAGAATCCTTGATTTTTGGGTTATTTGTTATTTTCTAAAATTGTTATACTTTAAGTTCAATAGAAAAAAATTCCATGCATGAAAAACGTAGAATAATTCATAAAAAATAGTAACATATCTTTTAGAATCCAATAAAAATATATTTTTTTTCTGAAAATATTTATTTTCTGTATTTTATTTGAAATGTATAATATAATATAATGATTTAATAGATAACAATTAAAAGATAGTGTATGTAGAATCCTTGATTTTAACAAATTTAAAGGATACAATAAATTAAAAGATAACAAATTTAAAATACAGTGTATATATAATCTTTGATTTTAGGGTTAATTGTTATCTTTTAAAATTTTATCTTTTAAGTTCAATAAAATAAATTCCAAGCATGAAAAACGTATAAGAATTCCTAAAAAATATTGACGTATATTTTAGGATCCAATAAATATATATTGAAAATGCTAGTCTTGTGCATTGTATTTGAAACGTATAATATAATATAATAATTCAAAAATAACAATTAAAAGATAGTGTAGATAGAATGATTGATTTTAACGAATTTAAATGTAATAATAAATTGAAAAATAACAAATTTAAAATATAATGCAAATATAATTCTTGGTTTTTAAGTTATTTGTTATCATCTAAATTTGTTGGATTATTTGTTATCTTTTAAATTTGTACATAGGGTTGCCACATGGATAAATATGAACCCGTCATTTGTAATTGGAAGAATGATAAGTTGACAAATATCCAAAATTAATAAGATAAAGACATGTGTCAACTTTGTTTTTTCTTTTAGTATATAGGGTAGATATATATATATATATATATATGACGACAAAAAATGTTAGAAACCTAGTGACAATTTATGTCGTTACTCTTTGTGAAAAAAAGTGTTCTTATGAAATTATTGTTGAAATTGGTTTTTAGAAATTGGGTTTTGACCCGATTTTGACCAATTAATTGTCATGAACTCAGATCTGGAGTTAGAGTATTCAGAGAAGAGGAAAAGATAAGCTATGGAAAATTGGAAATGAAGGTAGGTGAGAAAATGAAGGGATCGATTGGAGAAAATAAGGGAGAATAGTCTTTAATGTCTGAAAAGGGAGAAGAAAATAAAAGTGAGAAAGAAGAGGCATCAAGTGACACGTGTTCGAGTTTGGAGCGTTGATTGGGAGTGGAATAGCATTTAATCTCAGCCTTACACGTTTAGTTGCTATGTTAACAGTATTTTATAATTTAGAATATCATTCTAAATCTCAGCCTTACATGATTTTAAAAGATGCTCATTTGTTGAACTCATCCTCTTTCCTTCATTGCCTTACTAGTATTTGGTTGTCAAGCTCCATTGATTTAAAGTGTCAGATTTGTATGGTCCTGTGGGCTTTATGGTGGAATAGAAATGAAATAGTGTGGTAGCAGAGAAGCCATACTTCTGCCCAAATTATCAACTATGTCAGCTCTAGCTTACTACAATGGCAAGCAACCCAAGTTACGTCCCTCAAACGGAATGGTTTCTCCTGCCCTCAGATGGAGCAATGAAGTGGCAAAGACCAGCCCCAGATGTTTTTAAATGCAATGTGGACGCAGCGGTATTTTCTGAATCTTCCAAACTTAATTGGGTATGGGAGTGTTATTAGAGACTGGAACGTAAGCTTTTCTGCAGCAATCTAGGGCTCTTGCCAAGGTCCCATGTTACTAGAGGTGGCGGAGGCAATAGGATTGAGGGAGGTGTTGAGTTGGTTGAAAGAAAACTGGGGGAATTCAAATATTTGTTTGGAAACTGATTTAAAGCATTGAGGGGAAAGTCTATAGACAATTCTTATTTTACTAATATCATCAATGAGTGTAGAAGACTCATTGATGGTCTGTCTAAAGTGTCCTATTTTTTTGTTAAGAAATCAGCGAATGTGGTTGCTCATGTGTTAGCTAGAGTGTCATATTCTGTGTCTGGTGTCAAAGAGTGGAGATCTGATCCTCCCCTCTTTATTTATAATGAATTGCAGTTCGATCTGCCCTATTAATGAAAGTCTTTACGTTTTGTTTTCAAAAATAAAAAATAATATTCTGTTAGTTAGATTTTAGATATCAAGTGCAATGGTCCCCACTGTAGGGAATATCTTGAAGAATGACCTTGGGAATGGAGAATAACAATATTGACAAAGTCATTTCTAATTTTCTCTCTCTAAATTCTCTCTCTTATTTCTATCTTTCTTCTCAAGCATATTCATAGCAAAAATACAACTCCATTAAAATACAATCTGCTACATAAATATCTATACATTATACAATATTAATTAATTGGGTTCATTTGTTTATTGTATGAAATAAATGAGATAAACGTAATCTACATTGTGGGCAGATGAGTTTAGCATTTTGAATTTTCTCAAAACCAGTATTGGGTGAATGAGAAATAAATGTACAAAGTAAGCCACTAAGGCATTTTATTTGGAAATGTGAAATGGTGGGAATATGAAGAGACACTTCCCACATAGGAAACTAGGAGCAATGTTAGCTACCTTATATAGAACTTCACCAATAGAAAGGAGTAATCAAGTGGAGCTCCTTATAGTACACCCTAGCGGACCAAGTCAATTTTAACTAGCTTTTGGCTAGCTCAAAGAGCACCGCACCGTCCGAACCGGAGTGGGGCCCAGGCCAAGGCCCAGGCTTGTCGCACTTAGTCGCGTTGGGCGCTTTAGAGGCGTACTTTGCACTTCGCATGTACGCAAGCATTGTCGCGAAGAGCTTTGAGGACGCAACATGTGGCACGCAGTGGCGCTGATTGGACGCGCATGTTTGCTGACAGGGCACCGTGACTGGACACGATTGTCCAGTGTGCATGGGTGTGTGCCAAGGGATGTATACCTTCAGTTAACTGCGATCTGGACCATCAGATCACGGCTGTTGATCACAAGGCGCGATCTGACGGTCATGATCGATCCGAACCTGAGGTTGCACTCCATCAAGAAGAGCACATGAAGTTCTATAAATAGCAGTCCCTAGAATTCATTTTGCATCTGAAATATATCGGATTTCTGTCATTTTTCTGCATAAGTCTATTAAAAGAGAGTTCAAAGCATCATAGCGTTCGTCGTTGTTGCGATTCGTAGTGCAACTATCGCAAGAAAGTTGTCGTTGTATCTTGGGAGACGATTGTCGTATTTTGTACGCACCGATAGCGGGACAATCTCGTCCTAAAGAGAAAGAGTCCAACTCCTGTCTCGACAAGCGTTAAAACACCGTTACTCTGCTCAAATTTCGATTGTCATTTTGATATACACCAATCAGTTTTTCCAACAATTATTATATCTATATCATTAACTAATCGTCAATATGACTCTTTTACCATAATTAAACTTATAAAAACCTTTATTATTAAGATTAAAAAAACTCTCATCACTTATACTGTTTAAAGCTGGTGATTAAAATCAATACCAATGAGCCCTTCCAAATCGCTATTGCCTATTTCGGTATTTCCTACTTCAAGATCCACATCAGTTTATGGACTAATCTAGGGGGAATTTTTTAACTACCCACTATGGATAGTGGGTATTCTTTTCTACCTACCAACTTTAAAAAACTCTTTTTTTACCCAATTTGACCAAATTGCCCTTCCTTTAATTTGACTATTTTGAATTTTAAAACTGATGCAATTATTGTTTTCTTTGAAAACCGTGTACACCCCCAAATACACACCCTATGTGCAGAAGAAGACAAGAAATATATATATATATATATATATATATAGGGAGAGGGTTATATGAGACCACCTCATAGGGTGAGTCCATAGGGACCAATCCTAGCCATATATCTAATTTTTTCAAGGGTTGCGATTTAAGAGGCAAAATTACAAATTACAAGCTTGTTAATTAAACACAGGGGTAAATTAGTCATCCTCTCAAATCAATATTCATGGGATTCACGGTATTCATGGGATTCACGCAATCCTTCCAAATCTCAAAACAAAATCACGTAACAAACCTACTGCTTCTTCTTCAACATACTACTATGAAAAATCATTCATCTTTCTTATGAAGATGTAATTTGTTGCTTATATAGATGTGTCATGGTGCTTTTAGATATATTAACTACATAAGCAAATCATTAGCAACAAATCCATACTACATAAGCAACAAGTCTATACTACATAAGCAACGAATATACACTATGTATGCACTACAAATATATTAACTACATAAGCAAGTCATAAGCAACAACCCCATATTACATAAGTAGCAAGCCTATACTACATAAGCAATGAAAATACACAACGTATGCACCACAATTACATTAACTACATAAGTAAGTCATAAGCAACAAACTCATACTACATAAGCAACAAGTCTATACTACATAAGCAATGAATATACACTACAAATGCACCACAGATACATTAACTACATAAGTAAGTCATAAGCAACAAACTCATACTACACAAGCAACGAATATACACTACATATGCAACACAAATATATTAACTATATAAGCAAGTAATAAGCAACAACCCTATACTACATAAGCAACAAATATACACTACATATGCAATACAAATATGATTAAATTACACATGCAATATGGTTATACTACACATGCAATATGATTATATTACATAAGCAATTGACAATAGAATACACTGGAGATAAAAAAAAAGTGAACATGAGGGATATGGGTTACTCAATAACTGAAACCACGTGCCGCGTGAAAGGAGGAAACAAATTGAACGTGATTGAGATCTCATCAAATCTCAATAACTGATTCTATATTATAAAATGACCACCCTACCCTTTTTAGTTGTTGAAACAAAAAAAATAAATATAAAACCCCCTAAAAATCTGGACCACCCAAAAATATTAATCTATGGTTAGGATTGAGTCCTATGGACTCACCCCAAATGGAAGGACCTATTTGATCCATATCCTATATATATATATATATAGTGCCGAAATCATGCCGAAAATTGTGCCCCTAATTTATATCGTGCCGAATTGTGTCGAAATCGTGCCCGTAATTTATATCGTGCCGAAATCGTGCCCCTAATTTATATTGTGTCGAATCGTGCCGAAATTGTGCCCTTAATTTATATCGTGCACATTTCATAATTGTACTATATCGTGCGTGCATTTCATTTCTCACACATATCGTGCCTATTTCGCACACATATCGTGTCATTTATTATACATTTCCATACATTAAACCATATATCGTGCTGCATGCATATCGTGCCAATCATTACATCTATATCGTGCCCTGCATGTTTACATGCATATCGTGTCCAACATTATTGCATGCATATCGTGCCCATGTCAACATGCACATCGTGCCCAACATTATTGCATGCATATCATCATCATGCACTTTGCATGCAAACATTTCATGCATATCGTGCACAATAATTCATGCATATGTGAATTGCATGTAGACATTCCATGCATAACATATCTTGCACGTGTGAATTGCATGCAAACATTTCATGCATATGTAATTCACACATATCGTGCACATTATTACATCATTGATTGTCCTTTTCTTTGTGAAGCACTACATAACCAGAATATCGTATCCCTAATTTATATTGTGCTGAATCGTGCCGAAACTGCACCCTTCAAATTTAAATATTAAAACCAAAATAATTTGTTTTAAAAATAAAAAAAGAATCGAAGTTATTTAAAATAAGAACTTTACAAAAAATTAAATATGAATATTAATAAAACTACACTTTTTTTAAACATTTGCCATTATATAAAATATGGAAATTTGTTTAAAAATCTCAAAACTTGTTTAAAATATGAAAAATGGATTAGAAAATAAAAATTGTTGAAGGCTTTCGAAATGTTTTACCACAAAGTCAGATTTTGTATAAAATCCAAAAAGGGAGTAGAGAGAGAGAGAGAGAGAGAGAGAGAGAGAGAGAGAGAGAATAAAGAAATATGACCCCACCTACTTTTGTATTTAAAGTGTAAGGGTATGGTGGTAAAAGAACCATAAAATGAATAGAAAACTTAGGGTGCGATTGGATATACTTTCGTTTTGAAAATTTTCATTTTGCTAGAGAATAGTAGTGAAAAAAATTTTGGGAGAAAAAAGATGAATTTTGAGAGTGTGATTGGATGTGAGATGAAAAAGTAATGATGAAAGTTGATTTGATGTGAAAATGGTAAAATAATGATTGGATGTGATTGGTAGTTAGAAATGTGTGAGTGAATGAATAGTAAAATTTGTGGGATAATGTGTAATAATGATTATTTTTTTGTGAAAAAATGTGTAGATGTGATTGGTGAAAGAAAAAGTGAGAAAAAGTGAAAGTGAGAGAATAGTATATTTTCTGAAAATTTTCATAAACAATCGCATATTTGGTCAAAAAAAATTCTCCAGCGGAACGAAAATGGATTCTCGCTCACATCCAATCGCAACCTTAATTTTTTATCTCACATGCTAGAAAAGACTTTGTCCTATTCAAATTGGGTATTTCCCACCATTTACTCACTAACCGAGTATCATTTTTTATTCATTTACTTTTTTTGACAAAACCGCTATCAAATTCGATCTAAATCTTAAATAACTAACCAGGTCGTTTCTGAAGCGACACCGGCGGACACGTGTCTGAAACCCATTCATGTTAGAAACACACGTGTCCTCATCCTCTTCAACGCGTCACTATTTCCATGGGCTTCCAAAGTCTATATATTCTCTTGGTTATTGCTCCTCCCTGCTATAGTTTTCCACTTAAATCTGTTTAATTTGTTCCAAAAAAAGGTTTGAAAATGCAATCGATAAAGGAAACCGCTGCAAATGTTGCCGCCTCCGCTAAATCAGGCATGGAAAAAACCACGGCCACCGTTCAAGAAAAGGTTTATTATTAATTTCCTCGTTATTAATGTTTTTATTTATTGATGTATATGAAGATCATCATCAATCCTTATCCATGGATAATTTATGTATGTATGTATATTAAAATACAGATGGAGAGAGTGACTGCCCACAATCCCACAGAAAAGGAGATGGCAACTGAAAAAAAGGAGGAGAAAATCCACCATGCAGAACTCAACAAGCTGGAGGCGCGTGAGCAGAACGCTGCCGCCAGGCATGCAGGCCGGACCGGCGGCGGATCGTACTCCTATACCGCCACTGGGGTGACCGGACAGACAACCGGCGGCCACCAGATGTCGGCACTGCCAGGGCACGGTACTGGAGCGCCCACCGGCGGACAGGTGACTGAGGGGATAATTAAGTCTCACCCTATCGGCACCGCCACCGGCACGGGCCGTCCGACCACCGCGCATAACACGCATGTCGGGGGTGGTGCTGGTACGGGGTATGGCACTGGTGGTGGTTATAGTGGTTGACAAGGATGTTATGGGAACTGAGTTTGTGTTAGACTGCATTAATTACGTTTTTTTTTTTTCTGTTAATAAGGTATGCAGGTGATCAGGCATGACTCATGAGAGACCCTTGTATTTGGTGCTTTATGCAGTTAGTTTTATGTGATGGTGATTCTCGGATATGAAATAATAGTATTACTGCTTTTCTACATATTTGTTATTCTTGTTTATTCTTTGTGCTTTATCAAGAAATTGAAAGTCATTTGATATTTTGCGGTGATCGAAAATTTCATGCAAGAAGGAAAGGGTCAAATGGGCCTAAAACCAGGGGCGGGAATAGCTGATACTATATCACGACTCACTCAAATCTAACATGAACTTGTGCTACATGAGCTCAAATTTAACATGAACATGATTAGCACAAATATGAATCTAACATGAACTCAAATCGAACATGAACACAATTAGTACAAATCTAACACTCGATGTTATTAATTTATCTTAAAATATAGTTATCTCATATTTTATTAAATTTTTAATTAAATTTTTAATGTATTTACTGAATGACTCGAATCGCCACCCCTATCTAAAACTGTATAGTTGTTTTTTCTGAAAAAAAAAATTATCTTCTTCCATTTATCATTTCGATTCACTTCTTATACAACTCCTTTGGAGAAGATAACAGTGTTTTTAAGGTGAATCAGTTGAAATGAAAACTCTCATTGTTTATGTTTTGTGGAAAATGGAAAGTGTTTACTAGGTACAGAACTTACTGGTAGACGGATAAAGACAAAAAAAAAAAAAAAAAAGAATACACTATTGATTCAGAAAATGTGAACATTTTCGACCTTCCTGGCGCATGCACCCGTAAAAACATGACAGAATGAAACCAAAAATAATCCAAATCATTTTCCATCCGTAAACCAACACACCAACACTAATTTTATTGGGGAAAAAAATAATAAAAAGAAAGAAAATAATCAAACATGCAAAAACACTACAAAACTGGAAATATAAGCAAGATAAATATCCACCCTACGCAACACTAGAAGCAAAATTGCAACTGATAACTGAACTAGTCCCTCGAAAACTAAGTTGCTAGACAAATATTCATCCTAAACCTTCTCAGATCGCATACCCAAACATCTAGAACGATACCACGCAAAACACCACAATAGATGCATTAGCTAAAAATGGATCACTCATACCCCTGTTTTTCGTAGCTCAGCCGCCCCATGTGCAAAATGGCACCTATCTCCAAATGTGCACGACCCTTTGGAAAAGTTTTCACAAAGCTTAGTCTTGAAGTTGCTTCCTGGGGCAGCGGGACCCCAGGGCCTCCGGGCGCTTTCCCTTGGCCGGCACTAGCAGAACCAATACTAACTATCAGCTCTCTCACCATTCCACTTGCTTCCTTAATTTGCTCAAATGTACCCTCAAGCTCAATGTTTCTAAGATTTGTATCTGTCTCATGCTCTCTAATGGATAGCTTGACCCTGTTTGCCTGCAGATTTGCTTGGAATTCACACCGCCTTTCCCAATGATGGCACCAGCTAGCGAAGCATCAACACTGATCTTGGCAGTGGCCGAGGCACCAAAACTGGCTGCAAGTGTCGGTACAGGTGGGTCCGGTCGAGCAGCAAACCGGCCAGGAATGGTGGCTCCAACCGCACGAGGGTCCTCCTGAGATTGTGTGATGGGTCTGCGGAGCTCCATCTCTCCATGAGCAAAGAGGCATTTGTCGTTGAATTTGCAGCCTTCTGAGGTGCCGTATTTGTTGCACAGTTTGGTTTTAGCAGCTGCTGGAGCTGAACCGTTTTGGATTGGCAGCGGTCCTGCTGCAGGAGCAGGGGAATGATTCATCATCTGGGCTACGACATTATAACCACCAGGAACATAGTGAAGGAAGTGGCAATTCTCACCAAATGGGCAACCTGCCTTGCTGCGGAAAAATGGAAAAATGAAGTCATAAATCTGCTGCACAAATTTCAGTGCAACACATCAAACAGAGATTTTCCTGAAATTATTGGGCAGAGAAACCCCATGGTGCATATAATGGGAGAAATGGGAACGTAATCAGGCTCGATCAGCGTGGGTAGTGTACTTCTACCAATTTATGAAGACAACACATCCTAGCCTCCCAACGAAAAAACCTATACGCAGATGATTGGAAACAACCTTCTATAAATATAGACAAGAAAAATTTAAGGAAAAACTGCTGAAAGCAAAAGCTCACCAAGTATTCGCAATGGGTGTGACTACAATAAGCCCATTATTACAGTTTTCCTTAAGACCCAAATAAATTGGGAGATTTTTATCATGCAGTTTTGATTGATTTTGGTTGAGCAAAATATTTCTAAAAGAAACCTTTTGCCCCTCTTTAAATAAACAAAATAAAATTTGGAGAAAATTTTGTTTCAGAGGATACAATCTAAAAAGACAGGATAAACCATAGAATTACAAGAAGGAACTTATACTTCTGCTACTTGGTGTACGAGCACAGTCCCACTAAAATATATCTCTTTACATGTTACATCCCATCATTTTGTAGGCAAGGCCAACTCTATTCCATTTTTTAACCAAACTCATTTCCTTGGGAACTCTTTTCCCTTCTTTTTTCTCTACAAATATCTTCGAGGTATAAGTGCTGGCCTTATGACAGCTTATGTTAGTTCGAGAAAGGGAGGAAGGAAGAAACCAATAAGAAGTTACCGAACAGAACCCCTCCCAAATTGTAAGTAAAGAACTGTCACCAGAAATAGCTAATATTTGTAGTTTCTATTTGGTAGTGTTCTCTGTCCGGTAAAACCAAAACCGAGGAAAAGTTTCCACAATTCCTATCTAATCTAAATGTCAGAAAAAAAAAGATACAACCAAAAACAATAGGGTCAAATATGCACGATCAAGTATAACTTTGAGATGACATAATCATAGATTGTGAAAGTCTAATAGCATATACTTACATAATAGCATGTTCTTAGGCATTTACGGATGTTTAATACTCACATGCTAGATGCACTATACAGCTATGATAACCAATAAGATGCAAGTTAGCCCTATCAGAAAAAATGAAGACTTCTAAAAACATGATGGACCATACCCAGGGTCGGCAGTAAAACTGTCAAAAAATGAAAGTGCATATTGAGATCCAATGGCTGTAAAATCTTAAAGTGGTCTAACTCCCCCGGAGTACCAAATCTAGAATACAAAAATCTTCCAGTAAACTGATGATAAATAGTTACTGGTAACCAAAAGCACATTGAAAATTTGAAAGAACTTGCTGTGTGCTATCACAGCCCTTAAGTTGCATCCGAACAGAACTCCTCCCAAATTATAAGTAAAGAACTGTCACCAGAAATAGCTAATATCTGTAGTTTCTATTTGGTACTGTTCTCTGTCTGGTAAACCAAAACCGAGGAAAAGTTTCCACAATTACTATCTAACCTAAATGTCAGAAAAAAAAAAAAAAAGATACAACCAAAAACAATAGGGTCAAATATGCACAATCAAGTATAACTTTGAGATGACATAATCATAGATTGTGAAAGTCTAATAGCATATACTTACATAATAGGATATTCATAGGCATTTACGGATGCTTAATACTCACATGCTAGATGCACTATACAGCTATGATAACTAATAAGAAGCAAATTAGCCCTATCAGAAAAAATAAAGACTTCTTAAAGCTGTACAAACATGATGGACCATACCCAGGGTCAGCAGTAAAACACAAAAAATGAAAGTGCATATTGAGATCCAATGGCGGTAAAAACTTAAAGTGGTCTTACTCCCTCGGAGTACCAAATCTAGAAAACAAAAATCTTCCAGTAAACTGATGATAAAATAGTTACTAGTATCCAAAAGTACATTGAAACATTGAAAGAACTCGTTGTGTGCTATCACATCCCTTAAGTTGCATCCGCAAGTTCCCTCCCCCCCCCCCCCAACCACCAAATGTCCATTAGACTATACTTGAGAGTAAATATAATAGTAGCTTTTATTACCAATTTGCATTGATGCATGTCAATAAACATTTAAATTTCAAATTTTATATTGGATAGGTTGAGACTTGAACCTGAAAAACTTCGTGCATGGCTTCAATTTGCTTCCTATACCACTTGATAAGGAGTCCATTTCTGTTGCAAAGCATTAATTACTTTTTTCAGTTAAACTTTTCATTGCTTCATTCTGTTATTAATATAAGTATCTAGAACATCATGTTTACTTGCTGACAGCATAAAACTCTTCTAGAAACTCAAACATTCTCCATTACAAGAGTTCAACAGCTACACACTACATGTAATCCACAATATAAATCATGCCACAATTCTTACCTTCATAGATTGTTGACAAAATTATCCCTTTAAACAGTGAACACATAAATACAACTTTTTGTTAACTGAATAAGTAGTAAATATAAAGGGAAATAGTTTACTCATTTTTGGGTACCAAAGATCTTCAACATTTAACATTTTTATGGTCACGTCCAGGAAAAAAAAAAGGCTTAATGAAGATCCACCAATTTTGTATATAGTTGCATTTAGCATGAAAAACAACAAGATCCCTACTTCTGCAAAATTAACTCACTATGTATAATGTATGCATTCCTGGCTATCATAAACCTAGTAAGGAAATCCAAAAAAACTAATAAAAACAAAAACTAACTGATCTAATCTCACATAGACACCATGCAAGAAAATTAAAAACAAAAAACAAAATAAAATACAGAAACAACGTCACGAGTAAAGATACTTATACACAAACTCAATAAAACTACATTATCAAATATCATTAAAATGAACCTGGCTTAGATTTCTTAAAACCGCCGTTTGAATTCAGACCGAATTCACCTATGCCTCTCTTGCGAGTGTCCATAGCTCCGAGAGCTCACAGATCGAATATACCACCAGAACCTGGCGGAAAAGGCAGAATTTGATGAAAGATGAAAATTGATGAGTAATTGTAAAAGAAAACCCAAATCTCAAACTCTAGTTAGGGTTTTTCTCGTAAAGATAGACAAAAAGGTCAGCAAAATAATGGAGAAGCTGAGAATATTGAATACGAGATGGGGATTGTGATTTTTTAAATGGATATTTCTTTTGTATTAAATATAGTTAAGGAATTTTCGATTCCGCGCGCGATTTTTCGGATGAGGAAAAATCAATGGGAGCTTGGGATGTCACGTGCTCTCTAGCTCTCTGATTTCTGTAATGACGAGATCTACTAAGTCACGTACACCTGTAAATGGGCTGATAATAGATCTGGGCCTAGCTGGTGTAACCCAAACTAAAAGCTCAAACTTTTCAATTTCAATGTTTTCTTCAGTAGCAAAGTTTCTGTGTGTGTGTTTCCTTTAAATTTAGGTCAACAAGCAGCTTTCCCTCATTCGTCCAAAAAAAAAAAAAAAAAGAGCTTTCACACATTTAAAGCAAATATTTCCTCTTCTTTTTGGTTGATATTAAGCAATATCTCTTTTAACTAGAATAACATTCGTGTGTTATATGAGATTCGTCCAAAGATAAAATTTTAGTGTCACAAATTTAAAATATAAAAATTAAAAGATAGTGTAGATAGAATTTTGATTTTGGATTATTTTTTATCTTTTAAATTCAAAAATATATATTACCACGAGTTTGTAGCTCAAGTGGTATCGCTCACCCTTTGTAAGGGTGTTGACTGGGGTTCGAACTCGGTATCTTTTAGTTTCTTTGAAATTTATCCCTCCTCCAACCAGTATTCCCAACTTATTAAAAAAAATAAAAAATATATATATTCTGAACTAATAGAAAATTTCTCAATAAAAATATCTTCGGATAGATTTGTTCTTTTCCAAACTAATTGTTAGCAAATCCTTTATTTTTTGGATTATATTTTATCTTTTAGAATCTTGATTAAATTTATTATTTTTTAATTTTGTAAATAGAATTGCCACATAAATAAATGTGAAGTCGTCATGTGGAATTGAGAGGATGAGAAGTTGACAAATGTCTAAGATTAATGAGGTGATGACATGTGTCAACTTGTTTTTTCTTTTAGTATATAGGGTAGATATAAGCAAAAAATAATTTTCCATTGCACGACTAAAAACCATTTAACTGGGTCACACACAATCGCACAGGATCAATATATCTAATATCTATCCATTTCAAATAAATATAAATTCACAAAAATTCTACAATTGTGAGATAAGTCATCGGTTATGGACATAATTGTCCAACATTTCGAAAAAAAGAAGACACATTTACGCTCTCAGGACATTTTTACGCTCTCGCGTTTTTTCTAAATATTTTTACTCTCCCGTCAAATTTTTGAATTTTTTGACGACGTTGTTTCGAACATGTTTCAGCTAATAAAATTTCAGTGAAATACAATTTTTTCCGCCATTAAATAATCAATTTTATATTTGAAATCTTATACACAATCAAGAAAATATACACATAAACAACACATATTAAAACAAAACACATTGAAAATGATATAGAAACAACATATGATAGAAAAAACACAATTCGATCAATTTTCGATCTAATGCATTAAAAACGTCAACAACAACATGGAAACAACAGATCATCATTGGAAATTTTATAGAAACAACCCAGAAAACAACATAAATTAAATAATATAGAAAATAACACGAGAACAAAAAAATATTTCAAAAATGTAAAAGTTGCATTGAAACATTGACAACAACATGAAAACAACCAAGAAATAATATAAAATTGAAAATTATATAAAAATAACCAGAAACAATATAGAAAATAATACAAGAACAAGAAAGAGCTTAAAATAAGTAAAAGAAAAAAATGTATTGTAACATCAAAAGCAACATGAAAACAACAAAGAAACAACAAAACAATATTGAAAAGAAACAATATATAATATAATAGATGACCAAAAAAGAGGGTCAAAAAAGTAAAAAATTGCATGGAAAATCGAAAGAACACCAAAATAACATAGAAACAACAAAACTTCGATGTTTAATAAGAAACTAACAAAATCAACATGGAAAATAATACAAGAGCCAAAAAAATCGGAAAAATCATAAAAAAGGTAAAAACAAAATACAAGAGCTTAAAAATGTTCAAAAAATATATTTTTTTTTCCCAAAAAATTGGGTAACTCTGTCAATTACTCATAAATGAAAGACAAATAGCATAGGAGTGAAGACATTAATGAATTTGGGCCCAACAAACTTGCAATTGGTAGGACATTAATTGGATCATAATTGGCCCAACTATAGCTCCTCAGGACAAGCCGGAAATAGGGGCAAAACTGTCATTGAACGAGTGTGCTTCTGCCAAAAAGGAACTCCCACTTTTCACTCTCTGAACGGCACTTTCAAAGCTTACCAACAGTCGTAGAACTTAGGCAAAAATGTTTTTTTAGTCCACTAAGTGGACGACTTGAGATATTTAGTCCACACTTTTAAATTTTTTTGAAATTAGTCCACTAAGTAGCAAAAATTCGGATTTTTAGTCCAGTGACCTGCAATAGCAGGTCACAATCCTATGTGGATTTTTTTTTCTTTTTTCTTTTTTCTTTTTTTCTTGCCTCAAAATATGAATTGTTTTTGTTGATATGGCATTTTGGAGGGAAAAAATATTATTTTCAATGTAAATTAGGTAAAAATATAATATTCATTATGAATAAAATAAAAATAATTTGCAGAATATATTTAATTTTTTTATTAGTCGAAAAACACAAAATATTCCTTTTTAAAAAAATTGATGAAAAATAAGAATAATGTTAATAAATTTTAAATATTTTGATTTAATAAATATATTCAAAATATTTTAAAATTTATTAACATTATTCTTATTTTTCAAGAAATTTTTTAAAAAGGCTGTATAAAAAACTTTGAATGATAAAAAAAACAGTATAAAAAACTATGTAAATTTTAAAAAACTGTACAAAAACTATTTAATTACAAAAAATCTGCATAAAAGATATTTAAATTTTAAAAAATTGTATAAAAACAATTTAATTATTTCTCTTTAATTGTAAATATAAAATCTTATTTATACAATTAAATAATTTATAATTTAAACATATTATATAAATAATTTTTTATTTTATAATTTCGAATATATTTCTCCAAATAAAATATCTTAAATTTTATTAACATTATTTTTGTTTTTCATGGATTTTTTAAAATTATTTTTCCGTTTTTCAAATTAACAAATAATTTAAATATTAACATTATTCCATGAAAAACAAAAATAATGTTAATAAAATTTAAGATATTTTATTTGGAGAAATATATTCGAAATTATAAAATAAAAAATTATTTATATCATATGTTTAAATTATAAATTATTTAATTGTATAAATAACATTTTATATTTACAATTAAAGAGAAATAATTAAATTATTTTTATACAGTTTTTTAAAATTTAAATATCTTTTATGCAGTTTTTTTGTAATTAAATAGTTTTTGTACAGTTTTTTAAAATTTACATAGTTTTTTATACTTTTTTTTTTATAATTCAAAGTTTTTTATACAGCTTTTTTAAAAAATTTCTTGAAAAATAAGAATAATGTTAATAAATTTTAAAATATTTTGAATATATTTATTAAATCAAAATATTTAAATTATATTAACATTATTCTTATTTTTCATCAATTTTTTTAAAAAGGAATATTTTGTGTTTTTCGACTAATAAAAAAATTAAATATATTCTGCAAATTATTTTTATTTTATTCATAATGAATATTATATTTTTACCTAATTTACATTGAAAATAATATTTTTTCCCTCCAAAATGCCACATCAACAAAAACAATTCATATTTTGAGGCAAGAAAAAAAAAGAAAAAAGAAAAAAATTCCACATAGGATTGTGACCGCTATCGCAGGTTCTTGACTAAAAATCCGAATTTTTGCCACTTAGTGGACTAATATCAAAAAAATTTAAAAGTGTGGACTAAATCTCTCAAGTCGTCCACTTAGTGGACTAAAAAAACATTTTTGCCGTAGAACTTATTACCAAACAGGCAAACACCACCAGCATAGTTTTCATCGAAGCCCACAGTTGTCAACACATATTTACAATTACAACACCCTCATTCATAATAATATACACAATTTTCAGCCCAGGAAACGAGAAGAAAACACTATTCATAAAAATAAACAAAAAAATTGTTTCTTTCTCTCTCAAAACAATTCAAGAAAGGTGAGTTTTCGGTCACATTTGAACTTGAGATTGTTTTGCATTTTCATGGGCTTGTAGAATGTGGGTTTGGATGAATGGGTTGAATCCTTGTTGGTAGAATACATCTGCATTTCATGGATCTTATTTATTTATTTATTTATTTATTTTTGTGAAGTTATTTTATGAACAAGATCTTTATGGGCAGTGAAGCTTTCTTAATCTCTTAAATGGAAATGACTGTAATTCTTTGATTTTTTGTTTAATTAGCTTTCATATTTACGCATGCACGTTCAAATGGAGGTGAGATTACATTTTCTTTGAAATTTGGTGGTGTATGTTGCTTGATTAGATGGAGGTTGATTGAGAAAGAAGATGTAATGGAGGGTTTATATTGTGAAAACTGGTTTTAAGCATTTATTTTCAGATTAATTGCAGTCTATGAATGAGTATCTAATTTTCTTTTGGAATGCACTTGCAGGCCTTAACATGCTAACAATAGTTCTTGTCTAAGTTGTCCTGCCCCCACTTAAGACTTAAGAGTACAGTCATGGTCGTATTTTGAATACTATATCAGTAATCGGTTATCAGTTATCTGTATGTTGTTTGCTTTACCAATACATAAATGAGGATAGATTAGTCAAGAAGAACCTGTAGTAACTAATAAGACATTCATGTCCATTTATGAAGAGAGAAAAACATCAATGAACTAGAACACTGAAGTGCAACTAGCTTTTGTTTGTTGTAACTGAATTATAAAAGATGTTTATGCTTTTTGTCTATCTCGGAATAAGCAAATACATATCTTGATGCTAAAATTGAGTGCAAAACATTATTGTCGCGAAACCTACCCACAGTTGAAATATTTAATGTTGGTTTTCTGCGTGTTAGTTTCAATGAGTCGATCATCTTGTAGTATGTTTAACATTTGGTTGCTTAATAATCAAAACATTAATTATCATCAGGATGAGAATTAGTGTTTCTGCAAGTTCAATTTGTTGTCTGCTTCAAACTTAATTTTATATTTCCTTGTCATACTTAATGCTCTGGTGACTCTCACTAAAAACATATGCAGCACCCTCAAAGTTGAAAGGGTATGGCTGCAACTGCAACTCCTGGCACACAAATTGTGGCTCCAAAGCCTTGTATTTCTGCATCCCATAGAGTTTCCAGATCAAGAATCCCGTATTTTGGCCATGAACCCAAAGTCTCATTTCAGACAAAGCTTAGGAGCTTATCTTTCATATCAGCTACGCAGCCTTTTCCCAAAAGCAATGGCTGCGATCTGCTAAATTCTGAAAGGCATGTTATAAAAGCAATGTCAGGGTCAAGTGATAAGCAGCCCTTGCCAGGATTGCCTGTTGATTTAAGAGGTTGAGCATCCTGTTTTATGCGTTCACTGTTTTCCTTTTTGTAATGCCTATGAATACAGTCATCATGGAATTGTTTTGCCTAAATCTACAACAAAACATTATTCAAAACTCGGGAAGCTTCCGGAACATGATCGGGGGCTTTACAGATTTATGTTTTTCTGTATGCAGGGAAAAGGGCATTTATTGCTGGTGTAGCTGATGATAATGGTTATGGATGGGCAATAGCAAAATCTCTTGCAGCTGCGGGTGCTGAAATTCTCGTTGGTACATGGGTGCCTGTATGTAAACGAATTTGATGCTGTGTTTCCATACGAGTATCAATTTAACGATCGGCATATTTTCGTTTTCTAATAACAGTTGTATCTTTCAGGCACTAAATATCTTTGAGACAAGCTTGAGGCGTGGAAAGTTTGATGAATCACGGGTGTATGGAGAGAGCTTTTATATGTGTCAAGTGTGCATTGTTTACTTTGCTTTGTCTGTGGATCACTAGTTTGGAATTTAATTTTGTAGGTTGCCAGATGGTTCTTTGATGGAAATTACAAAAGTCTATCCGTTGGATGCGGTTTATGACTGTCCTGAGGATGTTCCTGAAGATGTAAGAAAAGTTTAGTGATATTTCTAAAGCTAATTTTATTTTTCTTTGTAATAATTAATTAATGCTGTGATGCAGATCAAAACAAATAAACGCTATGCGGGATCTTCAAATTGGACTGTGAAGGTCATAGTTTCTAAACTTCTCCATCTTTATTTTTTTCTTTCTTATTCTTTTTATCCCTATTTCATTTCTAATATAATTCTTTCATTAGAGCTTGATTAGGATCCGGCATATTTATTTTTCACCTGAAATTTTCTCTAATCAATCCATATAACCAAATGGTTTCAATCACTATCATCATGCTCCTTTTGTCATGGCTCTTGAAATGTTAGGCCACACCCTCTTTAGCTTCCATCTTTCTCATGGAAAATGATGTCTTATTTTCAAGCCCAAGTCTTGTATTGAATTCCGATTACATTTCTAACTGTATAAATCCAATATGTCATCTAATTTATTTCAGATTTCATCTGCTCATGCAGATACTTCAGTTAACACGTTGACATGCTGAAAAAAATCTGTATTCTTGCAGGAAGTTGCTGAAACAGTGAAACAGGATTTTGGCACTATTGATATTCTTGTGCATTCACTTGCCAATGGCCCAGAGGTATTTTACTCGGCTTTTGCTTTGTAGTCGACTTGAAATCACCATTCCTCTTAAATTGTTTGGTATTGCCTGTAGGTTACTAAGCCTCTTTTGGAGACATCCAGATATGGTTATCTTGCAGCCATCTCTGCATCAAGTTATTCCTTTGTTTCTCTTCTCAAATATTTTATTCCCATCATGAATCCAGGTATTGTGTAACTTTTTCCATCTTGCTTTGACACTTAAAAAAATAAATGATTTATTCTATTACCAGCGAGCAATTTTTTATTTTCTTTTTCTCTGATAACAGGCGGCGCTACGATTTCTCTAACATACATTGCATCAGAGAAGATAATACCTGGGTACATATATATCTTTAATTTATCGAACAAAATGTGACTCCACATGCTTTTTTTGGATTACCCTTGTACCTGTTTTGCAGATATGGTGGTGGTATGAGTTCTGCAAAGTCTGCTCTGGAGAGTGATACTAGGGTGAGTCATCCCCTATTCACTGTTTATCTTAACTTCATATTCTTATGGGGATAAATGGATAATTACAAAAACTACCCTGTGGTTTAGCCTAATTAAAAAAAAAAAATCAATTATCTTTCAAAATCACAAATATTCCCTTAAGGTGTTACAACTACCCCCTTGAGGTTTGTATTTATCTAACAAATGGGGTATTTGTGAATTTGAAAGATGACTGTTTTTTGTGATTAGGTTATACCTTAGAGTAGTTTATTTTTCAATTATCCCTATTCTTATGTTACTGAGATGTCTTATGTAATATATCACTTGGTTAAGGTGCTAGCATTTGAAGCTGGAAGAAAACACAACATTAGAGTTAACACCATATCTGCAGGTACTTCATGTTAAGCTTCTAAGACATAAAGATGATTTGAGAAATCACAACCTGGGAAGTGTCTGCTAATTAATGTAACATTGATGAGCATGTGAAAATATAGTATATAGGGTTGATTACAAAAAATACCCTTGAGGTTTAGTCAAATTATAAGAAACACCAACTATCTTCCAAAATTAAAAATACCCCCTTGATGTTTATTTCGATTTTACAAATTCCACCCTCAATAGGGGGGATATTGCTTAAATAAATATAAACCTCAAGGGGGTGTTTGTAATTTTGAAACATAACAATTTTTTTTGTAATTGGGCTAGACATCAGGGGTAATTATCTTAATTTACCCTTGTATATATTAAATTGTATAAGAACCTCCAGTTTTAGCATCTATCCAACCTACTGAGGTTTCATGACTAATGCTTGGGAGGGATTATTCTTTTCTTGAAATAAAATTTAACTTAGCAGCTAATATCTATTCATTTCGTAATTATTGATTGTTCATACTCCAGGCCCGTTAAGAAGTCGTGCTGCAAAAGCTATTGGTTTTATTGATATGATGATCGACTATTCATTGGAAAATGCACCTTTGCAGAAGGAACTAACTGCTGGTGAGTCATCTCGGTATTCGATTCCCTTTTAATTTGTTAAAGCTTTAGAAACTTCACATTTCGATTCCCTTTTAATTTGTTAAAGCTTTAGAAACTTCACATCACTCTTGTTAATGGTATAGTAGACCATAGTTGCACAACTTGCCACCAATTTGAAATAACTCCTGGTCTCCAAGTCATGAAGATAATATTGTCAACCAGCCTTTGAGAAACAGATAGATAAGTAATAAATTAACAAACAAGAAGGGACCCAACAATCAACATTGTAAGATTTTTTGCTTTTACATTTGATAGTCCTCCCCACAGAGCTATGAAGAAACAAATTTACTCATGAAAATGGATAATAAGAGGCAATTAATTATTTGTCCTTGTAGGTGAGATTTTAAATCTGTGATCATAGTTAGTCCCTTGTTCTATATTTTTCGGACTGAAAAATGATATAGACGATTATGTATCTAGTTATTGGGTGACAAACATCATCATACTTGGTGATTCTTGTGGCAGGGATGACTCAGAAGAGTTGACATGCAAGTTTCTTAATAAAAATAAAACTAGAAAGAATTTATATACTGAAATAGTTGAAAGTTCAAGATGGGAGTAGGGTGTGTAGATTTATTAAATTATTCAGATTGAGCCCCAAAAGTATTTTACTGTGTTAATTTCCTACTTATTGAATCCTGAAAAGAAAGTTATGAGGGTGGCAATTAGGAATAACCTCCCCCGGTGAGACAAGTGTATCTATTTAATGCTTGCATGAATGATTTATTTATTTTGAAATACTAACCGTGAAAAATAAATGAAACAGAGGAGGTTGGGAATGCTGCTGCTTTTCTTGCATCCCCATTAGCTTCGGCCATCACAGGAGCTGTTGTTTATGTCGACAACGGTCTTAATGCAATGGGAGTTGGTGTTGATAGCCCAGTATTTCGGGACCTTGATATTCCAAAATCCAACAAAAGTTAAGAGCTACTATTCAGTATTCAGCAGTGTGACATCAAAGTGCCTTCAGTTATAAAATTTGATTTAATAAATGTTGCATTTGTATGATGTATTCTTGGAGAAAAAGGCCAGTTGAGCACATCATTTCGTCTAGGAAAAATACTTCAATTCTCAGAACACTTAATGTCTACTGGAATTTTTTTACTACAAATTTAAGATCTGGCCTGTCCACATAATTGCCTGCAATTTGTTTTCACTGCATTTACTACTTGGGTGATAACTATTCTCAAAATAGTAACCATAGAGTTTTCCCACCCATTTTTCATTGTTATAAAAAGCAATAAAAGTCTCGGAAGAAAAGGGTAAAAAATCATTATGAAATTCATGGTTTCGTACTGCATTAATTAGTTTTCTGAATTAATTATTATGTTTGTCTTTTTCTTTTTCTTTTTAAAATTTAATAATTTTTTCGTGTTTGATTAGTTTTTGACGTATGATATATCAAATTAATCATCTTTTTATGTCCTTTAGTTTGACACTCATTTTGCGTATATAAAATTAATAAGAAACATAATAAATAAATCTTTTCAAAAGAAAAAAAAATAATAAATAAAAAATAAAAGATATATTTACTCAAAAAATTGTTGTAGTGAGTTTTAAAAATTAGGCATTTGGGCTATTGGACATCATGTTTATCCATTTATTTTAACTATTGTAATTTCTTATTGTCAGTAAATTGGATTTTCACACTCAACATAATTTGGTAAGTTCTAATTATTAATGTAAAATTATTTTGACGATGATTTTTTTACTTTCTTATTTTAAATAAATAAAAATTTCTTAGTTTCAGTTAATCCGATTTTCACATAATTCATACTTTCCTAATTTAAAATAAATAATTTCATATTTTCACCTCCAAAAAATAATGCGGATCACTATATAAAAAAGTGATACGAATACTTATATTTTTATAATTGGCAAGTTTTTCGGCATATTTAGAATCATAATTTGATATTTAACAACATGATTTTTTTATTAACAAAAGCAAAATTTATTTTATTTCTTTTCTTACCAAAAAAGAATTTTTGCTGGACAAATATATATTCGCCCATGTTTTCTCTTATCACAAATATGGAAAGCATAGAATACCCGATTATAATTTTCAAAAATCTGAACAATACACAACAAAATCTGTAAAATAGTCAATACTCTGAAAAGCTGAACACGGAATACAAATGTAGACAACAACATTAGAAATAAGAAACTATCTTATAGAAACGTGAATAAATATATAAATAAGTATTTAAGATACATATATATACATATATAATTGTACGTATCTACATATTATATTTGAGAGAATAATCCACCATAAATAGTACATGAAATACCTAAAATGTTTCCTATATACCTATAATTCTTTGTATCTATCTATCATATCTAATAAAATAATCCAATGTATAAATATTGTGTGAAATGGTTGAAACATTGAAATCCTAGAGTGAGTACTCTTTTCTACCCACCAAAAAACTATTTTCTACCCAAGTTGACCAAATTGCCCCTCCTTTAATTTGGGGTTCTTTGAATTTTGAAATTGAAGTAATTATCACTCCCATTGAAACTGTATAACTCCCCTTGGAAATTGTATACACACCCCTATGTACATATACATTATACAATACACACACTCCAAGACAAAAAAAATATAAACAAAACATAAGAAGACAAAAACCAAAACTAGAAGAATACCTATATCGTGCACTATATTGTCGCTGACGAGACTAACGTCGCCGCTGCTGCTGCTGTCGCCACCGCCAAAACTGCCACTGCTCCCTCTTCCTCCGCTCCCGAACAGGTTAGAGTTTGTTACTCATTTTTAGTTCTTGAAAAAATATGAAAAGAATTTCAAGAGTATTGGATTTTTGTTGAAAATGATTGTGAATGAGTATTTATGTTAGGTTTTGTTACATTTACTTGATAATGAAGTATGAAATAGTGTTTTGTTGAAGTTGAGTGTTCGAGTTTGTGTTTCTGGTTAGGGGTGTCGAAAATGGGTATTGCAGAGTTCATTGTTACACGATATGAGGTAGAAGACGAAGTGACATGATATTGGCACGATATGCACGATATTGTGCCAATATCGTGCATAATGTGGCACGATTGTGGTTTAAAACATGCCACGTCATTAACCTATATCGTGTCATATCGTGCCGCTATATGCACGATATAGGATATGAGTGGCACACATTCTGAACATATATCGTACATATGGTGGTACGACATGACACGATATAGGTTTATACACGCGACCTTTTATAATCGTGCCACAATATGCACAAAATATAGGTTGGGCCTTTGTGGAGGAGACTCTCTTATCATAGAGAGAGGGCCCAAATTACTGGGTACGTTCGACCGAGTATAATTCAAGATATAAAACAACAGCTGCAATTGACCGGTGGTTGTGTATATTAGGAGTTTAGAGACTCCGTTTTGGGTCATTTTTTGGATTTTGGATACGACAGCTTTAGTTGTAATGCTGCCCTCCATGCATTGGTAGCGATGGAGCCATAGAGGTACGCATGTCGGATGCTCCGGAATCGGAGTGTTGGTTCCATATCGGAGAGCAGAGTATTAGATTCTCCCGGCATGAGTTTGCTATAGTTAGTGGATTGAGGTTTGCGGGGTGCGCATTTGATATGAGCCACCCAAAATCAGTATTTATCAACGATTTTGGTCTCAGAGTGATCGTGTTACCGCTAAGGATCTAGGTGGTTTATTTAATGATGACACATTCCGTGAGTCACCAACAGATGCCCTAAAGGTATATGTTTTTGTGTTTCGATGGCCGGCAGACCGCAGTGGATCGTTGGCTATGGTTTCTTATCGAGGACACTGCACAGTGAGAGTCTTTCCATTGGGGAAGTACTCATTTCAGATTCTGATACATTATCTTCGGAATCTGAATGATGTTTTGCTGCCTGGTCGGACTTCTGGGAGGCCACCGCGATATCGCCCACCTAGTTATCATTTTTATGGTCCCATGTATGTCTTACTGGTACATATATTAATTTATTTTATTTATTGTATATGTAATTAGTTTTTTAAAATATTTAAAAAAATTATTTTTGTCATTTATCTATGTTCTGATAGATTTGGACATTTGAGGTGATACCTCGTCTGGGTGATGTTTGTGCGGCTTGAGTATTCGACACCCGGATGCCTATGTGCCTTCGTTGGAGGTTTCACAAGACCATGATTGACTTGGTTGATTTATTATTTGACACAGTATGCATTGTAACGTTGTTTACTTTTTTTTATTTGTTTTTAAGTTTTAAATATATTTATTTATTTATTTATGAAGTATAAATCACTTTTTACATCGGTTAGTGTCTTATGAGACGTTGGATCCGAGTGAGGAGGAACTCCAATAGATATATATGGAAAATATCCATGAGGATGTTATTTTGTTAGGTCCTCCTCGGTTTTTGGGCGGTAGTAGTGGGAGGGGCAGAGGTAGTGGTACAGATTCGATGGCCCCTACCACCACCATTGGTAGGGGTAGGTGTAGAGTGTCGGAGATGGACGCTCGGACTACTGCTAGGGGCAGGGCAGAGACATAGTAGATTCAGAGGCCCCCACTACTACTCCTATGATTTAGAGGCCAGAAAAGCAGCGTAGGACGGACAACCCATCATCCTACCAGGCAAATGATCCCTCAGATGGTTGTAATAGATGATTTATCAGCTGGACAGACAGATGATCACCCGGTCCATCATCCCGATGATCCATCAGCCCATGGGGATACATGTGATGATGATCCACCAGTTGTGGGCAGTATGTTGGTGCTACTGAGGGGAATTAGGAGGAGGTTGGTCATTTGGAGAGACACATAGAGGATCGGTTCTCTCGATTGGATTCACATGTCGATCGAGATATTTCTCTGTTGGAGGACTAGATGACTCGATTAGAGAGTCTCATTGCAGAGGAGGGTGCTCGATTAGACAAACATCTAGATCAGGAGATAGATCGGGTTTTGGACCTTATTGAGGAAGAGATTAGGCGTCTTTTCTCGTATGTTGATCAATATAATGAATTCGTGCATGATCGTATAGTGGGCAGTCGGAGATTCTTAGTCAGTCATCTCAGCAGACGCCATCGTTGATGCCGCATCAGACAACGACGATCACCTATCAGAGAGAGACAACTCCTCTTCCGCCAGCATCGACTCCTCTTCCGCCATCGTCGACTACTCTTCTATCAGCATCGACTACTCCCCCACCAACATCGATTACTCTTCCGCCATCATTTACCCCTCCTCCGTGATCATTTATCCCTCCGCCATGAGTGTTGATACATTCTCCGACTCCATGAGTGTCGGTCCCTCCTCCAACAGCATTGATCCATGCTCGTCCAGTGTCCGTCCCTCCTCCGTGAGCGTCCTCTCCGCCTACTACTTTTGTCCAGATTCGGGATAGGCATTCGTCGCATCTCATCCGCAGCCCATCCAGGCCTACTGATATTCGTAGGTCAGAGGTGACTGAGACATAGTATCAGCACTTCTTAAAGTCTAATGACGAGTAAGTATTAAATATTAGTACATTGTCTTATATTAGAAGAGTTAATTACTTTATTTTTCTCATGTCTTAGAAGTGAATAAATATTAAATATATTGTGGATCCAACTGCAGGAGGAACGTGGGGCTTATAAATGGTGTTGGGCCTCAATTTTTCTGGCCTATTATTAGTAAATCAGAGTGTATTACACTTTCAATTGGTAAACAAATCAAGAAATGTAGTAAGAATAAAGAAGAACTATCAACTCAGCAAGAGAGAACAGAGAGTGGCACGATACAACACAATATGGCACAATATAGGGCACATCATTACCTTTATCGTGCCACTATATGCACAATATAGATTAAAAATGTTTGCCACGTCATAATCTATATCGTGCATATAGTGTAACGATATGACACGATATAGGTTATGACATGGCAAAACCCTAAACCCGTATCGTGCCACTATATGCACAATATCATGCCATATCATGCAAATATCGTGCCATATCATGCCATATCGTGCAGCTTCTGTTTGACTAAACTGGGAACATTCTTATTGAGCACAAAAAAGAGTTTAAGATTAGATTAGTGTCATTTGGTAACATAATATTAGTGTTGAAATAAAACTTGCTTAACTTTTATCATTCGGACGTCTCGGGCATCTTCTATGGGTATGATCATATGCTCGACATATTCTACATTTCTTTTTATTGCGCACCTGTCTTGAAGGACCCGACTGTGTCACTGAGGCACTTCCATTTTCATCAAGCTGCATTGACATAGTGCAATTGACGCAATTGTGGCCAGCACCCCTGCACCTTGAACAAACTTGACTATAACGTGAACGGTTACTTGATGACTCAACAATAGAATGAACTCTACTTTGTCTGGGACGACCAACTTGTCTCGGGTTATTTGGAGGGTTGCATACTAATTCTTGCACCTCTTGTGGTAGAACCTGTTAAGAAATTTAATTGATAGATTTTGATGAATGCCATGTAAAACTTAAACTAGAAAGTTGGCACCCCATTTTCTTGTAATTTTCATTGTAATAGATAGAAATGGAAAAAGGTGCCGAGTCAAGTCAGCTATGCCTGGAAATACAAGAAGTCAACTGAAGACTGAAGTGAAGACTCCGTTGTGGAACATCTGAGTATGGCCAAGAAGGAAGGTCAAGAACTTGACTGAAGATGCATCAACTGAGGAACAACTGTGTGAAGTGTCAGTCTAAGTCATCTCAGGAAGCCAAGTCACAAGTTGAAAGTGACAACAGTCTTCAAATGATTGGAGCAGACTCAAGTCAACTGGGAATTAAGCGAAACCAAGAGAAGTCAATCGAAAGGAACCCGTTGCACAGAAGTCAAGAACATTACTTAAATAAGTAATACTTCCATGCTTCCAGGTCTTAAAGTGCTCGTCCCAAAAACGTGCAAAAGGAATAAACCAATGGGAAGCACTGCACCTCGTGTCAGAACCTGAAAAGCTGAATATTCATTTAATACGAGGAATGGTCTACATCTCAAGATTGAAGACCAAGAAAAGACAAGCCAACGAACACAAGTGTCTTTTGAAAATCAAAGATATCTCTTCAACGGGCGATTTTTGAAAGTTCACTATAAAAGGCTGAGGAAACTCATTGAGAAAAGGTTACCTCAACCACGAACGAGCAAGCAATATTCAAATCAAACCTGCAAAATATTCTCAAGATATTCAAGCAAAATCCTCAAGCCGAAACTCGAAGAAGGAAATCAATCCAACACAAAGTCAGTGAAGGAAAGACAACTTCAAACTGTTGAAGAGGAAACTTTTGAAGAATCAAAAGGGGTCTACTTTCCAAGGAGGATTGTAGGAAGGTTCAAGGTCGAACCAGTCTCAAGTTATTGGAGGGCTTCGTGATCAAATCCAAGAAGCTTGAGAAAGTGAGCTGAAGTAGCAAGGCAGCTCCCTGTGAAGAAGTTGAGTCGGAAGAGAAGCCAGCTGTGTGACCAAGGCATCTCTAGACTGAGTCCAAGGAGCAAGTCAACTGTGTGATCAAGACTTGTCTCTAGACTGATAACCACTTTGTGAACTGATCATTACTTAGTCGATTCCTCCAGGAGTTGGAGAAGAGAGAATTAGAAGAATTACCCCATCTTCGAACCTCTATAAAAATCATTTGTGTCATTTACATTTCAGCACTTTTATTTCTGCATACTTACTTATATCTGCTGATAATTTGCTATCAAACTGATTAAAAACTAAGTACTAAAATCAAGTGTTAAAACAAGTTTAAATCAAATTCAAGGGTGTTAAGTCTTCCGCCGAAAAACTCAACACAACCAAGTTAAGGTTTGGGCTAAACAACTGAGTTATTCTATCAACAGCTCTATCGAGTCTGTTGAGTGGCTAACTATGCTGATTAACTAACTTAGTTGTCCCTCAAGGACTTAGCTATGTGTTAACTCTATAATATTTTAAAAGGACTAAAATTAGCAAAAGTTGGTAAGGTTTATTCTACCCCTCCCCCCTTCTAGACCTTACTTACACCCCTTGGGACCTACAAGTGGTATCAGAGCGGTTAGTTCATTGAGCCTTCCGCACTGGTTACTGAACTAGATCTCTATCTTTTCTAAAAGATTTTTAACACTTGTATATTCAAAATCATTCATTCTTAGCAAAAGTTATTATCATGGAAGCAAATCTGACAAGCATTCCTATGTTCACTGTTGAGGAATTTGATGACTGGAAAATTCGTATGCAGGCTCATCTATCTGCTTTACATGATGAAATGTGGCTAGTGATAGAGGATGGGCCACTGCAAATACTTAAGGCGAACACAGTTGTAAGAATAGCAGCTGTAGTAGCAGAAGCAGAAGAAGACAGACCAGCCATGGTTGAAAAGCCAAGGACTGAGTGGACCAATGATGACACAAAGAGATACAACTTGGATAATGTGGCCAAGGACATTCTCTACAAGACATTAGACAAAGCAATGTTCAATAAAGTCAAATCTTGCAAATCTGCAAAAGAATTCTGGGATAAATTAACTTTAATTTGTGAAGGATCTAAGCAAATTAAAGAAAATAAATTGTCTGTAGCTATACAAAAATTTGAAAATTTTAAAATGCTTACAGGTGAAACCTTGGATCAGCTGGATGCCAGATTCACTGAAATCACAAATGAGCTATCAGCACTTGGGAAAGAATATAGACAAAAGGAAATGTGTATGAAGATTCTGAGAAGCCTCCCAGCTGAATGGGAAATGAAAGTCATGGCCCTGAGACATTCAATGAACCTCACAACAACATCCAATCATGAGCTGTTCTCAGATCTCAAAGCTTATGAGTTTGAGATGAGAAGAAAAGAGCAAGAGGAGATAGATGTATATTAGACAGCTGCACTGATAGTCGAGGATGGAAAGAGAGCTGAAGTCAAGGAAGCCATAGACCAGGAGGAGATTGCCCTGATGGTTAAAAGATTCAACAAGTTCTTGAATAAGAACTATAAAAGAAACAAGGGTGAATCCTCCAGGAGACATTCAGCTCCCTCCAAGTCAAGGGAAGACAGGCCACCCAAGAGAGCTGAGCATCAAAGGGTTGAATATCGTAGGGTGATAACCCAGAGGAAAAAGAGCGAGAACTGTGTGTTGGAACCGTAGACAACCAGGACATTTTGCAATTGATTTCCTATCCACCAGTCCAATAAGTACAGGAATGGAGATGAAAGAAAAGTCTTCAGAGAGAGAAGACAAGAAAAGAAGAAAGCCATGTTGGCTGCTGAGACTGCTGAGACAGCTAAGTTGAAAGAAGCAGCAGACTCAGAGAGTAGTGAAGCTGACTACTCAAGTGATTCGGAAGAAGAAGCAATGATCTGTCTAATGGCTAAAGAACAAGATCAACCAGACCAAGAAGATGAGGTACACTCTAACTCATCTCATTCAGATTCTAGTGATAGTGATTGTGATACACACACTTCATCACCCAATGATCTTTATGATTCATTAGGAAAAATGATGAAAGACTTTGAGCACATTAAATCCTCACACACACTATTAAATAAGGAAAACAGCAAGCTCAAAAGCCAAAACTCACAGCTGACTAAGGAGCTGAGTACTCTAAGTCACATAGCTGGTGAGAACAAGGAGCTGAAGGCTGAAAATGCTAAACTAATAACAGAGATAGCTGCTATAGAAAAGAGGGAAAATGATCTCAAAAATGTGATTGCCTCATTTACCAAAGCATCTAAATCATTGGATGACCTTATTATGAGCCAAAAAGAGTGTGGAGACAAGACAGTCATAGGATTCAATTCCTTTTTGCACAGTCAAACTCCTAGAGTGACTTTGGAAAAGGGATCTTCAAGCAATGAAACATCTCAGAAATCCAAGACACCAAATGTTGCACACACATTCATCCCAAAGCACAATCACAAACAAACTGGCCTTGGATATAAAGGAAAAGGAAAACAACCGATTGAGTATCTTTGAGAGGACAAGAAGAAAAATCCAGTTCCCTCAAACTCCAAATAGAAAGTACTCTGTGAAAAATAAACAGAGCTACCAAAAATCCCAGAAGTTTTACCAAAGAAACACATATGATGGGAATGGTAGAAACTACCCAAGCCAAGCTGATTAGAACAATGTGAAAAATCAGCAAAGACCAATGGAATACAAGCCTAGATGGCAAAGACCTAAAACTCAGCAAAGGTCATTCCAAAGGCAAAAGAGCTATTATCAGCTCACATACTCACCCAGGCACTACACTCAGAAATATCACAACTACCCAAAGAAGGCAATTGCTAAAACACACACAAGCATACAGACAAAAGAGACAGTTGTATGAACCTAAAGCCCCCAAGCAATTTGCCAACGTGAATTATGATTATGGCACAGATAGATGGCAACCTCTTAAAGTCAAGTCATTTGGCTATAGGTTGGTTGGATCATCTTACAACACTAACCCCTTAGGACCCAGGCAAGTATGGGTACCTAAAAACTTATTTTCTTGATTGCAGGTTCAAGGAACAACTGAGTGCCAAGGAACCTGGTACATGGATAGTGGTTGTTCCAGACATATGACAGGAAGTAAGAAAAATCTGTCGAGATTCAAGGAGATTAGAGGTGCAAAAGTCATATGTGGAGGAAATGAAGCTCCATGGGAAATAAAAGGCACTGGATCCATCAAGAAGAATGGATTAGAGATCACAGATGTTGCATATGTTGAAGACCTCAACTTCAACCTGTTAAGCATTACCCAACTCTGTGACAAGGGCTACAAAGTTGGATTCAATATGGGAGTGTGCCAGATCAAAGATACTGAATCAAATGAAATAGTGCTACAAGGATCAAGACAGAAGAAAATGTATGTGGTAGACTGGTCTACTGCCACACCAAACACCTGTCTGTTAGCAAAGAGCACAGCCGAATCAAGTTGGCTGTGGCACAAGAAGCTGAGTCATCAGAACTTCAAGACAATCAACAAGCTTGCAAGGAGTCATCTTGTGGAAGGATTTCCAGACTCAGTATACAAGAAGGAAAGCGTATGTGATGCATGTCAGATGGGAAAGCAGATCAAATCTTCATTCAAGGAGAAGCCTAATCCTTCTTCAACAAGGATATTACATCTGTTGCATATGGATCTATTTGGTCCAGTTGAACCAACCAGCATAAGTGGAAAGAAGTACACCTTAGTGGTGGTGGATGATTATTCAAGATATACATGGACAATCTTCATGTGCAAAAAGAAGGAAACTTTGTAGCAGTTACCTCAGCTGATGAGAAGAGTTCAAAATGAAAAGAGCCAAACCATTATAAAGATAAGGTCTGAAAGAGGAACTGAGTCTGTCAATGGGATAATAACTCAATATTGCGTCGAAAATGGTATTGCTCATGAGTTATCTGCAGCATGGACTCCACAACAGAATGGAGTAGCTGAAAGGAGGAACAGAACTCTCTCAAAGAAGCTGCAAGAACCATGTTAGCTGAAGCTGGATTGCCTAACAGATTTTGGGCTAAAGCCATCAACACTGCATGCTATACTCAAAATAGATGCATGATCAATAGGCAATTGACCAAAACTCCCTATGAAATCTGGACAGGGAGAAAGCCGAATGTTGGGTACTTCAGAATATTTGGATGTAAATGCTTCATCCACAACAATGGCAAGGATAATCTAAAGGCTTTTGATGCTAAAACTGATGAAGGTATCTTTTTGGGATACTCAGCTGAGAGCAAAGCCTATAGAGTGCTGAACAAGAGGACTATAGTCACAGAAGAGTCTATTCATGTGGTTTTTGAAGAACCTAATGTGAATGGAGAAGATATTCAAATGCGTTTTATTGCATAAATTACATATTTTGGGGATTATCTTGCTCGTTTATCATCATTGTTACTCATCCTCACCGATTAAATTGTAAGAATTCTACTCCCTTATCTCAATTGGGTGGAACCCTTAAGAAGATGCTTATGTATTGTTTTTTGTTGTAATTCTTGCATAATTGTGTTGTGAATGATGATTGTTGATGAATGATATTTGTAAAATTGATTTTGGTGATGAAAAACTTGGCTTGATTACATTTACAAGGGCTATATATATCTTCTTCTCTTTCTGACGCCCGTCAAGTGTTCGATAAAACGTTTCAATGAAAAATTCATCACCTACATGATTCTCTCGATTTCAAAAGTCTTATATATTTATAGAGATTATTTTTTTCAAATCAAATGAGCTTTCATGAGCTTTTACAAGTCATATAATCAACTCTTCCCTTAGCTTTTGGACTCTTAAGCTTAATGATCAATAGCTCGATAATTCGGTTAAATTGCGCACTTTGATATGGATACATGATGTTTTTATCGTGCTAACATTCTTTTTGATGATTCCAAAGGGGGAGAAACATGTTATAAGCTCTTTAGCTCAAAGAAGCTAAGATAAACTCCACGAAAGAAGCTATAAGCTGTGGCTATTAAAAGCCAAAAGTTGTGGATCATATTTAGTCCATTTGTTGTATTATGGACTTATTTACATGACTAATGATGTTTCATTGACAGGGAGAGCTTAAAAGCTCTTGATACAAAAGCTCAATATGTAAAAGCTGAGCTTTTAGCCTTTGGTTGATTGCTTCTTTATTACTCTTGTTATGCATGTTGATAGGGGGAGCTTTTGTAAATTTTTTTGAAAATCTTTACTCCCGTCCTTATGGATTTTCTTTATGGAAATTTGGTCGCTTCAAACGGTTAGATATATTTTACCGGAAAATCATTTTTGTTTTCAAATTCGACCTCTCAATTTCTCTTAAGAATTGTTTTGGTTTGTAATCATCAAAAAGGGGGAGATTGCTTGATAAATGTTTTTATCATGATTTTGATGATTTTGTTTTACAGAGTTTTTACACCAAAACAATGTTTAATAATGCTGTCCAAATACTCCCGATTGTTTCAAATTGTTTTTACTAATTTTTCGGAGTATTTCCTGAAGTTTATTTTAGACAAAAATTGAACAACACTTCCGTTTCGCGTTGGACCGGTCGCCCTATAGGGCAACTCGTACCTAAAGATATGTTTTGAAACAGAAAAACGCAATGGAAGCCCCAGGGTCGACTGATGCTTGGGATTGTTTGATTGAAATAGAATGCCATGGACTTGTTTTTTGAGGCAGCTCGACCGACTGGGTACAGGGTCGACCGGTCGGACCCCCTGTCGACTGATCGCCCTATGTAAAACTGTGTTCTTATTTTCAAACATCTATTTCTGCGCGACCGGTCGCCCTAATGTTTGACAGCAAAATTCTAACCGTTGTGCAGCAGACAACTTTTCCCTAAATTATGGGGTTGATTTCTAACAGCTATAATCTTGATTTTAATTGCATTTTTTTGTAGAAATCTGTCCCTAAGAGGAGCCTATCCAATGATCAATCATCTCCTATAAATAGAGGAAGATTTGAAGCAACACAATAAGAGAAAAAACTACAACACAACAAGATACATTCAAGCAAACATATTTGTTCTTCATTGTTATTATTCTTGTTGTAATTTGCCTAGCTTATCACTTTCACATTTTGAGGTCTAGGCTTTATTTCTTGATTACACTTGCACTCAATTTGTATTATTCATTATCGAGTTGTAATCTTGAATTTGGGTTGTCATTCAACACAAGATATCCTTGTGAGTGTTCTTGTGGTAAGAACACACTTGGATGATCTAGGTGATAGGTGCAAGAAGATTGTGGTAATATTCTTATTGGAGAGTGTGGTGATCTTCGAGGTGTTGAAGAATTTGGTATTCTTCAAGTCGGAAGATTGTGGTAATCTTCACAATGTGCCGTTGAGGATTGTGGTAATCTTCAATGGAGATTGGGATAATCTCCAAAGTGGTGTTGAAGAAGAGTGTGGTGCTCTTCAAGGTGATGTTGTAAGGTGTTGTTGTATTAATTTTGGTAATTAATAAAATCCTTTTTTCTTTTTGAAATCCATCCCGAATATACTGGGGTGGTAGAGGATTAGGCCCTAGGTGGGTTGAACCTCTATAAATCGGCGTGTGTTGTTTACTTCTCGCACCTTTATTCTTGTTTTGGCTTGTTTGATTCAAAAAAGAGGGCTAAATCGAGAAAATGGAGATAATCTATTCACCCCCTCTAGATTATTGTAGCCGCTTGGACTTACAAGTGGTATCACAGCCAACTCTTTGGCAAGCTCGTTCCACATTGCGAGTAAAGAGGAACGATCATCGGCTACAAATGAAGTCTACCTTACCGGCGCATCCACCAACAAGCCACCACTATTTGATTCCAAAAAAATACATTTTGGAAAGAAAGAATGGAATGCTATCTACAAGGTTGCGGGTTTGATATTTGGGACACGGTCATCAATGGAGAAGTTATCCAAATGAAAAATACACGTCACACCTCCAAAGTCCTCAAGAAGCTCAATGATGAAGAGAAGAAAATCATCTCCTTAAATGGTAAAGCTCTTAATATTATTTATTGTTCACTTACCATCTCGGAATATGATCATATTGTAGGAATTAAATCGGCACATGAAGTATGAAGAAAATTAGAAGAAGTATATGCAAATGAAAGGAGTCACTCAAAAGCATCTACTTCTCAATTGGATACAACATGGGATGAGCATCTTACAAATTCCAATGATGAAAACGAACGATGTCTTATGGGCTTCGAAGAAGAAAACGAGGTAAGTTCTAAACCTTCTACTTCCTATGATGATGAATTACAAAATGATTATAGTGATTTGCAAAATGATTTTGATGAGCTTCAAAATGAATTCCAAAGCTTACTTGTTAAATACAAAAATTTGAAAAAGGAATTCAATGTTTTGAAAAATCATAAGGATAGTTTATTTACTTCCTATGAATCACTATCATGTTATCACACCACCACACTTGATAAGGTTAGAAACCTTGAAAAAGAAAATAGTACTCCTGTTGAGGATATTAATTGCATGAAAAAGGATTTATCAAAATTCAACTTGAGTACAGAAAAAATGATCAAAATTGTTGATGTTCATAGTTGTGATAATTCGAAACTAGAACTTGATCATAAGCCTAATGTTGTCAATCATATGAAAAAGAATCAAGTCTCTATGCATGTTGGTCATTATGCTCCTAGAATTATTACTTGTTTTTATTGTGGTAAAAAGGGTCACACGGTTAATACTTGTCGGGCTAGAAATAGCTCTAGTCATTATTGGAGACCTAAAAGTCTCAAAGTTAATCCTAAAGGACCCAAACACTTGAGGGTACCACAAAATAATGTCGTATTAGGTACCCGGTGGAATAATAATCAAGGAAAATTCATACCGCCAAGAAGACATCAAATGACCGTCTCATTTGATCAAAAGAGAAGACATCACCACAATGAATTTCCAAGAGAAAGACACTATCAACAATGGGAAGGACACAATCCTTGGAAATGGAGCAAGAGGAGAAGCTATCATCAACAAGATGATTTTCATAGGGGAAGATATTATCAACAATGGGAAAGACACAACCTATGGAAATTGCATAATTGGTAAACCGTATCTCCCCATTTAAATATGCATTTTATTTTTATGCATGTTTTTATTTGTGCCTTAATTGTCAAAATGATTTTTTCAAAATATTTTTTAATGAGGCCTTCTACATATTTGTGGTTTTAAATTTTTTTTTGAAAATGAGACCTTGCATGATGCATCAATAAAATGTTGTGTATTTACTAAGGCTAAAGTGTTTTATAATCTCCTATGGATTTTTATGGCATAAGCATTCTGACATATATTGTTTTTATCCTACACTTGTATCATGTTGTTTTCTGCAAATCTTGTTTAAGAATTGTGTAGGATTTATATCTCTTCGTCATTGGTTATCTTCTCATAATCCTTCAAGAAATGATTAAGATATCGAGGTACGCTCACCATTGTTATTCATCTCTTAGACTCGATATATTTTTGCCATATGCCTATGTGTTTGCTCTTCAAGATATTTCAAAGTACTTCATACAAGTGCCATTAAGAGGATTTTTCGATTTAAAAAAAAAAGCACTATTCAATAAAGCTTGTTTTATCCGAGACTTGTAAATGACTATATTTTGCTTTGATAAAATCTTTGATTTTCATCCTTCTCTCAATATTATGCATTTGATTGCTCATATTCATTCTTATCAAAACTCTTGTTCAAATGCTTCTTTTAAATGAGGTCTCAACTATATGCTCTCGGATTTTCACATTTCAAAAGAGACCTTATATAGCTTTCTATAAGCATATTTGAACTTACATGTTTTATGAAACTCTTGATGATTTGTTTGAAAGCATAGTATGTGTTACTTGTTATTGTATCTCTATTATTCGATATTACTATGCTCTTGTGCAAGATATCTTTTTAAGATTTTGCAGAAACTTTTGGTATTTTGGAACAAGCTTAATGACCAAGGCAAAAGTATTGTCAAGAAGAAGGAATTGATTTTGATGAAACATTTGCACCCGTAGCATGGTTTTGTAGCTATTCGTATTTTACTTGCCCATTCTTGTTTTAAGAAAATTTCAAGCTTTACCAAATGGATGTTAAATCCAAATTTCTAAATGGTTTTATTCAATAAGAAGTCTATGTAAAACAACCGGGGTTTGAAATTTTTTCGGGGCCAAATGATTTTTATAAAAGGCCTTGTATGGTTTAAAACAAGCACCCCGTGTATGGTATTTTCTTTTTTGCAAAATGGTTTTACAAGAGGTAAAGTTGATACTACTCTCTTGGTATTTGAAAAAGGGCAAGATTGCTTACTCGTGCAAATTTATATTGATGATATTATTGGTGCTACTAATAAATCTTTGTGCAAGATATTTTCTAAGTTGATGCAAGGTGAATTTAAGATGATCATGATGAGGGAGCTAAATTTCTTCCTTGGACTTCAAATTAAGCAATGCCAAGAAGGTATCTATATTTTGCAATCAAAATATACAAAAGAACTTTTGAAAAAGTTCGGCATTGAAGAAGGAAGAACCATCTCAACCTCTATGGCAACCAATGTAAAGATTGACAAAGGTTGAGGAAGGCATATCGGGTGACAAACATATTCGAGGTATGTTTATCTATGTTTATTACTCCTTTAGACTCGACATTTTCTATGCCTTATGTCTATATGCTCGACTTAAAAACAATCCCAACGAATCTCATTAAAGTGCCGTTAAAAGAAATTTTCAAATATTTGAAAGACACTTCTTCTTATGGCTTGTATATCCAAAATTTTAAAACGTTCATATTTTTTGAGATAACAAGTCCTGTGATTAAAATTTTTCAAAATATGAGTCGTCATAACCGAACTAAACATATTGAGATTCGATATTTTTTTTAGGGATTGCGTTTCTAAAAACAAAAAATTGACATGTGTTTAATTCCGTCTCGATGATAACTCGCGGACATTTGTTTTCAACCGTTTACCGACGAGTATTTTACCTCATTTCGAGCTTTATTATGACATAACATATATTAAATGAGGTCTACGTTTGCATTTTGCACGTTTTTTAAAACTTAGGGGCGAAAAATCGGATTTTTTGGATCAAATTTCGGATTTTTGTAAAACAGACTGATCCAGTGACCAGTTGGGGTGAGGCCGACCGGTCACCCTATACCTAGACCGGTCGACAGCACCCTAGACCGGTCGCCCATAGTGAATTTTTGGTTAAATTCGTCTATGTTCTCAGACTTAGCCATTTTGGCTCTTTCAACTCTATTTTCATCCCCTTTGTCATTTTCACACACAATTCACTTCAAATGAGTTTTGTTGCATAAATTACATATTTTGGGGATTATCTTGCTCATTTATCATCATTGTTACTCATCCTCACCGATTAAATGGTAAGAATTCTACTCCCTTATCTCAATTGGGTGGAACCCTTGAGAAGATGCTTATGTATTGTTTTTTGTTGGAATTCTTGCATAATTGTGTTGTGAATGATGATTGTTGATGAATGATATTTGTAAAATTGATTTTGGTGATGAAAAACTTGGCTTGATTACATTTATAAGGGCTATATATATCTTCTTCTATTTTTGACGCGCGTCAAGTGTTCGATAAAATATTTCAATGAAAAATTCATCACCTACATGATTCTCTCGATTTCAAAGGTCATATATATTTATAGAGATCATTTTTTGCAAATCAAATGAGCTTTCATGAGCTTTTACAAGTCATATAATCAACTCTTCCCTTAGTTTTTGGACTCTTAAGCTTAATGATCAATAGCTCGATAATTAGGTTAAATTGCGCACTTTGATATGGATACATGATATTTTTATCGTGCTAATATTCTTTTTGATGATTCCAAAGGGGGAGAAACAAGTTATAAGCTCTTTAGCTCAAAGAAGCTAAGATAAACTCCACGAAAGAAGCTATAAGCTGTGGCTATTAAAAGCCAAAACTTGTGGATCATACTTAGTCCATTTGTTGTATTATGGACTTATTTACATGACTAATGATGTTTCATTGACAGGGTGAGCTTATAAGCTCTTGATACAAAAGCTCAATATGTAAAAGCTTGGCTTTTAGCCTTTGGTTGATTGCTTCTTTATTACTCTTGTTATGCATGTTGATAGGGGGAGCTTTTGTAAAAAAAATTGAAAATCGTTGCTCCCTTCCTTATGGATTTTCTTTATGGAAATTTGGTCGCTTCAAACAGTTAGATATATTTTACCGGAAAATCGTTTTTGTTTTCAAATTCGACCTCTCAATTTCTCTTAAAAATTGTTTTGGTTTGTAATCATCAAAAAGGGGGAGATTGTTTGATAAATGTTTTTATCATGATTTTGATGATTTTGTTTTAAAGAGTTTTTACACCAAAACAATGTTTAATAATGCTGTCCAAATACTCCCGATTATTTTAAAATATTTTTACTAATTTTTCGGAGTATTTCCTGAAGTTTATTTTAGACAAAAATTGGACAACACTTCCGTTTCGCGTTGGACCGATCGCCCTATAGGGTAACCCGTACCTGAAGATATGTTTTGAAACAGAAAACGCAACGGAAGCCAAACAAGGAGGTCGACCGGTGGACTTGGGCGTCGACCGGTGGCGTCAATCGGTCGCCCCAGGGTCGACCGGTGCCTGGGATTGTTCGATTGAAACAGAACGCCCTGGACTTGTTTTTTGAGGCAGCTCGACCGGCTGGGTACAGGGTCGACCGGTCGGACCCCCGTCGACTGGTCGCCCTGTGTAAAAAACTGTGTTCTTATTTTCAAACGTCTATTTCTGCGCGACCGGTCGCCCTAATGTTTGACAGTAAAATTCTAACCGTTGTGCAGTAGACAGTTTTTCCCTAAATTATGGGGTTGATTTCTAACAGCTATAATCTTGATTTTGATTGCATTTTTTTTGTATAAACCTGTCCCTAAGAGGAGCCTATCCAATGATCAATCATCTCCTATAAATAGAGGAAGATTTGAAGCAACACAATAAGAGAAAAAACTACAACACAACAAGATACACTCAAGCAAACATATTTGTTCTTCATTGTTATTATTCTTGTTGTAATTTGCCTAGCTTATCGCTTTCACATTTTGAGGTCTAGGCTTTATTTCTTGATTACACTTGCACTCAATTTGTATTATTCATTATCGAGTTGTAATCTTGAATTTGGGTTATCATTCAACACAAGATATCCTTGTGAGTGTTCTTATGGTAAGAACACACTTGGATGATCTAGGTTATAGGTGCAAAAAGATTGAGGTAATCTTCTTATTGAAGAGTGTTGTGCTCTTCGAGGTGTTGAATAATTTGGTATTCTTCAAGTCGGAAGATTGTGGTAATATTCACAAGGTGCCGTTGAGGATTGTGGTAATCTTCAAGGGAGATTGTGGTAATCTCCAAAGTGGTGTTGAAGAAGAGTGTGGTGCTCTTCAAGGTGATGTTGTTGTATTAATTTTGGTAATTAATAAAATCCTTTTTTCTTTTTGAAATCCATCCCGGATAAACTAGGGCGGTAGAAGATTAGGCTCTAGGTGGGTTGAACCTCTATAAATCGACGCGTGTTGTTTACTTACCGCACCTTTATTCTTGTCTTGGCTTGTTTGATTCGAAAAAGAGGGCTAAATCGAGAAAATGGAGATAATCTATTCACCCCCCCTTTAGATTATCGTAGCCGCTGGACTTACAAACTTATCATAATCTGATATATCTACATATATATTTTATATATATAATTTTTATAATAAAACTATTAATGGGATTAAAGAGTTATATTTTTTTCAAACTCTTTTAGATAAACTTGTATCCGACCAAATCCTCTCACTCTCAATCCCACGTAATCCCAACAGTTAGAATAGTAGTAGAGGGCTCTTCTACTTTCCACCATATCACGTTTCAAGCATCAGAGAAAATAATAAATTTACCTCTTCTCTTTTTCCTATTCAATATTTTTCTTTCACGTCAAAAAAAAAGAAAAAAACTCGCAGCAACCTACCATTCTCTTCTTGAATCTCCTCTCACCAAGGTAAGTCAGTAACCTTACCCTGAAACTACTTCTTTTAGTATCAAGGGTTTAATCAAATTTGGGGAGGTATTGTATTAATTACAGGAGTTGAGTCTTTTAAGTGACATGATGATTTTGTCGTTGTGATTTAACCGTCATTCGATGGCAGGGATGAGCGAAATCGATTTTCGATTTGACGTGTGTAGCCGTGAGTGCATTAGTGTGTGCGTGTGTTGTGGTCTGATATGTGTTGTGTGTGGTCTGATGTGTGGATAGGTTCTAGCGTGTGTGTGTTTCTATAGTGTGTCCTGGTGTGTGTGTCAAGATGTGTGGTTTAATTTTAGACGTCTCGTTGCCGGACGGGGGTGGCCGGCCGAGGTGGGTAATGAAAGAAGATTGGCGGAGATGTAGGATACTGTCGAATTGTGGAGTGATTGATTTTATGGCTGACTTCTGAAAATTTAATTAAGAATTGGTCTTAATAACAATTTCAGATTTTTCAGTTTAGTCCTTTGAAGTTTCAATTAGATCCTTTTCCCCAATTCAAAGTTTCAATTATCTTTCAATTGAGTCCCATGCCTTTTCATTTAAACCCAAATCACTTTTAACTTTCAGAAATTATGATTCAGCCCTAGGACTAAGTTAGAATTTCTGAAAATTTCATTTCAACCCACCCTTTTTCAGTTTGATCCAAAAATCCAAATTTATTTTCGTTTTCTTTCAAATTAGCCCCGAAACTTATATTGTTGGTTAAACTTCTCCTATTAGGAACTTTAGCTTATTTCATAAGCACTTTTACTTTAAATTAGAGTTAGAATCTATTTTTCTCCAATCACTTAATTATACCAATATTTATTGTAGGCGATGAAGATTAGACGTCTATGCTTCTAACTTCAAGCTTCGTACGACTATCAACTGCTTTTGAGGTAGAGATTTTCTTTACACCTTTTAAGTGTAAAGTTTAATTGTTTTTATTTAATATGTCATGTATAATTTTATGAATTCTATGTCTGACAATGTGATTAAAATTCTTGAACTTGATGTACATATTATATGTGAAAAATCTGTATTTATTTATGTGTGACTTCGGTCAAATGGCAAAGTAGGCTTCGGCCAATGGCAAAGTATGACTTTGGTCAAATGGCAAAGTAGGCTTCGGCCAATGGCAAAGTATGACTTCGGTCAAATGGCAAAGTAGGCTTCGGCCAATGGCAAAGTATGGCTTCGGCCAAATGGCAAAGTATATGTAATGACAATGTATATATGCTTGAATTTGTTAAATTATGCTAGTCTATATTCAATTTAAACAGTTAGGATCCCTACTGAATATGCATTACTCATCCCCCTATTACTAAATGTTTTTCAGATTATCCGGATGGGTGCGGAGCCGATGAAGAGGAAGCCAATGAAATATTTTCTATTTATTAGTATTCGCATCTTAGGGAGAAAACTAGTTTACGTTATCATTATTTCCTATTAATGACTTTAGCTATGCAAATTTTTATGACACAATGAATGTCGCATTTTCATTCTTTAATGCTATGGATTTGTGGATTTTTCTCGTTTATATTAAACCCATTTTAATCTATGCTTCCGCTGCAGTAGATATATTTTTTTTTAAAAGAAAATGATATGGTAGAATGTAGTTATTATATTTTAGTAACGCTAAAAATCACATTTCAAGAACTATGGCGTTACAGTGTGGTATCAGAGCGGTCTGCCTTCCTGTAGACTTGCAATATTTTTTTTTTTGTAAAAAAAAATGGCTATCCCTTCATCGAGCTGCATCCAATCAGGTAATATTTACTTATCGTTTCAATATGTGAATTCTTGAGAATGTACAATGTGTTATGAAATTGCTTGAAAATGCGATTATTATTATTTTATTTCCTACATGATAAACGCATATTCATGCTTCACAAATACTTACCTGCTCAACATGTTAAAATATCTCTTATAAGTGACGAATCTTGAAGAGCTATGAAAACAAAAAAAAACGAAATTCTTAATTTATTAAATGATGTATGAACTTATATGGTAACGTGAATTACTCCAGGATGGTGCGTAAGATAAAAACAACTAGGAAGAGAATGAGAGATCGAATTTTTCATTTGAGGGTATATAGGTTTTTAAATTATGAAAGAAAACTAGGGGCCACGGTAGAGGAACATATTGAAACAATGAGAGAAATGTGGCTGGAGATTAAATATCTTGAAGAAATAATCACCCGGGATGAAGCAAATGACAAGTTAATCAGTACCCTACCCAGAGAATGGAGTGACCACGCAAGAAACGTACGCGACGACATGACGGACTACAGTTCTGTACCGCCCCATACCACTTTGGATCCCGGGAGATTTATACTCGAACTACTTAGGCGTGGGCCACCCGTCATGCCTAATGTAATATATGTTGATTCGGATGACGATTCTTTGGCTGAATTAGAGGAAGACCCAGAGGAAGACTTAGATGGATTATTCTCATTTGAGGGATCTAGTTAGATGACTAGTTTTTCTAGTCTTAGCTAGATTTTGTTTTGAAATTTGTTTTTTTCTTTTCCTTTGTTTATTTTAGTAAGAGTTATTTCATTTTTCTAGATTGGTAGGATTCAGTATGATCTTTTATTTTATTTTATTTTATTTCGCATTGTATCCTCTTAAAGAAAATTTCTAGTGAAATAGTGGAATTATATTTTTGATTTAATTACATTGTCTTGTGGTGTTTATGTGTTGTATAGACGTCATACTTACTTCTTATACGAGTTAAAAACTAAACAATCCATTGTATTATAGATCATGGCTCCACGAAGGGATGGATCAAATGCGTCACTTAATTCAAGTCAGGGCCAAGGGGATGCCGACAACGATTTGCTGAATAATCTCATTACTTTGCTACGAGGGTTACCCCAGCAGAATGTCGTGCCGCCTGCACCAGGCCACCCAGCTGGTGGAAATGAGGAAGCACATATTTTGGAACAGTTCCGGAGATTCAGACCACAAACCTTTAATGGACGCGATGGACCATTTGCAATTGAAGAGTGGTTACGAGCAATGGAAAAAATATTTGCTCGCATCCCTAGCACTGATGCACAACGAATCTTGTGTGCTACCTTCCAGTTCACTGATGATGCAGACCATGTTTGATACATGTTTTTATCTTAATTTTGATGATTTTATTTTGTCACCAAAACAATGTTTTTAAAGGTTGTCCAAATACTCCTAAATGATTTAAAATGGTTTTAATATTTTCCGGAGTATTTCCTCAAGTTTATTTTTGATAATAATGGACAACACGTTTAATGATTTTATGTTAATGAGTTTTTACTCCTAAACAAGGTTCCTAAATGTTGTCTAAATACTCTCGATCGGTTTAAAATGTTTTTACTAAATTTTCGGAGTATTTCTTGAGTTTTATTTTCGACAAAAATTGGACAACATTTACTCTCGTGGTCGACCTGGTCCGCCCCTATAGGGCAACCCGTACTGAAGATGTTTTGAAATGAGAAAATGAGATGGAAGTAAAAATAGGCGGTCGACCGTGCATCAGGCGTCGGCCGTCGATCGACCGATGCCGGCCGATCGGCCGATCGACACTGCATGTTTCATTTTGAAACAGAACAAAATCTCTTCGTTTTTTTAATTAGGGGGACCGGTTGAGACAGGGGTCGACCGGTCGAAGCCTATGTCGACCGGTCGCCTTGTTGATTTTTTCAAAGTGTTCTTATTTTTCTTATTTCTGTACGACCGGTCGCCCTGTGTATGTCAAACAAAAATATGACCGTTTGACAGCAGACACATTTCCTTAAATTGTGGGATTGATTTCTAACAACTATATTCTTGATTTTAATTGTATTTTTCTGTAGATTTTCAATCCCCAAGAGGAGCCTATGCTTGATCAATCATCTCCTATAAATAGAGGAAGTTTTGGAGCAACCAAAACAACAATTGTGATACAACACAACAAGATACACTTCAAGCATATACTTGGTCTTTCATTGTTATTATTCTTGTTGTAAATTTGCCTAGCTTATCACTTTCACATCCTTGAGGTCTAGGCTATTCTTGATTACACCTTGCACTAAAATTGTATTATTCATTATTGAGTTGTAATCTTGATTTTTTTGGTTATCATTCAAACACAAGATATCCTTGTGAGTGTTCTTGTGGTAAGAACACACTTGGATGATCTAGGTGATAGGTGAAGAAGGTTGTGGTGATCTTCTTATTGAGGTGTTGAAGAATTTGGTATTCTTCAAGGTTGAAGATTGTGGTAATCTTCACAAGGTGCCGTTGAAGGAAGATTGTGGTGATCTTCAAAGGGAGATTGTGGTAATCTCCAAAGGTGTTGTTGAAGAAGAGTGTGGTGCTCTTCAAGGTGTTGTAAGTTGAATTTGTATTAATTTTGGTAATTAATAAAATTCTTTTTCTTTTTGAAATCCATCCCTGATATCTTTGGGGTGGTAGAGGATTAGGCCCTAGATGGGTTGAACCTCTTTAAATCGACGTGTGTTGTTTACATTCCGCACCTTTATTATTTTGTTTGAGCATTCGATTTTAAAAAGAGGGCGAAATCGAAAAGATGGAGATAATCTATTCACCCCCCTCTAGATTATCGTAGCCGCTTGGACTTACAAGTGGTATCAAAGCCAAACTCTTTGGCAAGCTCGTTTCACATCGCGAGTGAAGAGAAACGATCGTTGGCTAAGAACGAAGCTCATCTATCCGGCACCTCCACCACCAAGCCACCACTATTTGATTCCAAAAATTTTAATTTTTGGAAAGAAAGAATGGAATGCTATCTACAAGGTTGCGGGTTCGACATTTGGAACACCGTCATTAATGGAGAATCCATTCCGACGAAAGATACACCACACACCTCAAAAGGCTTCAAAAAGCTCAATGATGAAGAGAAAAAAATCATCTCCTTAAACGGTAAAGCTCTCAATATTTTGTATTGTTCATTTACTAATTTGGAATATGAACATATTGTAGGAATAAAATCGGCACATGAAGTATGGCAAAAATTAGAAGCCATCTATGGAGTAGTTGCAAATGAAAGGAGTCAAACAAAAGCATCTACTTCTCAAGGTCATACAAGCTCAAATCTAAGGAACAAGCCTCCTACAACTTCCAACTATGAAGAAGTTGAATATTGTTTTATGGGCATCAAAGAAGAAAATGAGGTTTGTCTTAAACCCTCTGCTTCCTATGATATTGTCATTCAAAATGATTATAGTGATTTGCAAAATGATTATGATGAACTTCAAAATGAATTCCAAAGCTTACTTGTTAAATAAGGATAGTTTATTTACTTCCTATGAATCACTATCATGTGCTCACACCACCAAACTTGACAAGGTTAGAAACCTTGAAAAAGAAAATAGTACTCTCGTTGAGGATATTAATTGCATGAAAAAGGATTTATCTAAATCCGACTTGAGTACCGATGATATTGTTGATTGTTGTGATAATTCGAAACTAGAACTTGATCACAAGCTTAATGGTGTCAATCATATGAATAAGAATCAAGTCTCTAAGCATGTTGGTCATTATGCTCCTAGAATTATTACATGTTTCTATTGCGGTAAAAAGGGTCATACGGCTAATTTTTGTCGAGCTAGAAATAGCTCTAATTATCGTTGGAGACCTAAAAGTCTCAAGACTAATCCTAAAGGACCCAAACACATAAGGGTACCACAAAATAATGTGTTATTAGGTACCCGGCGAAATAATGATCAAAGAAAATTCATACCGCCAAGAAGACATCAAATGACCGTTTCATTTGATCAAAGAAGGAGAAACTATTTTCAACAAAGCCAATTTCCAAGAAGAAGATATAATCAAAAATGGGAAGAACGCAATCCTTGGAAATGGCAAAGACATCATCAACAAGATGATTTTCAAAGAAGAAGAGACTCTCAAAAAAAGGGAAAGCAACAAACCTTGGAAATGGAGTGATCAAAGAAGTCATCATCAACAAAGTGACTTCTCAAAGGGAAGATATCATCAAAAATGGGAACGACACAACCCATGGAAACGACGTAATTGGTAAACCGTGTCTCCCCATCTATATATGCATTTTATTTTAATTCTATGCAAGTTTTCTTTTAATTGTGTCTTAATTGCAAAATGAGTTTTCAAATATTTATTTTTAATATAGGTCTTTTATATATTTGTGAGTTTCAAAATTTTTTTTTAATAGAAGACCTTGCATGATTTTCTAAAACTCTTGAGCATTTAATTAGACTTATGTGGCTTATTATCTCTTATGAAATCTTATAGCATAAGCTCTTTTTGATATCTCCTATTACTTGCCTACACTTGTATTTTTTTGTGCAAATTTTGTCTAAGAATTGTGTAGGATATGTATCTCATATTCATTGGCTATTACGTCATCAAGTTCCTTAAACTATCGAGGTATGTTCACTCGTATTTTTCTTAGAACTCGATATTATGCTTATGCACATATCTTTCAAGATATTTCATTTTAACCCCTTAAGTACCCCTAAATGATTTTGCAAATATTCTCTTAAAAAGGCACTACTTGTTATGTCTCGATTTTCTCGATTATATGATTTTCCAAAACCCATATTTGTTGGATATAACCCAAAAATATTTTTTTGCAAAGTTTTAAAACTTTTGGGGTGAAAAATCGAATTTTGGAAAACTCTGGGAAAAGAAAAATTGCACTGGGACGGTCAAAGCAGGGGCGACCGGTCGCCCTGCACGTCGACCGGTTGCCCCCTACCTCGACCGGTCGCCCAGGCCTATTTTACAAAATATAATCGTTCTGTCCTCAGTTTAGAACAGACGAAGAAAACTCCCAAACCCTTATAGCAGCGTAAATTCATCCTCTTTCTTCAAAATCTTCAATTCTTCATTATTTTTCACGATTCTTGTTGCTAATCTTCTTATTTTCACAAGAATCTTACATATATGGCTCCTCCTAGAAATTCTACCGATCGAAATCCCATCTCCAAGCGTAGAAGGGGCGGTGAGGGTTCGTCAAGAAATCGGCAAGAGGAAGCCGAACAAAGGGATATTCGAGCTGCTCAAAGAAACGTGGCTCAAGAAGGTGATGATGTTCAAAATCCCATTCTCTCTCGGGCCCAAATTACCGAGCTACACGGAACAATTTCGCTCCAAAATTGCCGTTGGGCGAAAGGTAAAAAATCTTTTGTTACTCAAGCCCCTAATTCCCACAATGTTCTTAATTTCATCAATAAATATGCGGAATGGTATTATGAGGACTCGGGAATGGGAGGAAAATCTATTGCTCGGACTAAAATGTGTCGTTTTAGTTCATTTACAAATGAGTATCCTACTATAAGAGGATTTTTTGAGGAGCAAGGTTGGATGTATTTATGGGAACATGCTTATGTTTTGTATGATGATGATATTATCCAACTCTTTTATGCCAATATGTGGGTCGAATATGATGTTGAAAGGAAGCCTATAGCCGTAAATTCACTTATAAGGGGTCGTCATTTTAGATGGACTCCCAATGATATTTGCCGGTTTTTACGTGTTAGAGAAGGTGGTTGGGATTATTTCTCTTGTGGGACTTGGAATGATGAAATGTTGGGGGTGTCAATGAAAGAAGTGAAGACGTATTTGGGAGTATGGCCAAAGTATTCTTTGTTGGCAATGACACTTGAGCATCGTATTTTGTCGGTCATTGTCACATATTGCATTTGTGGTAAGTCTGGAAAGATGCCTAGCAACATGGATTACTTTTTGACTTATAAGATTGCTAGGAGGGAACCACTTAACTTTGGTGCCATACTTATTCAATGTCTAATTGAGTCCATCACTCAAGGTAATAAGAAGTTGGTTATGGGAAATTGGATTTGTAAACTTCTTATTCAATCGGGACTACCTTCGTCGGAGTGTAACTCGGAGGTATTTTAAAATGACTTCGACATTGATAACATCTCCCAAATGGTCACGATGCGCAAGAATATGGACATCCGACCAACTAAAATGGCTAGAGGAAGAGGTCAAGAGTCACCCGATCCTAATGACTTCTTTGATGACGCTGAGGCCGCAAGATTGGCGGAAGAAGGCGAACCGAGCAATCTGGAGGGTAATACCGGTGCTCAACCGCCTAGGAGGTATACTCAAGCCGAATTTGATGAGATGAGGGCTTTTCATGAGACGAGGTATGAGGCTTTGGAGCAAAAGACCTCCAAAATGCAAAAGTCTATCGGCAAGTTAAAGAAATTCATCAAGGATTTTATTCCCGGATCTTGCTTCTCCTCGGATGAGGAATGATGTCCCCACCCCTTTACTTTCTAGCACTTTCATTATTGATGCTTTGTATTTTCATGAACCTTTGTAAAACTAATTTGTACTAATGATATTTGCTTGTTTTCTTAAAAGGGTTAAAATTGCAAGTTGATAATGACTTGTGGATGATCATGATTTTGATGGAGTATTTGATGGTAAAAATACTCTAATTTAAGCATTGTTTGATAATTGGTATGAAGTACTTGATGGTAAAAGTGCTTCTTTTGATACTTTGATCATTATGCTTAGTTAGATATGTTGGGACTTTTGACATTTGATACATGTATTGTGTAAGGCATGACTTATTACTTGATAAATGTTCTAATTTTTGGCATTTGTAATGCCTTGATCATTCTTAGCTTATCTCAATTGGGTTGAACCCTTGAGAATCTACTTTGAGCTTCTTATTTGATGGACAAATGTTGCATATGGTGCATATGATCTTTTTGAGCTTTGGAATGAGGTTGATTGATGATATGAAATTTTTTGGCTTGAAACCTTTACAAGGACTATATGCAACCTCTTTTATTTTTCACGCACACAAGGTGTTTGTAGAAATATCGCAATGAAACTTTCAACTTCTACATGATTCTCTTGCTTCAAAATGTCTTAAAATCTTTTTGAAATCATGTTTTTAGCTAACTAATGAGCCTATGGATCTCTTATGTTACAATTCTCCCATTTTCCTTAGACTCTATGTATAAATTGCTCGATGGTTGTTAAACCGTCTCGTTTGCGCACTTTGATATATTTGTATAATGTTTTTATCATCCTAACATTCTTTTTGATGATTCCAAAGGGGGAGAAACAGGATATTGGCTCATTAGCTCAAAGAAGCTAATAAAAGCTTGTCATAAAAGCTATAAGCTATGGCTCATAAAAGCCATACATTGTGATTTGTTTTTAGTCCAATTGTTGCTTGATGGACTTATATAATTGTTTAATGATGTTTTGTGACAGGGGGAGCTTATAAGCTCTTGAACAAATTGTAAAAGCTAAAGCTTTTAGCTTATGGAAAATTGCTTTTACATTATTCTTGATATGCTTGTTGATAGGGGGCGCTTGTGCTTATTATTGAAAATATTTACTCCCTACTTGGTTGCTTTAATATTTTTGGAAATTTTGGTTGCTTCCAAACGGTCAAATGTTTTTACCGGAAAATCATTGCTCTCTTAATTTGTGTAAAAATTGTTTTGGTTTGTAATCATCAAAAAGGGGAGATTGTTTGATACATGTTTTTATCTTAATTTTGATGATTTTATTTTGTCACCAAAACAATGTTTTTAAAGGTTGTCCAAATACTCCTAAATGATTTAAAATGGTTTTAATATTTTCCGGAGTATTTCCTCAAGTTTATTTTTGATAATAATGGACAACACTTTTAATGATTTTATGTTAATGGGTTTTTACTCCTAAACAAGGTTCCTAAATGTTGTCTAAATACTCTCGATCGGTTTAAAATATTTTTACTAAATTTTCAGAGTATTTCTTGAGTTTTATTTTCGACAAAAATTGGACAACATTTCTGTCTGCGTGACCGGCCGCCCTATAGGGCAACCCGTACCTGAAGATGTTTTTAGAAACAGAAAATGAGACGGAAGTAAAAATAGGCAGGTCGACCGGTCGCCCAGTGGTCAACCGGTACCTGCATGTTTCGTTTTGAAACAGAACAAAATCTCTTCGCTTTTTCAAAGTGTTCTTATTTTTCTTATTTCTGTGCGACCGGTCGCCTGTATTGTATGAAAAAAATATGACCGTTTGACAAAGAGACACATTTCCTTAAATTGTGGGATTGATTTCTAACAGCTATATTCTTGATTTTAATTGTATTTTTCTGTAGATTTTCAATCCCCAAGAGGAGCCTATGCTTGATCAATCATCTCCTATAAATAGAGGAAGTTTTGGAGCAACCAAAACAACAATTGTGATACAACACAACAAGATACACTTCAAGCATATACTTGGTCTTTCATTGTTATTATTCTTGTTGTAAATTTGCCTAGCTTATCACTTTCACATCCTTGAGGTCTAGGCTATTCTTGATTACACCTTGCACTAAAATTGTATTATTCATTATTGAGTTGTAATCTTGATATTTTTGGTTATCATTCAAACACAAGATATCCTTGTGAGTGTTCTTGTGGTAAGAACACACTTGGATGATCTAGGTGATAGGTGAAGAAGATTGTGGTGATCTTCTTATTGAGGTGTTGAAGAATTTGGTATTCTTCAAGGTTGAAGATTGTGGTAATCTTCACAAGGTGCCGTTGAAGGAAGATTGTGGTGATCTTCAAAGGGAGATTGTGGTAATCTCCAAAGGTGTTGTTGAAGAAGAGTGTGGTGCTCTTCAAGGTGTTGTAAGTTGAATTTGTATTAATTTTGGTAATTAATAAAATTCTTTTTCTTTTTGAAATCCATCCCGGATATACTGGGGTGGTAGAGGATTAGGCCCTAGGTGGGTTGAACCTCTTTAAATCGACGTGTGTTGTTTGCATTCCGCACCTTTATTATTTTGTTTGAGCATTCGATTTTAAAAAGAGGGCGAAATCGAAAAGATGGAGATAATCTATTCACCCCCCCTCTAGATTATCGTAGCCGCTTGGACTTACAGACCACTGGTGGGAGGCTTTCTCCCGCTCAAGGACAGAGGGACAACTTCGTGACATGACGTGGAATGACTTTAAACATGAGGTCATGCAACAGTACCTTCCATAATCATATAGAGATCGAAAGGAGACAAAATTCCTAGAATTGAAGCAGGGTAACATGACCGTCATCGAGTATAAACGAAAGTTCAACCAATTGGCAAGGTTTGCCACCCACTTGGTAGACACAGATGAAAAGAGAGCAAGGAGGTTCCGGAGGGGTCTCCGCCCAGAGATAGGTTGTGTGTTAGTTGGTTTGGGAATGACGACTTATGTTGAATTGCTTTTGCGATCCCAGGAAGTGGCTTCGTGCTTGAAGTTGGACTATCCTGTCCAGAAGACAAACAATGTTCCAGGAAAGAGGAAATGGAATGGTCCGAGTCAGGGAGTGGCGACTGGTAGCCAGAGTAAACAAGTCAGAACCGGGGCAAATACAATTCCAGTTGCACAGAAGGTGATGCCAACCTGTGGGAGAAATCATTATGGGGAATGCTTAATGGGACAAGGAAAATGTTTCCGTTGCCACCAACCTGGCCATCACGCAGATTATTGCACCACGTTTCCAGACAAGAAGGGAAAGACATCAACGTGTCAGGCGCTTGTTTTTGATATGACACAACATGAAGCCTAAGAGAACCCAGGAACACTGACAGGTATGATACATGTTTCCAATATACCTGCTTTAGTGTTATTTGATACTGGTGCTATGCATTCTTTCATATCCGCTGATTTTCATGCTAAAACGTGTCTTGAGAGTTGCACTGTTAGTGATACACTAGAAATAAGCCTTCCTTCGGGAAAAACAATAAGTACTGATCTAGTGACTAACAATGTGGCATTGGATTTTGATGGGAAAAGTCTAGAAGCAGATTTGCATGTGATTAGAATGAGGGATTTTGATATCATACTAGGAATGGACTGGTTGAATAAGCATAAGGCCCACATCAAGTGTCATGAAAGAGAAATAATTCTTGAACCGTCAAAGAGAGACAAATTTATATTTTTGGAGCAAGAGTGAGTGGAATGCCTCGAATTATATCAGCAATGAAGACGGTTAAATTATTGAAGAAAGGAAAATGTCAGGGATTTCTGGTTAATGTGATGGCCACTCAGGCTACTGAGAAAACAATCATGGAAGTTGCAGTTGTACGAGAGTATGTCGATGTATTCCCAGAGGACTTGTCTGGAATACCTCCAAATCGGCAAGTGGAGTTTACAATTGATCTAATTCCAGGAGCCGCTCTTGTATCGAAAGCACCATACAGAATGGCTCCCAAGGAACTTCAAGAGTTGAAGGTTCAGCTGCAAGAACTATTGATACTGGTTTTATACGACCCGAAATGTCGCCTGGGGAGCACTCCTCCTTTTTGTGAAGAAAAAAGATGGGAGCATGAGGATGTGCATCGACTACAGAGAATTAAACAAACTTACTATCAAGAACAAGTATCCCTTACCGAGAATTGAGGATCTTTTTGATCAACTGAATGGGGCAAGTGTCTTCTCTAAGATTGATTTGAGGTCTGGGTACCATCAGCTGAAGGTTAAAAAATGAGATATACCCAAGACACTTTTAGGACACGATATGGGCACTATGAGTTCACAATTGTAGGTCCCAAGGGGTGTAAGTGTAAGGTTTAGAAGGGGGGGGTTGAATAAACCTTACCAAATTTTCGATTTAGTCCTTTTAAATATACAGAGTTGATACTACACAAATGTCCTTGATGGATAATCAATTTAGCCACTCAAGAGAGTTAATCTCTCAACAGACTCAACGAGCTTTGTTGATGGAATAACTCGGCTATTGGCTCTAAATTAACTCAACTTTGTAGTTTTGTTTTCAATGGAAGACTTAACACCCTTAAATTTGATTAAGCAAGAGTTTAGTGCTTGGTTTAGTACTTATAAATTATCAAGTGGATAGCAAATTTATCAACCAGATATAAGCGATTAAAAATGCGGAATTAAAGTCTTTGAAATGTAAATGACACAATGAAATTTTATAGAGGTTCAAGATGGGGTAATTCTTCTACTCCTCTCTTCTCCAACTCCCGGAGGAATCCACTAGGTAATGATCGATATACAAAGTGGTAATATCCGGATACAAGTCTTGATCACACAAATGACTTGATCCTTTGGGACTCGATCGAGACGCCTTGATCACTCACCGGCTTCTCGTACGACTCGGCTTTCTTCACAGGGAAGATGCCTTGCTACTACATGACTCACTTGCTTAAGCTCTTTGGATTTGATCACGAAGCCCTCCAAAAGCTTAAGACTTGGTTCGACCTTGAACCTTCCTACAATCCTTCGTGGAATGTAGACCCCTTGTTTTCAGTATTTTCCTCTTCAACTGATTGAAGTATCTTTCCTTCACAGGTGAGTGTTGGATTGATGTTCTTCGTAGTGTAGGCTTGAGGATTGAGAATATTTCAGATTTTCTAATAATTGCTTGAACGTTGTTTTGTTCAGATCTATCTCTTGTGTCACGTGTGTCTCTTGTGTCTCTTGTGTCATATATCTTATCCTCAAATAAAAATCCTCAGCCTTTTATAGTGAACTTTCAAAAATTTGCCCGTTGAAGAGATAGACTTATTTTTAAAAGTCACTTGCAGTCGTTGGCTTGTCTTGTTGCAGTCCTTGGAATTTCCATTTCCTCGTATGAATTGTTCTTTCACCTTTTCAGAGTTCTGACACGGTGTAGTGCTTCCCATTGGTTCATTTCATTTGCACGCTTCTGGGACTGAGCACTCCAAGAAAGGTGGTATTGAGATATTACTTGTTTAAGTAATTCTCTTGATTTCCGTGCAACGGATCTTTTACAGTTATCTCGACTTGACTGCATTTCTTTGCTTTCCCCAGGTGACTTAGAGTCAGCTTCCAATCATTGAATGACTCTTCTCCGTCACTTCAACTTGAGACTTGGCTTTTCTCGAGTTGACTTGATGATACTCCACTCACCGCATCTCACCGCTTTTTAGTAGAGTTCCCGTCTACTCTTCTTTGCCATACTCGGTTGTCTTGCAAAATGAGTCTTCCTTCTAGTCTTGATTGTCTTCTTGCATGTTAGGTCGTAGCGACTTAACTCAAAGATGTTAAGAGTCTTCTTGCTCAAATCCTGGGAGGTTGTTCAACATACACTTCTTCTTCCAATAAACCATTCAGAATGCACTTTTTACATCCATCTGATATACAATGAAATCCTTGTGAGTCGCATAGGCAAGAAACATCCTTATAGCTTCCAATCTTGCTACAGGGGCAAATGTTTCATCAAAATCTATCCCTTCTTCTTGGCAATATCCTTTGGCTACTAGTCTTGCTTTGTTTCTTACCACAGAACCTTCCTCGTTCATCTTGTTTCTGAACACCCATTTGGTGCCAATAACATTTTGATGTATGGGTCTTTGCACTAATTTCCATACTTTATTTCTTTCAAACTGATTCAGCTATTCTTGCATAGCTTGAATCCAATGTGTGTCATCCAAAGCTTGTGACACGTCTTTGGGCTCTATTTGCGAGATGAAGCATGTGAACATGGCTTCTTGTTGAGTTCGGATCTTGTTTTGACACCTTCTTTTATATCTCCAATGACAAGTTCTCGTGGATGATCTCTCGGCCATCTTACATCAAAAGAGTAAGTTAGCCGGATTGATCGACTTGCGGTACCGTGTTCTTGGGTCGACCCTCTCGTAATCACTTAGCCGCAAATTTTCCACTGTTTTTGAGATTTAGCAATCTCATCTTCTTCCTCAATTGATAATCCCGGCTTTCACTTCAAAGATAGACTCTTCGTATGGTTGGATGATTCACTTATCACCGACTCTTCAATGTCTTCTCCATTTACATTTGGCTCATCGAATACCACATGAATGGATTCTTCCGCAACCATAGTTCTTTTGTTGAGTACTCAGGCTTTGCTTTCACCGAGTATCCTAAGAAGATACCTTCATCACTTTAGCATCAAAAGTCTTTAGATTGTCTTTGCCATTGTTGTGGATGAAGCATTTACATCCAAATATTCTCAAATATGCAACATTTGGTTTTCTTCCACCCAAATCTCATATTGAGTCTTTGTCACCGTCTGTTTATCATACATCTCCTGTTTTGGGTGTAGCAAGTCGTGTTGATTGCTTCACCCAAAATCTTTTTGTAACTCGCTTGACTAACATGGTCCTTGCACTTCTTCTTTGAGGGTTCTTTCCTTCTTTCTCGCAACTCCATTCTCACAGGAGTCCTTGCTGATAGTTCATGACCAATACCATTCTCAATACAATATCGAGTTATTATTCCATTGACAAACTCGGTTCCTCTCGTCTGATCTTATTTTGATAATGGTTTGACTCTTCTCGTTTTGAATCCTTTTCATCACCGTGGTAGTTTTTGTAGAGTTTCTTTCTTCTTACACATGAATATTGTCCATGTATATCTTGAGTAGTCATCTACTACCACCAAGGTGTATTTCTTTCCACTTATCTTTGTCAGGTTCCGGTTCCACCGGCCAAATAGATCCATATGAAGCGATGCAATATTCTTGTTGAAGATGGGCATGTCTTTTCTTTGAATGATGACTTGATTTGTTTTCCCTTCGACATGCGTCACATATACTCTCCTTTTTGTATACTCGAGTCCTGAAGTCCTTCCACAAGATTACTTCTTGCAAGCTTGTTAATCGTTTTGAAATTTAGGTGACTCACTTTTTGTGCCACGCCAACTTGATTCAAATTGTGCTTTTTGCTAGTAGACAGTCTTTGGGTGTTGCGATTGACCAATCCACGACATACATATTCTTCTCGTCTACATCCTTGCAAAGACAACTTCATTTGATTCAATATCCTTGATTTGACATATACCCATGTTGAATCCAACATTGTAACCCTTGTCACGCGAGTTGATGATGCTCGATAAGTTGAAGTTGAGTCCTTCAACATATGCGACATCTGTGATTTCTAATCCATTCCTCTTGATGGATCCAATGCCTCTTATTTCACCAGGAGCTTCATTTCCTCCAAATATCACTTTTGCTCCTTTTACTTCCTTGAATTTTGACAGATTTTTCTTATTTCTGTCATGTGTCCGGGAATGACCACTATCCATGTACCAGGTTCCTTGGTACTCACTGCTCCTTGAACCTCGCAATCAAGGAAATTAAGTTTTAGGTACCCATACTTGTCTCGGTCTTGAGGGGTTAGAATTGTAAGATGATCCAACCAACCTATAGCCAAATGATTTGACTCTAAGGGGTTGCCATCTATTAGTGCCATAATCATAATTAATCCTGCAAATTGCTTGGGGATTTTAGGTTCATACAAATTGTCCTTTTGTCCGTATGCTGCATATGTGTTTTAGCAATTGCCTTTCTTGGGTAATTGTGGTGTCTTTGAGTGTAGTGCCTAGGTGCATATGTGTGCTTTGATGAAAGCTCTTGTACTTTTGGAATGGCCTTTCTTGAGTTCTAGGCCTTTGCCATTTGGGCTTATATTCCATAAGTTTATGTTGATAGTTTACATTATTCCAATCACTTGGCTTGGATATTTTCTACCATTCCCATCATATGTATTTCTCTTATAGATTTTCTGGGTTTTGGTAGCTCGCTTCTTCTTTACAGTAATTTTTGTTTGGAGTTTGCTTTGAGGAACTCGGTGAATCTCTTCTCACTGTCCTTTTTCAGCGCACTCAACTGGTCAAGTTTTCCTTTTCCTTTATAACCAAGGCCAGTTTTCTTGTTATGGTGCTTTGGATTGAATGTGTGTGCAACATTTAGAGTTTTGGATTTTTCGATTCTTCATGGCTTGAAGATCCTTTTTCCAAAATTACTTTTGAGGTTTGACATAGCATAGAGGAATTAAATCCTAAGCCTCTGTCTTGTCTCCACATTCTCTTTGACTCATAATAAGATCATCCAATGATTTAGATGCCTTAGTGAATGAGGCAATAACATTTTTGAGGTCATTCTCCTCTTTTCTATAGCAAAGAATTTCTCGCTATTAATTTAGCATTTTCGGCCTTTAAACTTTCATTCTCATCGCTATTTGACTTAGAGTACTCGGCTCCTTAGTCGACTTTGAGTTTTGACTCTTGAGTAGGTCTGTTTTCCTCATTTAATAGAGTGTGTGAGGATTTAATGTGTTCAAAATCTTTCATCATTTTGCCTAATGAATCATAAAGATCAGTGGGTGATGAAGTGTGTGTGTCACATCACTATCACTCGAGTCCGAGTTTGATGAGTTAGAGTGTACCTCATCTTCTTGGTCAAAGTTGATCTTGTTCTTTGGCCATCAAGCGGATCGGGCTTCTTCTTCGAGTCACTTGAGTAGTCGGCTTCACCGCTCTCTCTCAATCACCTCTCTCTTGACTTGGTCGTTTTGATCTCTGCAGCCATCATTGCCTTTTTCTTTTCTTGTATTCTTTCTCTCAAGACCTTTCTTTCTTCTTCATTCATGTATTTGTTGACTACAGGATATGAGCAATCAATGGCATAGTGACCTGGTTGTCTACAGTTCCAACATAGATATTCACCTTTTGATCACTCTCTTTCCATTCTTGGATTGTCACCCTTTGATACTCAACTTTTTGATGATATGTTCTCTTGGTTGGCCTATCTTCCCTTGATTTGGAGGGAGCCGAGTGTCTTCTGGAAGATTCACCCTTTCCTCTCTTGTAGTTCTTATTGAAGAACTTGTTGAACCTCTTGACCATCAGGGCTATTTCTTCGGATCAATGACTTCTTTGACCTCGGCTCTCTTCCCATCTTTAACAATTAGAGCAACCTGTTTTGGGTACAAAATTGTCTCTTCCTGGTCTTTTCTTCTCACAAACTCGTAGGCTTTGAGGTCCGAGAATAATTCATGGTTGGATGTCTTTGATAGGTCCATGGAATGTCTCGTGCCATGACCTTCATTTCCCATTCATTCACCGAAGACTTTTTAGGATCTTCATACACATTTCCTTCTGTATATTCCTTTCCAAGTGCAGACAGCTCATTTGTGATTTCGTGAACCGAGCATCCATTGATCCAGTTCTCTCCCGATCATTTTGAAGTTCTCAAATTTCTGTCAGACCCACCGATAATTTGTTTTCTTTGATTTGCTCACGAGCCTTCACGGATCAATGTTAGCTTGTCCCAGATTTCTTTAGCCGTTTTGCAAGATTTGACTTTATTGAACATGGCTTTGTCCAAGGTTTTGTAAAGGATGTCCTTGGCTACATTGTCCAGGTTATATCTTTTTCTCGTCATCATTTGTCCATTCGATTCTTGGTTTTTCAACCATGATCGGTCCGGGAGCAACATCCTCTTCTCTCTTCACCGCAGCTCTTCTTACAATCGTGTTCACTTTTAAGATTTGCGGTGGCCCATCTTCTATTACTATCCACATCTCATCATGTAATCTTTGATAGATGAGCCTCGCATACGAATTTTCCAATCATCAAATTCTTCAATTGTGAACATAGGGATGCGTGTCAAATTTGCTTCCATGATGATAACTTTTAATGATAAAAAGAGTTTTGAAAGTTTAAGTACTAAAGCGGACTTTGAAAAGTTTAGAAATCTAGTTCAAGAACCGGTGCGGAGGGTTCAATGAACCAACCGCTCGATACCACTTGTAGGTCCCAAGGGGTGTAAGTGTAAGGTTTAGAAGGGGGTTGAATAAACCTTACCAAATTTTCGATTTAGTCCTTTTAAATATACGAGTTGATACTACACAAAATTTGTGTCCTTGATGGATAATCAATTTAGCCACTCAAAGAGAGTTAATCTCTCAACACTAACTCAGCCGTTGATGGAATAACTCAGCTATTGGCTCTAAATTAACTCAACTATAGTTTTGTTTTCAGCGGAAGACTTAACACCCTTAAATTTGATTAAGCAAGAGTTTAGTGCTTGGTTTAGTACTTATAAATTATCAAGTGGATAGCAAATTTATCAAATGAGATATAAGCGATTAAAAATGCGGAATTAAAGTCTTTGAAATGTAAATGACACAATGAAATTTTATAGAGGTTCAAGATGGGGTAATTCTTCTACTCCTCTCTTCTCCAACTCCCGGAGGAATCCACTAGGTAATGATCGATATACAAAGTGGTAATAGTCCGATACAAGTCTTGATCACACAAATGACTTGATCCTTTGGGACTCGATCTGAGACGCCTTGATCACTCACCGGCTTCTCGTGCGACTCGGCTTCTTCACAGGCGGATGCCTTGCTACTACATACTCACTTGCTTAAGCTCTTTGGATTTGATCACGAAGCCCTCCAAAAGCTTAAGACTTGGTTCGACCTTGAACCTTCCTACAATCCTTCGTGGAATGTAGACCCCTTGTTTTCAGTATTTTCCTCTTCAACTGATTGAAGTTATCTTTCCTTCACAGGTGAGTGTTGGATTGATGTTCTTCGTAGTGTAGGCTTGAGGATTGAGAATATTTCAGATTTTCTAATAATTGCTTGAACGTTGTTTTGTTCAGATCTATCTCTTGTGTCACTTGTGTCTCTTGTGTCACTTGTGTCTCTTATGTCATATATCTTATCCTCAAATAAAAATCCTCAGCCTTTTATAGTGAACTTTCAAAAATTTGCCCGTTGAAGAGATAGACTTATTTTTGAAAGTCACTTGCAGTCGTTGGCTTGTCTTGTTGCAGTCCTTGGAATTTCCATTTCCTCGTATGAATTGTTCTTTCACCTTTTCAGAGTTCTGACACGGTGTAGTGCTTCCCATTGGTTCATTTCATCTGCACGCTTCTGGGACTGATCACTCCAAGAAAGGTGGTATTGAGATATTACTTGTTTAAGTAATTCTCTTGATTTCCGTGCAACGGATCTTTTCGATTATCTCGACTTGACCGCATTTCTTTGCTTTCCCCCCTGTGCGACTTAGAGTCGCCTTCCAATCATTGAATGACTCTTCTCATCACTTCAACTTGAGACTTGGCTTTTCTCGAGTTGACTTGACGATACTCCACTCACCGCATCTCACCGCTTTCTTTAGTAGAGTTCCCGTCTACTTTTTTGCCATACTCAAATTGTCTTGCAAATGAGTCTTCCTTCTAGTCTTGATTGTCTTCTTGCATGTTAGGTCGTAGTGACTTAACTCACTTTGGCCACTCTATTTATTACAATGCATTTTACAATAAGAATTGGGGTGCCAACTTCCTATTCTAAGTTTTACATGGCATTCATCAAAATCTAAACAATAAATTTCCTAACAACAGTGATGCCTTTTGGGCTTAGTAATGCTCCAGCAGTATTTATGGATTTGATGAATTGAGTTTTTCACCCATACTTGGATAAATTCGTGATTGTGTTTCTAGATGACATTTTGGTGTACTCAAAGGATGGAGAGCAACACGAGAAACACCTCAGCATAGTGTTAGAAACTCTACGCAAGGAGAAGTTATTCGCCAAATTCAAGAAGTGCGAGTTTTGGCTTGATCGAGTGGTCTTTCTTGGCCACGTAGTCACGTCGAAGGGTATCGAAGTTGACCTTGCAAAAGTGGAAGCCGTTGAGAAATGGTCGGCTCCTACAAATGCAAATGTGGTGCGTAGTTTCTTGGGTCTGGCTGGATATTACAGGAGATTCATCGAGGAATTTTCGAAAATAGCAGGCCCGATGACCCAACTTACAAGGAAAGGTGAAAAGTTCATATGCACGGAGAAGCGCGAACAGAGTTTCCAAGAACTAAAACATTGACTGGTTTCGGCGCCAGTTCTAACAATCCCGACCACTTCCGAAAACTTTATAATCTATAGTGACGCGTCAAAACAAGGATTGGGGTGTGTTTTGATGCAACACGGCAAAGTGGTTGCTTACGCTTCAAGGCAGTTGCAGTTGAAACAACATGAACTCAATTACCCTACACACGATTTAGAGTTGGCAGCAGTTGTACATGCCCTAAAGATATGGCGTCACTATCTATATGGGAGAAGTGTGAAATTTATACCAATCACAAGAGTTTGAAGTATTTTTTCACACAAAAAGAGTTGAACATGAGACAGAGAAGATGGTTGGAACTCGTAAAAGACTACGACTGTACAATCCATTACCATCCCGGTAAAGCAAACGTGGTAGCAGATGCACTTAGCCAAATGCCCAGAGGGACAATTGCAAGCTTACTCACGACACAGAAAATCTCATTGAGGAATTTGCTAAAATGAGAATTGAGATTGTGACTCCACCTGTTAAAACGGAGGCAGTACTGGCGACTTTGGTAGTCCAATCGACATTGCATAGTAGCATCAAAGAAGCACAAAGGAACGACAAGTTTCTATGCAAAATGAGGAAGAAGGTGTCGGTGGGAGAAATTAAAGGGTTCGCCATAGCTGATGACGGTACGCTGGTATATGAGGGAAGATTGTGCGTGCCTAAAGATGAGGAAATAAGGAAGCGGATTTTAGAAGAGGCACATTGCACACCTTATACCGCACACCCAGGAGGGACTAAAATGTATAGTGATCTCAAGGAGATTTTTTGGTGGAGAAACATGAAAAGGAGCATTGGCGATTTCGTGGAAAGGTGTTTGACATGTCAGAAAGTAAAAGCCGAACACCAACGGCTTTCTGGTTTACTTAAATCACTTCAGATTCCCGAATGGAAATGGGAACATGTGAACATGGACTTCGTAGTGGGGCTTCCAAGGTTAAGACGAGAAAACCAAGCTATATGGGTCGTAGTGGATCGTTTGACTAAATCAACACACTTCTTACCGATCAAGATGACATACGGCATGGAACAGATGGCTCAACTTTATATCTAAGAAATTGTAAGATTACATGGTGTACCCGTATCTATAGTCTCAGATAGAGATCCGAGGTTTACATCGAAATTTTGGGGTAGTCTACAAGAAGCAATGGGGACGAAACTCAAATTCAGTACAGCTTTCCACCCCCAAATGGACGGACAGTCTGAAAGAACGATCCAGATTCTGGAAGACTTACTGAGAGGATGTGTTTTGGATTTCGACGATAATTGGGAAAAGTACTTGCCACTGGTGGAATTTTCTTATAATAATAGCTGTCAAGCAACTATCGGGATGGCACCGTATGAAGCTTTATATGGCAGAAAGTGCAGATCTCCTATATATTGGGACGAAGTCGGTGAAAAGAAGGTTTTGGGTCTGGAACTAGTGGAGCAAACAGTCGAGATTATCGAAAAAGTCAGAAAATCGTATAAAAATAGCTCAAGACCGACAAAAATCTTATGCTGATCAGAAAAGGAAGGATTTGCAATTTGAAACAGGAGATAAAGTTTTTCTAAAGGTTGCGCCAACTAAAGAAGTTGTGAGGTTTGGCAAGAGGGGGAAACTCGCCCCGAGATTCATTGGATCATTCGAGATATTAGAAAGAGTGGGAGACGTAGCCTATCGGCTGGCGCTACCGCCAGAGCTAGCAGCCATACACAATGTGTTTCATGTATCTATGTTGAGGAAGTACGTCCACGACCAAAGTCACGTAATCTGTCATGAAGTACTTGAGGTTAACCGAGACATGACTTATGAAGAAAAGCCAATAGCCGTCCTGCAAAAAAAGGTGCATAAGCTGAGGAATAGAGATGTTACCTTAATCAAAGTTCAGTGGAGTAGACACGGCCAAGAAGAAGCGACTTAGGAGCGGGAAGCGGAAATTCGAGCTAAGTATCCAGAGTTATTCGATCAACTGGGTAAGCCAAATTTCGAGGACGAAATTTTATTGTAAGAAGGGGAGGATGTAATATCCGATAATTTTTATATGTAATTTCCTAGTTTATTAATTTCCTATTTATTTATTCCTTTTAAACATAAAACTTATCATAATCTGATATATCTTCATATACATTTTATATATATAATTTTTATAATAAAACTATTAATGAGATTAAAGAGTTATGTTTTTTTTCAAACTCTTTTAGATAAACTTATATCCCACCAAATCCTCCCACACTCAATCCCACGTAATCCCAACAGTTAGAATAGTAGTAGAGGGCTCTTCTACTTTCCACCATATCACGTTTCAAGCATCAGAGAAAAGAATAAATTTACCTCTTCTCTTTTTCCTATTTGATATTTTTCTTTCACGTCAAAAAAGAGAAAAAACTCGCAGGCAACCTACCATCCTCTTCTTGAATCTCCTCTCACCAAGGTAAGTCAGTAACCTTACCCTGAAACTACTTCTTTTAGTATCAAGGGTTTAATCAAATTTGGGGAGGTTTTGTATTAATTACAGGAGTTGAGTCTTTTAAGTGACATGACGGTTTTGCCGTTGTGATTTTACCGTCGTTCGATGGCGGGGACGAGCGAAATCGATTTTCGATTTGACGTGTGTAGCCGTGAGTGCATTAGTGTGGGCGTGTGTTGTGGTCTGATATGTGTTGTGTGTGTTCTGATGTGTGGATAGGTTCTAGCGTGTGTGTGTTTCGTATGGTGTGTCCTGGTGTGTGTCAAGATGTGTGTTTTAATTTTAGGCGTCTCGTTGCCGGACGGGGGTGGCCGGCCGAGGTGGGTAATGAAAGAAGATTGGCGGAGATGTAGGATACTGTCGAATTGTGGAGTGATTGATTTTAGGGCTGACTTCTGAAAATTTAATCAAGAATTGGTCTTAATAACAATTTCAGATTTTTCAGTTTAGTCCCTTGAAGTTTCAATTAGATTCTTTTCCCCAACTCAAAGTTTTAATTATCTTTCAATTGAGTCTGATGCCTTTTCATTTAAACCCAAATCACTTTTAACTTTTCAGAAATTATGATTCAGCCCTAGGACTAAGTTAGAATTTCTGAAAAATTTCATTTCAACCCACCTTTTTTCAGTTTGATCCAAAAATCCAAATGTATTTCCGTTTTCTTTCAAATTAGCCCCGAAACTTATATTTTTGGTTAAACTTCACCTATTAGGAACTTTAGCTTATTTCATAAGCACTTTTACTTTAAATTAGAGTTAGAATCTATTTTTTTCCAATCACTTAATTATATCAATATTTATTGTAGGCGACGAAGATTAGACGTCTAGGCTTCTAACTTCAAGCTTCATACGACTATCAACTGCTTTTAAGGTAGGGATTTTCTTTACACCTTTTAAGTGTAAAGTTTAATTATTTTTATTTAATATGTCATGTATAATTTTATGAATTCTATGTTTGACAATGTGATTAAAATTCTTGAACTTGATGTACATATTATATGTGAAGAATCTGTATTTATTTATGTGTGACTTCGGTCAAATGGCAAAGTAGGCTTCGGCCAATGGCAAAGTATGACTTCGTTCAAATGGCAAAGTAGGCTTCGGCCAATGGCAAAGTATGCCTTTGGTCAAATGGCAAAGTAGGCTTCGGTCAATGGCAAAGTATGGCTTCGGCCAAATGGCAAAGTATATATGATGGCAAAGTATATGTGATGGCAATGTATATGTGCTTGAATTTGTTAAATTATGCTAGTCTATATTCAATTTAAACAGTTAGGATCCCTACTGAGTATGCGTTACTCATTCCCCTATTACTAAATTTTTTTCAGATTATCCGGATGGGTGCGGAGCTGATGAAGGGAAAGCCAATGAAATTTTTTCTATTTATTAGTATTCGCATCTTAGGGAGAAAACTAGTTTACGTTATCATTATTTCCTATTAATGACTTTAGCTATGCAAATTTTTATGACACAATGAATGTCGCATTTTCATTCTTTAATGCTACGGATTTGCGGATTTTTCTCGTTTATATTAAACCCATTTTAATCTATGCTTCCACTGCAGTAGATATATTTTTTCAAAAAAAAATGATATGGTAGAATGTAGTTTTTATATTTTAGTAACGCTAAAAATCACATTTCAAGAACTATGGCGTTACAGTTATTGGCACAAAATGGGTTTTCAGAAACAAGATGAATGAGGAAGGATCTGTGGTAAGAAACAAAGCAAGATTGGTAGCCAAAGGGTATTGCCAAGAAGAGGGAATAGATTTTGATGAAACCTTTGCTCCTGTTGCAAGATTAGAAGCAATAAGGATGTTTCTTGCCTATGCTGCTCACAAGAACTTCACTGTATATCAAATGGATGTGAAAAGTGCATTCTTAAATAGACTGTTAGAGGAAGAAGTCTATGTTGAACAACCTCCAGGTTTTGAGCAGAAGACCATTGGAGATAAGGTGTACAAGCTCAAGAAAGTATTATATGGATTGAAACAAGCACCAAGAGCATGGTATGATACATTATCTCAATTCCTAACTGAAAATGGATTCACCAAAGGCAAAGTGGACAGAACACTCTTCAGAATTCAAGATGGAGAGAGTATACTGCTTGTTCAAATATATGTGGATGATATCATTTTTGGATCCACAAATAAAGAGCTGTGTGATAAGTTCTCAAACCTCATGCAAGGCAAATTTGAAATGAGCATGACGGGAGAGCTGACTTTCTTCCTAGGACTTCAAGTTAAGCAATTGAAGGATGGAACTTTCATAAGTCAAACAAAGTACACCAGAGATTTAATGAAGAAATTTGGTATGGAAGAGAAGTCTTCTGTGAAAATACCAATGAACACATCAATCAAGATGGACATGGATGTTGATGGCAAGGTTGTAGATCAAACGAGATACAGAGCACTTATTGGATCACTGCTCTATTTAACAGCCAGCAGACCAGACATCACCTTTGCAGTAGGTGTATGTGCAAGATTTCAATCTGCACCAAAAGAGAGTCACATGACTGCAGCTAAGAGAATCCTATGATATTTGAAGGGATGCCAGGAAGTTGGCTTATGGTATCCAAAGGAAGGTGGATTCAAGCTTATTGGTTCACCAAGCCCTTATGTGAATCAAGATTTGAAGAGATTAAACATGAGCTAGGGTTAATTGAGCTGAGTTAACACTCAGAAGACTCAATGAGAAGAGATGGAAGAGAGAAAGTGAGAAATGAATCAGTTTTGCACATCAGCCAAGTGAAATGACCATATCGGACGATCCAATCAGACGAGTTAGGCAAACCGAGTCACTTAATGGAAAGAGAGAAGATGAGTTAAGTCGTTTTTGAGATAAGCTGAGTCATTTATGAGCTAAGTGAAAAAAATGTTGTCGTTTTAAATGAGTGGGAATGTTTTTAAGGATGACGTCAACGTAATAATGACGGGTACAGTCAAAAGCTGCACAGTAAGCATATGATTGGATATAAATGCTGCCGCATTAAATGCGGGGAATTAAATGCGGTTTGACGTGCTAAATCTGAGCTGTTGATCTTGATCAAATTTCAAAAATCAAAAACTCGTCCTTTCATAACCCTTATATACGCTTTTTCTTCTCTCACACTTTTCTCAAACTGCTTCATCTTTCAAAGCAAAAGAAAGCAAGTTCTTTTCTCTCTCGCAAACCCTACGTGTTCTCAAGCCAGTTTATCAAGTTTTAATCGGTAAATTTATCTACAAATGGCACCAAAGTTCAATTTTGTCAAGTTATCGAAGCAAATCCACTCAGGATCGTCCGTGGATTTTGAAGGCATGGTGAAGCAGGGTTCGGATGAAACCCTAGTGAAGAAGATCACAGAAATGTTGGAAAAGTCCGGTCTTAAGGCTTTTCTGACTTTGGAGTACTCGCACACTTACCTTGAAGAGGTGGCGCAGTTCTACGTGAATGCAGAGGTGCAGGACAAAGGCATCAAGTCTTCTGTCCACTACAAGGACATTTTGATAACTGCTAAAGACCTTGCGGAGCACTATTTGTTGCCATCTGAGGGCATGACTGAGATAAATGAAGCTGATGTCGATTTGGCTGCTGCATGGAAAGAAGTAGCCAAACCGGAGTGTGCTGCGAAGGTAGTCTACACGGCTGAGAAGAAATTGCTGAAGGACGACTATCACAAATTGATGGATGTCGTCTCTAAGTGTGTAGACATGAAGTTTGGCAGCTTCAACCAATCACAAAGACTAAGGCGATCGTCATGGCTGCGATCATGCGGCAAGAAAGTCAATCAAGCCGAGTTCGTGTACAACAGACTCTGCCAGAACGTTGTAAACAAATCATACAAGGAGGACGGATCCGTTGGAGGATCACTCAGATATGGCCTAGTAATTGCCCATCTGATGGAAGTGAAGGGCATTCCCCTTCAACATGGAAAACCCTTCCATGTAAATAAAAAGTTGTTTAGGGCTAATCTTTCAGGAGCCCAGAAAAAAGCCCATGCGAAGAGGGCGGATACAAGTGAGGGTGAATCAGCTGACCCCGAGGACACAGCTGTCACCTCCCCTCCCAAGAAGAAAGCTGCAAAGAATAAGGTTACCCCTGCAGGAAAGAAACAGGATGCACCTGCCCCTGCAGCCGTGTCTCCTGCCCCTGCAGCCGAGGCTGAGAAGGAAGCACAAATACCTTCTCCAGCTATAAGAAAGAAGAGGACTGCCAAGACGAGAAGGGAAGCTGCCTCTAAGGACACTCAGAAGGCCTTTACTTTCGAAGAACCGGAGGAAACAGAACTAGACATTCCTTTGGTTAAAACCAAAAGAAGAAGGATAGTTAAGCTTTCGGAGCGTGAAAGGACAGCTGAGTCCGCTACTCAGCTGGAGAAAACATCTGACACTACTAACACTCAGGAAGTGCAGTCTCCTGAAGTAGTTGATGAAACTGCCAAGACTGCTGAGGGTGATCAACAGAGGCCCCCAGAAGACCCAGTTGTGGATAGGATACAGTGAGACAAAAAGCGTGAGAGACAATCAATCTCAAGGTGAAAAAGTTGTCTCTCTGCCTGCAACTGACACTGCTGAAGGTGAAGAGCAGCAGAGCATGCTATCTTCCATTCCAGAAAAGGAAGGACAAGAAGAGGAGGATAAGGATGATGATGTTATCGTACTTTCTCCTGTATATCCAAACATCCAGCGCCGTCTACGTGAATGGAGGGTGTGGAAGCTAAGCCACTCAAGGGTGCAGTTTGAACGCCCTGAGTTTATCGAAGAAGAGGAGGAGTTATTCCAATTTCTTGGAGTCAACACTGTGCTTCAGGCCCTTGATGAAGACAATTGCCTGAATATTCTATAAATCTTCAAGGAGAAGGATCAAGCCAAAGCAGCCGAGGAAGCAGAAGCTCGCGAGAAAGCCAAGATATGCACGCTCACAGGAACTCTACAACACACTCACTGTCATCTTGATGTGTTCTCTGAGAGTGATGAAGACATGGATCCCGTTGCTGCAATAGAGAAGTCAGACATGCAACAAGCTCTAAGGGAATCCAGGATAATGCATGAGCAACAAATGTATGAAGGACCAGGAGAGTCCTCACAATCTCTCCTGCAGATCGATCCTTTGGGAGTAGCACAACATATTGCCTCAGTCGTTGTTGCAGCTACATCCCCTGTCCAGTCTGAGGATGGTTCCAAAGGGAATTGGCGATGAAACTGGGAATTTGGGCACCCAAGTTGAGCCAACCCCTCCTGAAGGTGTTTTACCACCGCCCCCACTACCGAGCACTCAACTAAGAGCGGCCGCGAGTCCGAGAAGAGTGACCCCATCATTAGTCACTCAGTTGGTGTACCGGCTGAGGGGGAAACTCACTCCACTGCAGCAGGGTCGGAGGATGTTGCAGATGACTCTATAATAAATAAAAGAGGCGAAGTGGAAACCGAGAAAGAACCCTAGCAGGTTGACATTGACGAAGCTCGGACAGTTGAGTCTGTCCCAGCTGAAGTGTCAGCTGCTTTGAACGCTAAGGACACTGTTGTTGCAGTCGAGGCACAGGATAGAAACACCCCGGGAGTTAACACTCTGGGCACTGAAAGCACAATCCAAGGAGTTGAGACTCCTATGGATGCCACTGCTAAAGACCCCAAGACAGATGCGACTGCCGAAGGGAATGTAGAAGGCCTCGCTACAGTTGAGACTGTTGGAGGTGTTGAAGGCCCAAGGGAGGTTGAGACTTCCCTGGGTAAAGCTCAAGAAGTTCAGAACATCCCTCCTGTTAATATTGTTGAATCTGAGAAGGAGATTAGTGCACTTCATGACTCCCGGAAAACCCGACATATCATTTAAAGGGTCCGAAGACGGCCGAGTCCACACCTATTGAACATCAAAAGGACCCACCGAGGATGTTCTCCAGACGAGCAGTCGATCGAGTTTTAAAGTCGCTCACAAACATTTAACTTTGATGATGAACCAAGCCTCCAGGTTTCTTCATCATCCGATGACACTGATATTGTAGCCGAGGACCAGGTACTTCACTTAGCAAAATCCATTGAGGCCGAAGAAGCTGTTAAGACAGTTGAGGCTCAATCAGCTGGCCAACCCATTTCAAAAGGCCCAGCTAAAACCGAGTCATCTACGCAGACTCCCACAGCTGCAGCAGTACCGACTCCACCAGGATCATCACAGGCACAGACTGAAATTTCAATCCCTTATGTGCGAGATGATACTTTTGAGCAATTATTTCCCTTTTCACTTGAGCTGCCAGAGCTAGAGGAAGAGACAGCTAAAGAGCAGCGACGATACACCGTTCGAGAAGATCCAGTAATCCCTACAGACTCCATTGTGCCAGCAAACTTTGATTTCGATGCAGAATGGTGGCAGCTGAATCAACTGTGACAGCTGAGATCCGTGAAGTCTTCAAGATGATCTGTGCAGAGATTGAGAAGATTGAACGGCACCAGGCCTCATTAGATCTACGTCTGGACAATAGAGATGCCAACCTCACAACAGACTTAAGAGGGATTGTGGTACGGATCAGGGAGTGGTGTCAGCAGAAGAGTGCAATACGATACGAACAAGTTCGATATTTCAAGGCATTGTACAATAAGATGCTTGTTTGGAGTGCTGACAATGCTGATATGAAGCAGAGGATACAGGCGTATATGGAAAGATTGCATGCCTCCCACACAACTGAAATGGAGTTACTGCGTGAATTTCATCGAAAATAAATTCTGCGTGTTGAGGAGAACATGAATACGAAGTTCAGCCTTCTCATGGCTGAAATGAAACTTGTGGCATCCGAGTCAAAGGCCATTCGTTCAGAATTTCGAACAGCACATGCCGCAGCAGACTCCAAGCAAAACTCAACTCTCAGCAGACTCGACTTCATGCTCGCTGGAATGTTCCCAGGGGTCCCTCTCTCCTTTGATTATGCCAAAAAGAGGGAAGAGGAGTACCTAAGGAATTTGAAAGAAGAAGTAGCAGCTGAGAAGAAAAAGGGAAAAGCAGTTGAGGGGGAAAAGTCAAAGGATTTGACACTAATGATTGTTGAAACCCCTCAGCAGGGTCATGTGACAGCCTCAATAATCAGCAAACTTCCAGTAACTCTGCCGATCGAACACTCTATTGTGCCTATGTCAGAGAAAAGAAATATTGTAGAAGCAGATCAATCAGAGTTCGATAAAAAGACGGATGCCCGCATTGAAGCAGTGATGAAACAATTCGGTGGCATTCCGGCAGGGAAGGATCAAGATGCTATTCCAGATGACGAATTCGAGCCAAGATCAGTTGAAGAATTTAAGACCCTCGAATCCGAAGGCTATTTCCATAAGATCTCTGTAGCCCAAGCCTGGGATCTGTACTGGGAGAAGGGTCTTAAGTTGTGCGAAGAAGCTGATAGGTAGCAAACTACCAGCAGCCATTCAGCTGGTAAAAAGAAGACTCTTGTACAGTATACACCCAGAGGAGGAGGAAGAAGTGGTGGAGGAAGAGGTTTTCAACCTAGACCTCTACCCAAAAATATCGAATATGTAGATCCCGGCAAGAAGGGAAGGATCTACTGGGCTGGGTATGATGAAGTAGCGAATCTGGAAGTGGCTAGGAAGAATGTTGACTACGTGAAAAGAATAGAAGAGGAAAATAGAAGACAAGACCAGCTATGGCAAGAGAGGCAAGAGAGGAAGCAAAAAGACGATGCTGCAAAAATAGCTTATGAAAAGAAGAAAGCAGCTGAAGAAGAAAGAAAAAGAAAGAGAGCTGATGATGACAGAGCTAAAGAGGAAAGAAGGAGGCAGCGACGACGATGAAGTGTTGCTGCAAACCCTTCATGTATCTTACTCTTGTAAATACATCTTTGTGTAAGTCATCTGTATATTCAATAAAGTGTTTTGTAATTTCTCACTTTATATTTGTATCTTAGCATATATGCTTGCAATTTGCTTAGATTTAAATATGCTCTGATACACTTTGTAAACAGCTGTGTAAAGGACAAGAATGCTATGATCAATAAAATGATTGATTCTACGCATACATTCTTTGTTACTGCATTGTCTGTATGTATCTTTGCTGTTTACATGTTGTTTAATGTTTTTAAGTTTTGGCATCATCAAAAAGGGGAAAATTGTTGGAAATTTAATTGATAGATTTTGATGAATGCCATGTAAAACTTAAACTAGAAAGTTGGCACCCCATTTTCCTTGTAATTTTCATTGTAATAGATAGGGCTGGAAAAGCTGAGTCAAGTCAGCTATGCCTGGAAATACAAGAAGTCAACTGAAGACTGAAGTGAAGACCCCGCTGTGGAACAACTTAGTATGGCCAAGAAGGAAGATCAAGAACTTGACTGAAGATGCATCAGCTGAGGAACAGCTATGTGAAGTGTCAGTCTAAGTCATCTCAGGAAGCCAAGTCACAAGTTGAAAGTGACAGTTGAGTCTTCAAATGATTGGAGCAGACTCAAGTCAACTGGGGAATTAGGCAGCAGTCAGGAGAAGTCAACTGAAAGGAATCAGTTGCACAGAAGTCAAGAACATTACTTAAATAAGTAATGCTTCCATGCTGCCAGGTCTTAAAGTGCTCGTCCCAGAAGCGTGCAAAAGGAATAAACCAATGGGAAGTACTGCACCTCGTGTCAGAACCTGAAAAGATGAACATTTATTTATTACGAGGAAAGGTCTACATCTCAAGATTGAAGACCAAGAAAAGACAATCTAACGAACACAAGTGTCTTTTGAAAATCAGCCTATCTCTTCAACGGGCAGATTTTTGAAAGTTCGCTATAAAAGGCTGAGGAAACTCATTGAGAAAAGGTTACCTGAACCACGAACGAGCAAGCAATATTCAAACTGTAATCTGCAAAATATTCTCAAGATATTCAAGCAAAATCCTCAAGCCTGAAACTCGAAGGAAATCAATCCAACACAAAGCTGTGAAGGAAAGACAACTTCAAACTGTTGAAGAGGAAACTTTTGAATAATCAAAAGGGGTCTACTCTCCAAGGAGGATTGTAGGAAGGTTCAAGGTCGAACCAGTCTCAAGTTATTGGAGGGCTTCGTTATCAATCCAAGAAGCTTGAGAAAGTGAGTTGAAGTAGCAAGGAAGCTGCCCTGTGAAGAAGCTGAGTCGGAAGAGAAGCCAGCTGTGTGACCAAGGCATCTCTAGACTGAGTCTAAGGAGCAAATCAGCTGTGTGATCAAGACTTGTCTCTAGACTGATAACCACTTTGTGAACTGATCATTACTTAGTGGATTCCTTCGGGAGTTGGAGAAGAGAGGATTAGAAGAATTACCCCATCTTTGAACCTCTATAAAAATCATTTGTGTCATTTACATTTCAGCACTTTTATTTCTGCATACTTACTTATATCTGCTGATAATTTGCTATCCATCTGATTAAAAACTAAGTGCTAAAATCAAGTATTAAAACAAGTTTAAATCAAATTCAAGGGTGTTAAGTATTCCGCTGAAAAACTCAACACAGCCAAGTTAAGGTTTAGGCTAAACAACTGAGTTATTCTATCAACAGCTCTATCGAGTCTGTTGAGTGGCTAACTCTGCTGATTAACTAACTTAGTTGTCCCTCAAGGACTTAGCTGTGTGTTAACTCTGTAATATTTTAAAAGGACTAAAATTAGCAAAAGTTGGTAAGGTTTATTCAACCCCCCATTCTAAACCTTACTTACACCCCTTGGGACCTACAGAACCCATTTACTCGGATCAGGAACTGGTAGAACTTTACCCGCCCATATTTTTTGAAGATTTTCATTTTATAATAATGTGCAACAAATGAATAAATATTGAGCTTCGTCTTTCTGCACACAAAAAAACAATTATGTGAAAATGTCGAACGAATTATGTAAAAATATTGATATAAATTTATTTATACCTAATTGTTGCATATGCATGGGAGCAAGGCATCAATTCATATTCAAATTCTCGACAGTTGTATGTTCTTTGGGATAAGTAAACCAAATAAGTCTGTTCCATCTTTCACTTTGTACTTCACATTAGTAAGACATTGAACATCCATTCTACGACCTATCTCAATTGCATCACTTAATCTTTTGGTTGCTTCATGTGTAACTCTTGATCTCTTTCATAAAAACAGTGCATCATTCATAAAACCACTTTCCAATAATGGTCCGGGCGTACTCAAACACATAATAAATAGACAACTTTCTGGCCCATAATAACCGACTATTAAAGCTCTCGACTGAGTTTGATGTCATGAACCCATAACGTTGGACATGACACTTACATCGAGACCATCTTTCTTCCATGCATGTTCTAACTTCTTAAACGCGCCTGTCTCACTAGCAACTTTTATGTTTTCAAAATATTTGTAATAATCTTCATGACAGTATGAATATGCTGCATTCCTAAACATTGCTAATATATGCTAATCGTATTGAGCCAAATTACTCTGCAAATGGTAAGTGCAAAGCCCATGTCATACTTCTTGGTATACTACATTTATGGCATTACTGATACTCTTGTGCTGATCAGAAATAATGACGAGGGCACGCATAAGCATCTCGCAACTGTCTCAAAAACCATGTCCAGTTTCGTCATTCTCAACATCCCCAATTCCAACTGCAAGTGGGAAAATATGTTCATTATCATTTTTTGTTACAAAAACAAACAATATTCCCTGGTACTTGTGATACATGTCACATATACGTGCATCTATGGTCCTATTTTGATACATATTCGATGCATTTGCACGTATATTTAGTGTATTTTAGTTGATTGTCTTTGTTGGGCGTGATACTGCGTATTATGTGTATTCTGACAGAAAATTTAGATAAATTGGACAAAATTCTATAGTACGTTCCAAAAGATATGTCAAAAGCCCATGTACGAGAAAAGATGTGAAGGAAAGAAGCATGGACGGTCGAACAAAAGGGAATTTCTTTCGAAAATGTCTAACACGCTAACAGTTTTCAACACTGGTAAGGTTTATTATTTTGACCATAAATTTCTCTACAAAATTGATATTGAGCTGATTCAAATGGCTATGGAAATCTAAGAGAAAAGTATACAACTTTCATGAAGACCCCAGGAGCAAAAACAGATCGCACGACCCGACCATGTGACTTGCAAACGGTCGTGCGATTTGTATGCAGCTGAATTTGAGTCCTTTTCCTGCCAGAACTCTACCAGTGATCTCTCAAAGTACCTATATAAAGGACCAATGCCTTGCACAAAAATACAAGTCATTACATCTGGAAATACACTACAATACACAGGATTACACAAATCAAAGGTCTTCTGAGAGAGGAGGACTAGGTTACGAAGAGCACCACAAAGCCTTTCACATCTACAGAAGCACAAGAGTTTCGAAGGCTTGGAAGGAAGATCCATCCTGACAAGAAGGGGTTTTCTTTCTTAGTTTATATCTCTTGTTTGTACTTAAACGATGTCAAAATATTTGATTTCAAGTTTGTCTGTGAATTTGATATCAAATATGTTGGGCTAATCTTTCTGATCCTAGGACATAATCAAAACTATGGATTCATGTTAAATCTTGATTAATTGTTTTCTTAAATGATTTATGTGTTCTATTATATGAATTTGAGTGCTTATTTCTTGTAGATTATTTGGCAATAATTTGCATGTCATATTTATTAATCCATAATTCGGGAGGCATATAACTATTTATGGGGAGTCATTCAATTCACATATTTGTTGGGAGTTAGTATTAAGTTGAGTATGGATGCTATCAATTGGTATTAATCTACTGTTTATTTGCTTCGGGAGGGGAAATAAACAAGTTTAGGAATTGAACCCATAGAAGTACATGAATTGATTTTGATAAACATTAATTGGATTTAATATTGAAGAAACATGTTAAGATTATGTGCCTAGGGTTGATTTCGTATTTATTGAAAAGACTTGTGGAGTTTAGATTTTTATAAATTTACATCTTTTATTTTTACTTAGATATATAAACTTCTTGATTTTCCGTCGCTTCAATAAAATTGGAATACTTATAGCCTAAGTGTTTCGTATTCAATTCCTGAGGAATACAACCTTGCTTGCCATTATTCTATAAACGACGTTGTACACTTGCAGTATCGCGATCAAATTTTTGGCGAACAAGTTTTTGGCGCCGTTGCGGGATTGAAAGATTCTACTTAGATATAGTAATAAGTAGTTCAATCTTAATTCAAGAAAAATTTTGTAAAATTTTTTTTTTTTTTTTTGAGTTTTTTGAGTTTTTCGATTTTTTTTTGTAAATATATTTTTTTCTTATTTTCGATTTTTTTTGTAAATAAACTTTATTGCTTTGGTTCTAACATTATTTTTGTTAAGTGGAGATTGTGCATGATCATGTATGCCGGATCTACCCAGCCAATACCCTTTGATTTAGAAATCGAGAAGACAACGAAACAACTAAGGAAAAGATCTAAAGCAATGGCGGAAGGGAATAACCAGAATGACGTGAATAATAGGAACAATGATGAACACCAAGCTGGGGTGCACGGACATGACCAGATTATGGAAAGGCCCGCGAGAAGGGCAATTACGGACTACTTCCAACCGGAAGTTAGTCGAACTTATGGGGGTGTGGTCGTATGCCGATCAATGCAAATAACTTTGAACTAAACCAACATTGATCCAGATGGTTTCACAAAACCAGTTCGAGGGTAGAGTCGTTGAAGATCCAAACGCGCATCTGGCGGAATTCTTAGAAATCTGTGTTACTATGAAGATGAATTGTGTTTCTGAAGATATCATTCGATGTCGGCTTTTCGCATTCTCTCTTTGCACTATAAGGCTAAGGGATGGTTATGCTCTTTAACACCACCCGCAACAGAGTGGGCTGCACTAAGTCAGCGGTTTCTAGCCAAATACTTTCCCCCTAGTAAAATGTTGTAATTGAAATCTGAAATCGCCCAGTTTAGGCAGTTAGACGCAGAGTCATTATATGAGACATGGGATAGATTCAAAGAATTACTGAGGAAGTGCCCACAACATGGATATCCCGATTACCAACAGGTTTAATTTTTCTATAATGGTTCAAGTTGAAACACAAGAACTATTATAGATGTTGCATCTGGGGGTGCACTGCTAGGGGAATATCCAGAGGAGGCAGCCCAATTTTGTCTGATGGATGGTACAGAATATGAGTGTTCAAGGATTTCAACCAACACAGTTCAACGACAGTGATGTTAGAAATCGGATGTCTGGCTGAAGACGTAAAACTAAGCGCTTTGTGGGAGGCAGCCCAATTTTGTTTGTTTGTATGAGTTATTGTGTAGGAGGTGTCGCAACAAACTCTGGGTAAAAAAAACAAAAACAGAGAGTCGAAAATCACTTCACATGACTGTGTGAAATTCCACACAGACCGTGCGACCCGAACCACAGAGACCAGCCACACGGACAGGCCGTGTGAGCTACACACGGCCGTGCGGCTGGAGACATAGAGAATAGAGATCGTCTCAGGGATACACGGCCTGGCCATGTGAATGATCCAGGTAAGTATTTTTTACGCATTCCTCTTTCTTTTGATAATTTTCTCATATGTTCGGGATGAATCATATTTTAAGTTTGGGGGGGTCGTCAAGAATGCTTAAATTAGTACTGTTGCATTGCATTTAGGATTGCATGTAGAGCATATAAAATTTGCATAAAAATTTTGGAAAATATTTTTGATATTTTATTTTATTTTAGCACGTTTAATTGCTTCTGTGTGAGTTGGATCAAAAGTTTGAAAAAGTACAAAAAAGCTTCCATTTTACTATGAGCATTTGCTTTATGAGATGAAATATTTTTGTGAATAATGTGATGAATTGTTGAGAAATGTGTTTTATTTGTTTGACATTGATTAAGAAAATTGGGTATTTGAACATGATGCGGAAAATAAGCATGTGAGCTTTGGTGCCTTTAACTGCTTTCATATTATGCAGTCTTATTTTTTCTTAAGTGTGTCATTAATGAATGTTAGAATTCTAGAACTTTCTTTGATATCTTCACTGAAGCCATGTGTGTGTACAATTTTTGAATGATTTAAGGTTATTTTTGTTTAAGCCTAAAAAGTCTACCTATGAACTAATGATTTTCTAGTTAGCCACTTTGAGCCTTAACTATTTATTGTTAGCCACATTTTGATCTTTAAAATTGAAAGATGATTTTTATCCCTAAAATTACTCGAGCTTATAGAAGATGAATGGTTTGGGGGAGATGTGGTGAAAATTGGGAAAAAGAGAGAAAGTTGGCAGAAGATGAGGGATGAGCAGTGCTTAAGTAAATGAAAGAATAATGAAGCTTGAAAAAGAAAGAAAAATCTCTGAAAAAGAAAGAGAGAAAAATCGAGCCAAAGAAATAAACAAAAGAAAGAAAAATTCTGGAAATTGTGAAAAGCTTGAGGCTAAAGAAAAATAAAAGAAAACAAAAGGGTAAAAAGGCCTAAGAATGAAAAAGGAGAAAAATGGTGGAGTTGAGTTGAAAAATATGATATCTTGAAAAAATAACTTTTAGATGAAATTGTGTTGGTGAGTTGCGAGTCTGTGTACTTAAAGTCTATTTGCTCAAGTCAAGTCACTTGATCCAAATTTTTCCTACCCTTACCAAAGAGCCTACATTACAACCAAATAAAAGTCATTTTTTATTCTTAAGTTATGCACACTAAAGTGGTAGAGATGTTAGACGATTTGCAAGCTATGGTAGTTCTACATTCATTGAATTGATGATTGAGCGCAAACAATTGCCATACACTTTGAGAGATTAGTGATACACTACTTACTTGTGAGTCGTGATGTCGAGTACCTGAGAGAGTATTGATTATGCCGAACTTGTGATTGATGACTTCTTGATAATGAACTGCATGGTTTACTTAGATATGGAATCAAATGAGATTGAATGTTTATATGTTCTTTGTACCTCTTGATTTTATTTTTCTTAGTGTGCTCAATGGTTTAAGTTGGGGGGATTTTGATACGTATAAAATATACGTGCATCTAGGGTCCTATTTTGATACATATTCCATGCATTTGCATGTACATTTAGTCTATTTTAGTTGGTTTCCTTTTTTGGGCATGATACTGCGTATTATGTGTATTCTTATAGAAAATGGAGCTAATTTGGACAAAAAACGATAGCACGTTCCAAAGGATATGTCAAAAAGAGATAGCACATTCTAAATGATATGTCAAAAGCCAAGGTATGAGCAAATGTGTGAAGGAAAGAAGCATGGACGGTTGAACAAAAGGAAATTTCTTCGAAAACGTCCAAACGCGCTAACAGTTTTCAATACTGGCAGGGTTTAGTATTTTGGCCATAACTTTATCTACATAATTGATATTAAGCTAATTCAAGTGGCTATGGAAAGCTAAGAGAAAGTTCTACAACTTTAATTAACACCCCAGGAGCAAACACAGATCGCACGACCCGACCGTGTGACTTGCACACGGCTGTGCGATTTGTCTACAGCTGAATTTTAGTCATTTTCCCGTTAGAACCCTACCAGTGATCTCTCAAAGCACCTATATATAGGGACCAAGGCCTTGCACGAAGATACAAGTCATAACATATGAAAATACACTATAATACATAGGATTGCACAAATCAAATATCTTTGAGAGAGGAGGGCTAGGTTACGAAGAGCACCACAAGGCCTTTCACATCTACGGAAGTACAAGAGTTTCGAAGGCTTGGGAGGAGGATCCATCCTGACAAGAAGGGGTATTCATTCTTAGTTTAGATCTCTTGTTTGTACTTAAACGTTGTCAAACTATTTGATTTCAAGTTTGTCTATGAATTTGTTATCAAATATGTTGAGCTAATCTTTCTTATCCTAGGGCATAATCAAAATTGTGTATTCATGTTAAATCTTGATTGATTGGTTTCTTAATTGATTTATGTGTTCTATTATATGAATTCGAGTGCTTATTTCTTATAGATTATTTGGCCAATAATTTGCATGTCAAATTTTTTAGTCCATAATTCGGGAGATGAGTTCTAACAAAGACGGAAATCGAGTTTAGACATAAACGGGTATAGAGTCGGGAGGCTTATAACTGTTTGTGGTGAGTCAATCAATTCACAGATCTGTTGGGAGTTAATATTAATTGTTGAGTAGGGATGCTAGCAATTGGTATTAATCTATTATTTATTTGCTTCGGGAGAGGGAATAAACAAGTTTAGAAATTGAACCCATAGAAACACATGAATTGGTTTTGATAAACATTAATTGGACTTAATATTGAAGAAGCATGTTGAGATTATGCGCCTAGGGTTGCTTTTCGTATTTGTTGAAAAGACTTGTGGAGTTCGGGTTTTTATAAATTTACATCCTTTATTTTTACTTAGATATATGACTTGATTTTTTATCGCTTCAATAAAATTGGAATACGATATTATTATAGCCTAAGTGTTCGTATTCAATCCCAGATGAATACTACCTTGCTTGCCATTTTTCTATGAACTACATTGTACACTTGCAGTATCGCGATCAAATTTTTGGCGAACAACTTGCCTTTAAGGTGTGTTCCATCAATCACAAAAAGGGGCCGACCATGGTTTTGGAATCCAGTGATTGATACATGCAAAGCAAAAAACACGTACTTGAATCTATTACATGATCTGACTTCCATCTAGTTACCGATCCAGGATTCGTTAAAGTCAACATGTGCAAGTACGCCAGAAGTAGATTGAATGGCTTGTTGATATCTCCATATATCAACCCAAAAGCATGATGTTATGCACTCAACGCAACATTATAACTCATGTTAAGCCCATGTCGTGATTCCAACTTTGCCATCATATCTCTTGCACGAGTAGAATGTTCCACTAGTAATCTGGATGCAAAATATGCACCTACTACTTTAGAATGCACCCACCTAGATGCATTATCATTCAAATTTAACCCACATCCACGGTGCTTGTCAAACTTTCATACCTACTTATCGCATAATAATGAGTCTTATCCGAGCGTTCAACTTGATACTCGACTTTATTTTAAAGGTGATACATGCCTAGTTCCATCTCCAATTCAGTTTTGCTCATGTATGTTGCTCCTTGGCGCAATGTACCACCAAATGCTTCCAGCAGATTCATTGGGAGGAAGTGAAACGTGTCAGAGTGCACCAGGAATTACCCAACTTTGTCATGTGGGGGCTATTGTTTCATCTCTATTGTAATTCAATCCATTGCCTTTATGGATATCTGGATGTATGTTAGCACCTCTTTCTCCTGATGCATTCTGGTTTTGATTTTCTGAAAATACTTCTCTCCGTATACGTCTCCACTCACAAAATTCCTCAACTTCAGCATGTTGTTGGTCATTTTCAAACTTATTATCAGCTTTAGCAACAGTACCAACATCACCAGCAGTGTTATCATCACCAGCATCACCATCATCGCCACAACAATTATCATATTCATTGTCTTTATCATTTTCATCGTCTGGAAATCTGGATCTATCATCACCCCAATCACAACCTAAATCAGGATAATAGTCATATTCAGTGCTTGGCCTAATACTAGGTCCCGGACAATCGATATTTGGAATATTATATTAACTATAGGTGAGCATGGACCCGGATGATCAATATTTGGAACATTGTTCATATGCATAAAAGGTGCTCCATTAGGCCTTACTACATGACTATATAGATTGATATATGATACGCCACATTGTTGAAAATCAAGATGGTCCATGTCGTTGTAATTAGGCCTAATGACTGTTGAAAAATAATTTTGAGTAGCTATTAGTTGCATAAAACTTCCACCAGCATCTTGTTGACTTTCAACATTCTCAACTCGATTATGCAGACTGACTTCCCAACACATGATGTGAACTGGTCTCAGCCATTTTTCTTTTTAGTCTTACAAAAACAACTGGTAACTTGGTGTTTTCAAATGCACGTTCAATGTCACGGCCATTTTTCAACTTTAACTTCCCAATTTTGTTTCCAGAAATATCTACAATAACATGCATTACACAATCGTATATGCCCCTATCGACTTCAACAACACCATAAATCTCCTCCAATAATTCAAAATAATTATTTTGCCCGGTTCAATACATACAACTTCTTCTTCACCATATTTATATTATAACCCTTCCCAGTGACCCCCAAATCGAACAACAATATAACGAGAGTTCATCTGTAGAAAGAAAATATAGACAATATTAAAGAAGTGCCATGATATGCTGTTAGATAAATGTTTTTGTAGGTCCCAAGGGGTGTAAGTGTATGGTTTAGAAGGGGGGGTTGAATAAACCTTACCAAATTTTTGATTTAGTCCTTTTAAAAGTTCAGAGTTGATACTACACAGTTGTGTCCTTGGTGGACAGCCAATTTAGTTAATCAGTAGAGTTAGTCTCTCAACAGACTCAACTGAGCTGTTGATGGAATAACTCAGTTGTTAAGTCTAAATTAACTCAACTGTGGTTTGATTTCAGTTGAAGACATAACACCCTTAAGTTTGGTTGAGTAGAGATTTAGAGCTTGATTTAGTACTTAGAGATTATCTAATGGATAGCAAATATGTCAGCAGAATTAAACAAATATGATGCAAGAATTAAAGTCTTTGAAATGTAAATGACACAATAAGATTTTTATAGAGGTTCAAGATGGGGTAATTCTTCTACTCCTCTCTTCTCCAACTCCTGGAGGAATCCACTAGGTATTGATCGATATACAAAGTGGTAACAGTCCGGATACAAGTCTTGATCACACAAATGACTTGATCCTTTGGGACTCGATCACGAGACGCCTTGATCACTCGGTGGCTTCTCGTGCGACTCGGCTTCTTCACAGGCGCACTGTCTTGCTACTACTGACTCACTTGCTCAAGCTCTTTGGATTTGATCACGAAGCCCTCCAAAAGCTCAAGACTTGGTTCGACCTTGAACCTTCCTACAATCCTTCGAGGAATGTAGACCCCTTGATTTTTCAAGATTTTCCTCTTCAACCGATTGAAGTTATCTTTCCTTCACAGGTGAGTGTTGGATTGATGTTCTTCGTAGTGTAGGCTTGAGGATTGAGAATATTTCGGTTTTCGATTCTAATAATTGCTTGAACGTTTATGGTTCTCGGTCTTTTTCCTTCTTCTTCTCAAAGTCATTTCTCGGCCTTTTATAGTGATCTTTCAAATATTTGCCCGTTGAAAAGATAGGCTTATTTTGAAAGTCACTTGCGATCGTTGGCTTGTCTTGTTGCGATTCTTGGAATTGCCATTTCCTCGTATGAATTGTTTTTCACCTTTTCGTAGTTCGACACGGTGTAGTGCTTCCCATTGGTTTATTCCTTTTGCACGCTTCGGGGTGAGCACTTGAGAAAGGTAGTATGGAGATATTACTTGTTTAGGTAATTCTCTTGATTTACGTGCAACGGATCTTTTTCGCTTATCTCGACTTGATTGCATTTCCTTGCTTTCCCCAGGTGACTTAGAGTCGCTTCCAATCATCGGATGACTCTTCGTCACTTCAACTTGAGACTTGGCTTTTCTTGAGTTGACTTGACCGATACTCCACTCACCAGTATCTCACCGCTTCTTCATAGAGTTCCATCTACTCTTCTTTGCCATACTCTTACTGTCTTGCAATGAGTCTTCCTTCTAGTCTCCGATTGTCTTCTTGCATGTTTGGGCGTAGGCGACTTAACTCACTGCTTGACCCGGCCTATTTATTACAATGCGATTTACAACAAAGAATGGGGTGCCAACTTCCTATTCTAAGTTTTACATGGCATTCATCAAAATCTAAACAATAAATTTCCTAACAATTTCCCCCTTTTTGATGATGCCAAAACTTAAACCATTCAAAAATGTAAATAGCAAAGATACATATAGATAGTGTATTCACATAGAATGTATGCGTAGAATCAATCCTTTTATTGATCATAACATTCTTGTTCTTTTACACAATCACATTACAAGGTGTATCGTGAGCAAACATTTGTCTATACAAGAAAAAATAAAGAATTTATAGCTTTATTGCAGAAAACTTACATAGTATGTATTTACATAATGAAATACATGAAGGGGTGGACAGCAACACTTCATCTCCTTCGCTGTCTCCTTCTTTCATCTTGTTCAAGATCTTCTTACGTCTTCTTCTCTTTTTCTCATCGTCACCGCTTTTGCCTTCTTCTTCTTTTCATATGCCTTCCTGGCAGCTTCATCTCTTCTTAATCTTTCTTGTCTTTCCTCCCATAGCTGAGTTTGTCTCTTGTTTTTCTTCTATTCTTTTCGCATACTCGGATTACTTTTAGCCACTTGCAAATTTGCTATTTGGTCAAGACCAGCCCAGAGATCCCTCCTTTCTTACCTGGATCTACGCACTCAATGTTTTTGGGCGAGGTCTAGGTCTGAAACCTCTTCCTCCACCACTCGCTTCTTCCTCTACCTGCGGGCGTGTATTGTACTGGGGTCTTCTTCTTTTTCCAGTGGAGTGACCAGCAGAGTGACTGCCGTAGTCTGTCAGCTGTTAGCTTCTTCACATAACGTGAGACCCTTTTCCCAAGATAAGTCCCAAGCTTGAGCCATAGACATATTTTGCAAAGTATCCTTCGATGCGGCGTTTTAAATTCATCAACTGATCGTGGCTCTGTCCCCGACATCCGAGATGGCATAAGTGTCTCTGCTTCACCGGAATACCTCCATGTTGTTTCAAGATGTTCATAACTCGGGCATCCATTCTTCCTTCCACTTCCTCCATCCCCGCTTCAATTGTCTTTCTCTTTTCACCATAGATATAGCAGAGTGTTGGAGTGGCGAGTCATTGGGAGTTTGTTGCTTTGATAATGTCACCGTGTGATAAGACCTTGTTGGGGGTTTGTGCGATCATCAAGGTCACATTTTTCGATCCTTCCCCCTCAACGGATTTTCCTTTCTTTTGTTTCAACACTTCCTCAGTTGTCTTTCCCTTCGCAAATGCATCCACTTTTTCACTTCCGGATCTCTTCGTGCTTTAAGGTATTCCTCTTCCCCCTTTTTGGCATCATCAAAGGAGAGAGGAACGCTTGGAAACATACTGGCAAGCAGGAAGTCGGGCCTGCTGATGGTAGAGTTCTGTCTCGAGTCTGCTGCGGAGTATGCGACACGAAATTCGAAGCGAGTAGCGTTGGACTCTCTTAAATTAGCTTCATTTCAGCCATGAGAAGGCTGAATTTTCTGTCCATATTTGCTTCCGGATTAATCGGAGATCACTCTTATTTTGCTCACGCAGCAGCCTTTATCTCGGCGGTGTGAGCTTCATGCATGTGCTCAATGTGTTCTCTCAATTTCGTTTTTGAATCAAAGATTCTCGGCTCTCCATACCAGCTTTGTTGAACAATGTCCTGAAGTATCTAACTTGTTCCACACGCATTGTTTCTTCTCATTTGCCACCATTCCCCGATCTCGATCATGCCTCTCAAGTCGCAGAAGATTGGCATCTCTGTTGTCGATCGCATGTCCATAGAGGCCTGGTGCCTCTCCATCCATTCAATCTCAAAGAAATAATGCTTTGAACACCTCCCGAACTTTAGTTGTTTCTTGATGCGATTGATGGCCACGCAGCGTCAAAGTCATAGTCACCGAACGATGGTACTGACGAAATGACGGGAGCTGGTCGTGGAAGCGTCTTGCGTTCGTTCTCTCGATTCTTCAAGGAGGTCGGGTACCTCCGGAGAGAAAGGAAATGATTCTACAAAGGAATCATCACGGCCAACCGGGATTTGTTCAATGATGAGAGGTGCGCGTGAAGTTCCTTTTTGAGTCGAACTCCGCTGCTTGCAGGGGAGCTGCGCGATGGACTCTGTTTGGTGGGATCTGTTGTGAAGTGGACCCGACTTGCCGAGCCTCACTGTCTCTCACAACCGTTGGTCTCACTGGTTTCTCCAATTGAGTGGATGGTCCTCGGCCTTATCGCTCGAGCGTCATCGGACGATGATGAGATTTCCATTGGTGGCTCATCATCAAAATTGAAAGTTTGACGAGTAGTCTTGAGATCGATTTGCTCGTCTTTGGAACATCCGCACCGAGTCTTTTGGATCTCACGGGGGATGACTCGGCTTCTTCGCGCCTTCGATCCCGGAAAGGTTACATCGATTATCCTGGGAATCATGAAGCGCGCTTATCTCCTTTTTCGATGGATCAATGATAGCAGGAGGGATGTTCTCTACTTGACTTCTTTACCCCGGAAGTCTCAACCTCCCGTGGGCCTTCATTACCTCCAGCGAGTCTCGATTGCGCAGCGAGGCTCGACCTCCCTTTCGACAATGTCACTGTCTTAGGGTCTTCTCGTGGTGGCATCCATTGGAGTCTCAACCCCATGGATTGCACTTTCATCGCCTGCAGTGTTAACTCCCGGGGTTGTTCCTTCTTGTGCCTCGACCGCATCGCGCTGCGTCATTAGCCTTCGAGCGATTGACACCTGACACCTCCGAGAGACAGTCTCAACTATCTGAGCTTCGTTGATGGCAACTTGTTGTTCATTTTGTGTTTGTACTTTCTCCACTTCGCCTCCCGGATTCGTTGTGGAGTCATCCGCAGATTCTCCGACTTTCTGCTGCGTGGAGGAGTTTCCCCACCGGTGCGCACCACCGAGTGACTTGGAATGGGGTCACTCGTCTCCAAACTCCCTTGTTTTCTCTTTTGAGTGTTCACCCGTTGGGGCGGTGGTGAGACACCTTCATTAGGGGTTGGCTCAACTGGGGTCCCCACTAACCCAATTTCATCGCCAATTCCTTAATTCCTTCTTCCGAGTGAGTGGGAAGTGGTGGCAAAGAATAACAACAGTGATGGCGATTTGTCAACCACTCCCATTGGATCAATTTCAGTGTGTTTTGGAGGACTCTCCTGGTCCCTCCATCAATCTTTTCTCGTGAAGGATTCTAGATTCGTGCAATGCTTGCTTCTGCATTTGCAATTTTTCCGTAGGCGAACAGAGTCGGATCCTCATCATCATCGGATAAGACATCAAGGAGATGATGTGTGTGTTCTGTGGTGCGGGTGATAGGGCGGATGTTGGCCTTCTCACGTGCATCGCCTTCCTCTGCTGTCTTTTCCTTCTCCTTGTCCTTGAAGATCTGCAAGATATCCGTGCGCTTTTCTTCATCCAGATCTTGGACCACATGGTCACTCCAAGGAAGTTCGCAGCTTCCTCTTCCTTCTATAAATTCAGGCCGTTGGAACTGTTCCCTTGATCGACTCAATTTCCACTTCCTCCACTCTCGCAGACGATTTTGGATGTTTGGGTAAAGTGGGGATAGGATCATCACATCACTATCGCTCTTTCGACTTCTTCTTGTGTCTCAAATGCGCGGACTACAACCGTGTCTTGATTTGCCTCTCGTTGATCGCCTTCTTCACAGACTTAGTGTTTCATCTATAGTATCCGGAGACTCTACTTCTCCAAAGATCTCCCGTGATCTGCTCCACCGAGTGGTGACTCACCGGTTTCTCAAGCTCGGAGTGCTTGATGATTCTTCTTCGAGGGACTCCTTTCACCTCCATCAGCCGGCCAATCACCAGGCCATATCCTAGGGATCCTCCAAATGTACCATCTTCCTTGAAGGATTTGTTCCCTACATTTTGGCATACTCTGCTTTGTAAACAAACTCACCCGATTTATTTTCCTTTCTTCAATGATTGCCGCCATCACGATCAATTTTGCTTTTGACATTGGTCAAAGCCGCCAAATTTGATGTCAATACATTTGGCAACTATGTCCAACAGACTTGTGATAATCCTCCTTCAAGGCTGACCTCTTGTGTCTTGTGTAAACTACTTTATCAAAGATAGTTGGGCTTGGCTACTTCCTTCCAAGCGGCGGCCAGGTTTACATCGCCTTCGTTGATTTCTCGATGCTCCTTCCGCTTGTAGTGGCGTGTTCACCAAATCCTTGGCGAGAGATGGTGAGCTTCTTTCCGTGAACAGATGACTTTATCTCTTCATCGTGAATCTCGGCACTCACGTAGAACTCGCGTGCGACCTCCTCCACATAGGTCATCGGATATTCCAAATACAAACGATTTCACCCCAGGCGTTTCCAATTTCTCGGCAATTTTCTTCACAAGGGTGTCGTCGGACACCGTTTCACCATGCCGTCGAAATCCACAAGAGACCGGTGTGGATTTGTTTTCCTAACTTGACAAAATCATAGGTTGGTGCCATTTTTCAGATTTCACCGAAGAAAACTTAGAGGTTGATTTGAAGATAGATAGGGTTTCGAGAGAATTTTTGCCTTTGCTTCGAGAGAGAAAATGAACAGTTTTGGTAGTGTGTGAGAGAAACGGACGAAAATGGTTTAAGTATGGTTTATGAAAGGGCGTGCGGGTGGTTTTTGAAATGGGATCGAAATCAACGACTTAGATTTGGCACGATTGAGCATTTAATGTCTCGTATTTAATGCGGCAAATTTATATCCAATCATAAGCTTAGTGTGCGCTTTTTGCCTGTACGCGTCATAATTATCTTGACGTCATTCTTAAAAACATTCCCGCTTAGTAAAAACGACGCATTTTTGTCACTTTGTTCATAAATGACTCGACTTTTACCCTTAGTGGTTTAACTCTTCTTCTCACGATTCTCTTTGTGACTCAAATTGTCACCGACTTGGTATAAATTTGTCTTTTCCGATCTGGTGATTTACTTAGCTGATTTGTGAGTTCACTCTTTTTCCCTTTCTCGTGTTCCATTTCTTTTCTTTGATTCTTCCGAGTGTCACCACTCAATTAACCCTAACTCATGCTTGAGTTCTTCAAATCTTGATTCACATAATGGTTTTGTGAAGATGTCGGCAATTGTTTATCGGTTGAGATATATTCCAAGATGATGTCCTTCTTTTCAACATGATCTCTTATGAAGTGATATCGACATCGATATGCTTTGTTCTTGAGTGCAACACAGATTTTGAGTAATTGCAATTGCACTTGTGTTATCACACATGATTGGAATTTCTTTTTCCTCAACTTCATAGTCTCTCACCGTTGTCTCATCCATAGGACTTGGACACAACAAATGCCCAGCAGCTATGTATTCTCGCTTCACCGTAGAGGTGGCTATTGAATTTTGCTTCTTGCTAAACCAGAAATCACTGTTTCCTAGCATTTGACATGTGCCTCGAGGTGCTTTTTATGTCAACTCGCATCCAAAGATAGTCGAGTCCGAATAGCCAATTAGCTTGAATCCACCTTCCTTTGGATACCATAAACCAACTTCTTGGCTTCCTTTCAAGTATCTCGAGTATTCTCTTAGCCGCTTTGTCATATGGCTCTCTTTTGAAGCAGATTGAAATCTTGCACATACACCTACAAAGAAAGGTGATGTCCGCCCGCTTCTTTGTGAGATAGAGCAATGATCCAATAAGTGTTCTCAGATCTTGTTTGATCTACGTGCTTGCCATCCGCATCCATGTCCATTTTGATCGATGTATTCATTGGTATTTTCACGAAGACTTCTCCTCCATACCAAATTTCTTCATTAAATCTCGGTGTATTTTGTTTGACTTATGAACGTTCCATCCTTCAGATTGTTTCACTTGGAGTCCATGGAAGAATGTCGGCTCTCCCATCATGCTCATTTCAAATTTACTTTGCATGAGGTTTGAAAATTTTTACACACTCTTTGTTTGTGGATCCAAAAATGATGTCATCCACATATATTTGAACAAGCAAGATACTCTTTTTGTCTTGAATTCTGAAAAGTGTTCTATCTACTTTTCCTTTTGTGAATCCATTCTCGCTAGGAATTGTGACAAAGTATCATACCATGCTCGGTGCTGTTTCAATCCATACAAAGCTTTCTTGAGTTTGTATACCTTATCTCCAAGAGTCTTCTCGCTCAAATTCTGGAGGTTGTTCAACATACACTTCTTCTTCCAATAAACCATTTAGGAATGCACTTTTTACATCCATTTGATATACAATGAAATTCTTGTGAGTGCGTATAGGCAAGAAACATCCTTATAGCTTCCAATCTTGCTACAGAGCAAATGTTTCATCAAAATCTATTCCTTCTTCTTGGAAATATCCTTTGGCTACTAGTCTTGCTTTGTTTCTTACCACGAACCTTCCTCGTTCATCTTGTTTCAACACCCATTTAGTACCAATAACATTTTGATGTGTGGGTCTTTGAACTAATTCCCATACTTTATTTCTTTCAAATCGATTCAGACTCTTCTTGCATAGCTTGAATCCAATGTGTGTCATCCAATGCTTGTAACACATCTTTGGGCTCTATTTGCAAGATAAAGCATGTGAACATAGCTTCTTGTTGAGTTCGATCTTGTTTTAACACCTTCTCTTATGTCTCCAATGACAAGTTCTCGTGGATGGTCTCTCGGCCATCTTACATCAAGTTGGAGTAAGTTGGTTGGGTTTAGTCGTCTAGCAATGGTGTTGCTTTGATAAGCTCTCTCGTAATCACTTAGCCGCAAGTTTTCCAAATTGTTTTTGAGTTTCAAATATCTCATCTTCTTCCTCAATTTACAATTCCATTTGAAACTTGAAGATAGGGATTCTCAGTATGCTTGGATGATTCAAATTATCACCGACTCTTCAATGTCTTCTCCATTTACATTTGGCTCATCAAATACCACATGAATGGATTCTTCCGCAACCATAGTCCTTTTGTTGAGTACTCAGAGGCTTTGCTTTCACCGAGTATCCCAAGAAGATACCTTCATCGCCTTTAGCATCGAAGGCCTTTAGGTTATCTTTGCCATTGTTGTGGATGAAGCATTTACATCCAAATATTCTAAAATACGCAACATTTGGTTTTCTTCCACCCAAATCTCATAGGAGTCTTTGTCACCGTCTGCTTTATCATACATCTCATTTGAGTGTAGCAAGCCGTGTTTATTGCTTGACCCAAAATCTTTTTGGTAACCCCGCTTGCTAACATGGTCCTTGCTGCTTCTTTTGAGAGTTCTTTCGCTCTTCTTTCTCGCAACTCCATTCTCACTGTGGAGTCCTTGTCTGCATAGTTCATGACCAATACCATTTTCAATACAATACCGAGTTATTATTCCATTGACAAACTCGGTTCCTGCATCGATCTTATTTTGATAATTGTTTGGCTCTTCTCGTTTTGAATCCTCTTCATCACCGTGGTAGTTTCGTAGAGTTTCTTTTTCTTCTTACACATGAATATTGTCCATGTATATCTTGAGTAGTCATCTACTACCACCAAGGTGTATTTCTTTCCACTTATGCTAGCTGTTCTCTTGGGCCAAATAGATCCATATGTAGCATGCAATATTCTTGTTGAAGATGGACATGTCTTTTCTTTGAATGATGATTTGATTTGTTTTCCCTTCCCGATATGCATCACATATACTCTCCTTCTTGTATACTCGAGTCCGGAAGTCCTTCCACAAGATTACTTCTTGCAAGCTTGTTAATCGTTTTGAAATTCAGGTGACTCGGCTTTTTGTGCCACGCCAACTTGATTCATTGTGCTCTTTGCTAATAGACAGTCTTTGGGTGTAGCGGTTGACCAATTTACTACATACATGTTCTTTTGTCGCATCCTTGCAACACAACTTCATTAGATTCAGATCCTTGATTTGGCATATACCCATGTTAAATCCAACATTATAGCCCTTGTCACGAGTTGATGATGCTTAACAAGTCAAGTTGAGTCCTTCAACATATGCAACATCCGTGATTTCTAATCCGTTCCTCTTGATAGATCCAATGCCTCTTATTTCACCTGAGCTTCATTTCTCCAAATATGACTTTTGCTCCTTTAACTTCCTTGAATTTTGACAGATTTTTCTTGTTTCTGTCATATGTCCGGGAATGACCACTATCCATGTACCAGGTTCCTTGGCACTTCACTGCTCCTTGAACCCGCAATCAAGGAAATTAAGTTTTAGGTACCCATATTTGTCTGGGTCCTGAAGGGTTAGAGTTGTAAGATGATCCAACCAACTTATAGCCAAATGATTTGACTCTAAGGGGTTGTCATCTATCAATGCCATAATCATAATTAATCTTGGCAAATTGCTTGGGGATTTTAGGTTCATACAACTGTCTCTTTTGTCTGTATGCCTGCATATGTGTTTTAGCAATCGCCTTCTTTGGGTAATTGTGGTGTCTCCGAGTGTAGTGCCTAGGTGCATATATGTGTTTGATGAAAGCTCTTATACTTTTGGAATGGCCTTTCTTGAGCTCTCTGGCCTTTGCCATTTGGGCTTATATTCCATAAGTCTATCCGATAGTTCACATCATTCCAATCACTTGGCTTGGATATTTTCTACCATTCCCATCATATGTATTTCTTTTATAGATTTTCTGGTTTTTGGTAGCTCGCTTCTTCTTTACTGAGTATTTCTGTTTGGAGTTTGCTTTGAGGAACTCGATCAATCTCTTCTCACTTGTCTTTCAGCGCACTCAACTCGGGTCATTTTCCTTTTCCTTTATAACCAAGGCCAGTTTTGCTTGTAATTGTGCTTTGGAGTGAATGTGTGTGCAACATTTAGGGTTTTGGATTTTTAGACTCTTCATTGCTTGAAGATCCTTTTTCCAAAATTACTTTTGGAGTTTGACATAGCACAGAGGAATTAAATCCTAAGCCTGTCTTGTCTCCACATTCTCTTTGACTCATAATAAGATCATCCAATGATTTAGATGCCTTAGTGAATGATGCAATCACATTTTTGAGGTCATTCTCCCTCTTTTCTATGGCAACTATTTCTCGCTATTAGCTTAGCATTTTCACCTTTAAACTTTCATTCTCATCGACTATTTGACTTAGAGTACTCAGCTCCTTAGTCAGCTGTGAGTTTTGGCTTTCGAGTAGGCTGTTTTCCTCATTTAATAGTGTGTGTGAGGATTTAGTGGGTGATGAAGTGTGTGTGTCATAGTCACTATCACTAGAATCTGAGTTTGATGAGTTGGAGTGTACCTCATCTTCTTGGTCAGGTTGATCTTGTTCCTTGGCCATTAAGCGGATCGGGCTTCTTCTTCTTCGAGTCACTTGAGTAGTCGCCTTCACCGCTCTCTCTCAATCACCGTCTCTCTTGACTTGGCTCAAGTTTTTTAAAGAGTCTCTGCGAGCCAACATTGCCTTTCTCTTTTCTTGTCTTCTTTCTCTCAAGACCTTTCTTTCTTCTTCATTCCCGTATTTGTTGACTACGAGGATATGGGCAATCAATGGCATAGTGACCTGGTTGTCTACAGTTCAAAGATAGATATTCACCTTTTGATCGGCTCTTTCCATTCTTGGATTGTCGACCCTTTGATATTCACTTTTTGATGATCTGTTCTCTTGGTTGGCCTATCTTCCCTTGACTTGGAGGAGCCGAGTGTCTTCCGAAGATTCGCCCTTGCCTCTCTTGTAGTTCTTATTGAAGAACTTGTTGAACCTTTTAACCATCATGGCTATTTCTTCCGGATCAATGACTTCTTTGACCTCGGCTCTCTTTCCATCCTTAACAATTAGAGCAAATTGTTTTGGGTACAAATTGTCTCTTCCTCGATCTTTTCTTCTCACTCAAATTCGTAGGCTTTGAGATCCGAGAATAGTTCATGGTTGGAGGTCTTCGATAGGTCCATGGAATGTCTTAGTGCCATGACCTTCATTTCCCATTCATTGGGAGACTTTTTAAGATCTTCGTACACATTTCCTTCTCGTGTATATTCCTTTCCAAGTGTAGATAGCTCGTTGGTGATTTACGTGAACCGAGCATCCAGTTGATCCAGGTTTTCTCCTCGCGATCATTTTGAAATTCTCAAATTTTTGTACGACCACCGATAATTTATTTTCTTTGATTTGCTCCGAGCCTTCACAAATCGGTGTTAGTTTGTCCCCATTTCTTTGGCCGTTTTGCATGATTTGACTTTATTGAACATGGCTTTGTCCAAGGTTTTGTAAAGGATGTCCTGGGCTACATTGTCCAGGTTGTATCTTTTTGTCATCATTTGTCCATTCGGTTCTTGGTTTTTTAACCATGGCGGTGTCCGGGAGCAAAGATCCTCTTCTCCTTCACCGCAGCTCTTCTTACAAACCGTGTTCACCTTTAAGATTTGTAGTGGCCCATCTTCTATCACTATCCACATCTCATCATGTAATCTTTGATAGATGAGCCTCGCATACGAATTTTCCAATCATCAAATTCTTCAATTGTGAACATAGGGATGCGTGTCAAATTTGCTTCCATGATAATAAATTTTAATGATAAAGAGAGTTTTGAAAGTTTAAGTACTAAAGCGGACTTTGAAAAGTTTGGAGATCTAGTTCAAGAACTGCATGCGGAAGGCTCAATGAACCAATCGCTCCGATACCACTTGTAGGTCCCAAGGGGTGTAAGTGTAAGGTTTAGAAGGGGGTTGAATAAACCTTACCAAATTTTTGATTTAGTCCTTTTAAAAGTTCGAGTTGATACTACACCACCGTGTGTCCTTGGTGGATGACCAATTTAGTTAATCAAGAGAGTTAGTCTCTCAACGGACTCAACCGAGCCGTTGATGGAATAACTCACCAAAAGTCTAAATTAACTCAACTGTGGTTTGATTTCAATGGAAGACTTAACACCCTTAAGTTTGGTTGAGTAGAGATTTAGAGCTTGATTTAGTACTTAGAGATTATCTAATGGATAGCAAATATGTCACAGAATTAAACAAATATGATGCAAGAATTAAAGTCTTTGAAATGTAAATGACACAATAAGATTTTTATAGAGGTTCAAGATGGGGTAATTCTTCTACTCCTCTCTTCTCCAACTCCTGGAGGAATCCACTAGGTATTGATCGTATACAAAGTGGTAATGTAGTCCGATACAAGTCTTGATCACACAAAACTGACTTGATCCTTTGGGACTCGATCCGAGATGCCTTGGTCACTCACCGGCTTCTCGTGACGACTCGGCTTCTTCACAGGCACAAATGCCTTGCTACTACAGCTCACTTGCTCAAGCTCTTTGGATTTGATCACGAAGCCCTCCAAAAGCTCAAGACTTGGTTCGACCTTGAACCTTCCTACAATCCTTCGAGGAATGTAGACCCCTTGATTTTTCAGTATTTTCCTCTTCAACTGATTGAAGTTATCTTTCCTTCACAGGTGAGTGTTGGATTGATGTTCTTCGTAGTGTAGGCTTGAGGATTGAGAATATTTCAGGTTTTCAGTTCTAATAATTGCTTGAACGTTTATGGTTCTGGTCTTTTTTCCTTCTTCTTCTCAAAGTCATTTCTCAGCCTTTTATAGTGATCTTTCAAAAATTTGCTCGTTGAAGAGATAGGCTTATTTTGAAAGTCACTTGCAGTCGTTGGCTTGTCTTGTTGCAGTTCTTGGAATTGCCATTTCCTCGTATGAATTGTTTTTCACCTTTTCAGAGTTCTGACACGGTGTAGTGCTTCCCATTGGTTTATTCCTTTTGCACGCTTCTGGGACTGAGCACTTCGAGAAAGGTAGTATGGAGATATTACTTGTTTAGGTAATTCTCTTGATTTCTGTGCAACGGATCTTTTTCAGTTATCTCGACTTGACTGCATTTCCTTGCTTTCCCCAGGTGACTTAGAGTCAGCTTCCAATCATTGGATGACTCTTCTGTCACTTCAACTTGAGACTTGGCTTTTCTTGAGTTGACTTGACTGATACTCCACTCACCGTATCTCACCGCTTCTTCATAGAGTTCCAGTCTACTCTTCTTTGCCATACTCGGCTGTCTTGCAATGAGTCTTCCTTCTAGTCTCCGGTTGTCTTCTTGCATGTTTGGGCGTAGGCCGACTTAACTCACTTGACCACCCTATTTATTACAATGCGCTTTACAACAAAGAATGGGGTGCCAACTTCCTATTCTAAGTTTTACATGGCATTCATCAAAATCTAAACAATAAATTTCCTAACAGTTTTTATCATGATTTTGATGATTTTGTTCAAATGAGTTTTTATACCAAAACAATGTCCCTAAATGTTATCCAAATACTTCCGATCGATTTAAAATATTTTTACTATTTTTCGGAGTATTTCTTGAAGTTTATTTTCGATTTTAAATTGGACAACACTTGTATTTCAAGCTCGACCGGTCGCCCTATAGGGCAACCTGTACCTGAGTTGAGTTTTGAAACAGAAAACGGGACGTATGAAAATAGGGGAGGTCGACCCTAGGGCGACAGGTACCTGGGAAGCCCTCCTCAAGTACAGACTTCTCTATTTTATTTTTTGACAACCCCCAACTGGTCATGCATAAGGGCGACCGCTCGACCCCCCTTTGACCGGTGACCCTGTGTAAAAATTGCAGCAAACTCATTTCAAACTTATCTCTCAGCGACGACCGTCGCACTCGCTTTTTATCAACAAACTATCCGTTGCATTTTCAGACAGCTTTTCTCTAATTTGTGGGATTGATTTCTACCAGCTATAATCTTGATTTTAAATGGTTTCTTTTGCAGAAAATCACTCCCCAAGGAGGAGCCAATGTCTGGAAATCAAGCCAAGACCTCTCCTATAAATAGAGGTTTCATTCAAGCAACAAGAAACAACACAACATACAAGCAAAAGCACACAAGCAAACTCATTGTCATAAATCTTGTTGTATTAGCCTAAGTATTTTCACTTATAAATTTTTTAGGTATAGGCTTTCAATTCTTGATTACACTTGTACTCATATTGTATCATTCATTATTGAGTTGTAATCTTGATTTTGGTCATCATTCAACACAAGACATCCTTGTGAGTATTCTTGTGGTAAGAATACACTTGGGTGATCTAGGTGATAGGTGTTTGAGGAGTGTGGTACTCTTCAAAGGTGGTGAAGAAAGATTGTGGTAATCTCCTTGAAGGTCTTGTAAGAGGGTTGTGGTAATCCTCAAGGTGTTATTGTATTAATTTTGGTAATTAATAAAATCTTTTTTTCTTTTTGAAATCCATCCCGGATATACTGGGGTAGTAGAGGATTAGTCCCTAGGTGGGTTGAACCTCTATAATTCGACGAGTGCTGTTTAATTTCCGCATTTACATTCTCGTCCTTGCTTGATTATTCGAAAAAGAGGGCAAAATCTGAAAAACCGAGATAATCTATTCACCCCCCCCTCTAGATTATCGTAGCCACTTGGACTAACAAGTGGTATCAAAGCCAAAATCTTTGGCTAGCTCGTTCCGAGTAAAGAGGAAAGATCCATGGCTACGAATGACGCTTATCTCACCACCGACGCCTCCACCAACAAGCCACCACTATTCGACGCCAATAACTACGCATTTTGGAAAGACCGTATGGAGTGCTTTCTACAAGGGTGCGGGTTCAACATTTAGAATGTGGTCATTGAAGGAGTTGCTCAACCCTCCAAGAAATTGGAGGATGGCACCTCGGCTCCTAAACCTTTCAATGAGTTTGATGAAGACAACAAGAAGGCCTTCTCTCTAAACGGTAAGGTCTTAAATATTTTGCATTGTTCTCTTACCGCCACCGAGTACAATCGCATAAGAGGCATAAGGTCGGAACATGAGGTTTGGGAAAAATTGGAGACTATATATGAAGGGACAAAGAAGGTCAAGCAAGCAAGAAAGACCATGTTTGTTAAAGACTTTGAAAACTTTAACATGCATGATGGTGAAAGCATCTCTAAGATGGTGGAAAGGCTTGACAACATTGTCAATCCTCTTGTGGCCCTCGGTAAAGTCATCTCCAAAGAAGACAAGGTGACTAAGGTATTGAATGCTCTTCCCAGCTCATGGTCCGAAAAGGTGACGGCAATCACGGAGGCACAAAATCTTGAGATACTCAAGTTTGATGAGCTCATCGGGAACCTCCTCATCTATGAAGTCTATCTCAAGGAGAGGAAAAATTCCAAACCAACAATCAATCAATCGGGTATGCAAAATATTCCTAAAGGTCTTGCTTCTTCTTCTAATAATGCATACTATGATAATGATGATGATAATGAGGAGACGGCCGCACTTGTTCGAAAATTTGCAAAATTTGTGAATAAAAATAAGGCAAGAAAACTAAGAGATAATGCTTACTTTAAATGCGGAGGTCAAAACTTGGGATGAGTTACTTGAAACAACCGACGATGAAGGAGAAACCGAACATGGTCTTATGGTCATAGACGATGAAAATAATGAGGTACGCTCTAATTCATCTACCTCCTCCTTAGTTGATGAATTGCAATGTGATTTTGATGAATTGCAAATTGAGTTTCAAAATTTGATTGTTAAATACAAGACTTTGAAAAAGGAGCATAAAGAGCTTAAAATTGAAAATGAAAAATTATTTACTTCTTATGAATTTCTTGATAAAGCTCATGCTATTACTCTTACTAGAGTTCATACTCTTGAAACCGAAAAAGAATCGCTCACCAAAGATCTTGAATGTTTAAAAAAGGATGTGCATCGTTTTAACATAAGCACGGATAAAGTTACAAAAATTTTAGATGCACAAAGAGGTGAGCATTCCAAATTAGGACTTGGCTATAAACCTTTTCAACCTTTTTCAAAGAAAAATGACCAAGGTCCGACTTTTGTACATGCTAATAGTGCCCATGATCTTATTTGTTTTTATTGTGGTAAAGTCGGTCACTATGTTAGTCATTGTAAATTGAAGAACAATTTTAGCTATGTTTGGAGACCCAAAGGTCTCAAGACTAACCCCCATGGACCCCAAAACTATAGGGTACCTAAAAATAATTCTTTTGTAGGTCATAGGGGCTATAACAACAATGGAGGATTCAAAATGGCTCGTGGACAGCAGATGTTCACGCCATATGACCGGAAAGAGAGAACTTTTTACCAACATCAAACTCCAAGAAGAGGGTATGGTCATGTTCGGCAATGGCAAAGGAAAAATCATTGGCAATGGAGACATTGGTAACTCTACTTTCTCTCTTAGTAATGTTTTACTAGTAGATGGGCTTAAGTTTAATTTGATAAGTGTTAGCCAACTTTGTGATTCAAATTATAATGTTGTTTTCAATAAAGAGAAATGCATTATTCTTAAAAATGATGAAATTATATGTGAAGCAAATAGAAAAGGCAATCTTTACAAAATTTGTACAAGTGATTTGGTTAGTCAAAATGTTTCTTGTCTTGTCGCCAATAATGATTTAACGAGTTTATGGCATAGGCGACTTGGACATGTTGGATACAAGAATTTGAAAAATATTTACAAAAACCAACATGTAAAAGGACTACCCAAATTGAATTTTGAAAATCTTGGCTTATGTGACACTTGTCAAAAGAACAAATTAGTTAAAAGTAGTTTTAAGCCCAAAAATGAAATTTTCACAACCAAGCCTCTACAACTTCTTCATTTAGATTTGTATGGGGATATTGGTACGGCGAGTCTAAGTGGAAAACATTACACCTTCGTTATTGTCGATGATTTTTCTAGATATACTTGGGCTCTTTTTCTTGCAAATAAAAGCGATGTCGTTAATTAGTTTGTTAAGTTGTGTAGACTTATTGAGAATGAAAAAGAAGATACTATTAAGTCTATTCGAAGTGATCGAGGTGGAGAATTTGATGGTGAATTTAGAATCTTTTGTGAAACCAAGGGATATGCACATAATTTTTTGGCTCCAAGGACACCTCAACAAAATGGAGTAGCCGAAAGGAAGAATCGGACACTTCAAGAAATGAGTCGGTCCATGCTCAATGAATTTTCACTTCCAAAATATTTTTGGGCCGAAGCCGTAAGTACCGTTTGCTATGTCATTAATCGAGTTTATATTCGTCCTAAAATGAATAAAACTCCATATGAGTTTTGGAAAGGAAGAACTCCAAATATTAGTTATTTCAAAATATTTGGATGTAAGTGCTTTATTTTGAATACTAAGGATCAATTGGACAAACTTGATCCTAAGGCCGATGAAGGAATATTTATGGGGTATTCAACCAAGAGCAAAGCATATCGGGTTTACAATAAGACTAGCATGGTTGTTGAAGAATCTATTCATGTAAAATTCAATGAAGCCTCGGGTGTTGAAAGAATACCCAATGATGATAGTGATGAAGAAGATGTTATTGAGCCCATTGTTCAAAATGATCAACCTTCTACATCAAATGATCAACCATCCACTTCAAGTGTTCCTCAAGAAGACAAAGGTGATACTTCAGATCTTCCCGTGGCATTGAAATTTAAAGGAGATCACCCAAAAGATCTTATTATTGGTGATCCCCTTGATAAAGTGAGGACCCGAAGAAAATTTGACGAAAAAGCTCTTATATCTCAAAAAGAGCCTAAAAATGCCAAGGAGGCTATTGAGGATGAGGATTGGTTCTTGAAAATGCAAGAGGAGTTGAATCAATTTGAAAGAAATGATGTATGGGAATTGGTACCTTGTCCTCCATCTCAAATCATTATTGGTACCAAATGGGTATTCCGGAACAAACTTGATGATCAAGACAACATTGTTCGAAACAAGGCAAGGTTAGTAGCTCAAGGGTATTGTCAAGAAGAAGGTATTGATTATGATGAAACTTTTGCACATGTTGCACGCTTATAAGCTATTCGCATTTTACTTGCCTATTCTTGTTTTAAAAATTTCAAGCTTTACCAAATGGATGTTAAATCTGCTTTCTTAAATGGTTTTACTCAAGAAGAAGTCTATGTAAAACAACCTCCGGGGTTTGAAAATTTTTCTAGGCCTAATGATGTTTATAAACTTAAAAAGACCTTGTATGGTTTAAAACAAGCACCCCGTGCATGGTATGATAGACTTAGCTCATTTCTTTTGCAAAATGGTTTTACAAGAGGTAAAGTTGATACTACTCTCTTTGTTTTTGAAAAGGGGCAAGATTGTTAACTTGTGCAAATTTATGTTGATGATATTATCTTTGGTGCTACTAATGAATCCTTGTGCAAGAAATTTTCTAAGTTGATGCAAGGTGAATTTGAAATGAGCATGATGGGGGAGCTTAACTTCTTCCTTGGGCTTCAAATTAAACAATGCCAAGAAGGTATCTACATTTCGCAATCAAAATATACAAAGGAACTCTTGAAAAGGTTCAGCATTGAAGAAGGAAGAACCGTCTCTACCCCTATGGCTACAAATGTCAAAATTGACAAAGATGAGAAAGGCAAGTCCGTAGATGAATCAAAGTATCGAGGTATGATTGGAAGTTTACTTTATTTAACCGCTAGTAGACCGGACATTCTTCATGTCGTATGCCTATGTGCTAATTTTCAAAGCAATCCCAAAGAATCTCATATGAGTGTCGTTAAAATGATTTTTAGATATTTGAAAGGCACTATTCAATATGGTCTATTTTATCCAAAGAATGAAAATTTTTCTCTTAAAGGTTATAGTGATTCGGATTATGCGGGAAATATTGATGATCGGAAAAGTACTTTCGGATCATGTAAATTTTTAGGCGATTGCCTAGTATCTTGGTTTTCAAAGAAACAAAATTGTGTTTCACTTTCAACGGCCAAAGCCGAATATATTTCCGAAGCTTTTTGCTGTACTCAACTTCTTTGGATGAAACAAACCTTAGCGGATTACAAATGTTCTTTTGAAAATGTTGTTATCTTTTGTGATAACATATCCGCTATTAATATTGCTCAAAACCCGGTTCATCATAACCGTACTAAACATATTGAGATTCGACATCATTTTCTAAGGGATTTTGTTTCTAAACGTAAAATTGAGATATCTTTTGTACCATATCAAGATCAATTGGCGGATATTTTTACAAAACCACTATCTTTCGAGACTTTTGCATCTATACGAGCTCGGTTAGGCGTAATGAATATTGAATGAGGTTTACATTTGCATTTTACACGTTTTTAAAACTTAGGGGCGAAAAATTGGATTTTTGGTTGAAATTTTGGATTTTGGTAAACTAGTTGAGACAGCGGGGTGAGGGCAACCGGTCGGACCTCACCTCGACCGGTCGCCCTCACCGTCGACCGGTCGCCCACTGCCATTTTATGGTTTAAAACGTCTCTGTCTTCAGACTTAGCCATTTTGGCTCAAAATGTCCATTTTTCGTCCCCTTCGCCAATTGCACACAAATTTCACTTCAAATTTATTTTCTTGCATACATTTCATATCTTGGACTTAATTAGGCTCGATTATCATCATCATTGCTCATTTTTACCGATTAAATGGTAAGGATTCTACTTCCTTTGCTCAATTGGGTTGAACCCTTGAGTTTTTAGCTTATTTGTAATTTTATTGATGGAAGTTTCATATGATTGGGAGGAGCTTATTAATTATGTTGTATTGAATGGTGTTTGAACTAATTTGGTGATGAAAATTTTTGGCTTGATTCATTTACAAGGGCTTTATACAACTTTTTTTATTTTTCACGCCCACAAGGTGTTCGATGAATTGTCACAAAGAATTTCTCATCTTGTACATGACTCTTATGCTTTCAAATGTCTTCTTTACTTATTGAGATCATGTCTTGATAAATAAAACGAGCTTATGGATATCAAATGATCAATTTCTCCCATTGCTTTTCGGATTCTACGTCTATTTTTTCAACGGTTGATAACTTGGCTTTTTGGCGCACTTTGATATACATTTATGATGTTTTTATCATCCTAACATTCTTTTTGATGATTCCAAAGGGGGAGAAACAGGAAATTGACTCGTTAGCTCAAAGAAGCTAATAAAAGCTCGCAATAAAAGCCATAAGCTATGGCTTTCTAATGCCATAAGTTGTAAAGAATACTGAGTCCAATGGTTGTATTATGAACTTGTTTACATGGATAATGAGTATTTGTGACATGGGGAGCTTCTAAGCTCATATTGTTGTTATTTTATTTGTAAAAGCTTGTGCTTCTAGCTTATGCAATATTTCTTATTGATGTGCTTGTTGATAGGGGGAGCCTTTGTAAAATGTTTTTAAACGGATAGTTTACTCATAGACCGGAGAATTATTTTGTTTTCAAAATCGTCCTCTTGAAAATTGTTTTGGTTTGTAATCATCAAAAAGAGGGAGTTTGTTAGATAAATGTTTTTATCATGATTTTGATGATTTTGTTCAAATGAGTTTTAATACCAAAACAATGTCCCTAAATATTGTCCAAATACTTCCGATCGATTTAAAATATTTTTACTATTTTTCGGAGTATTTCTTGAAGTTTATTTTCGATTTAAAATTGGACAACACTTGTATTTCAAGCTCGACCGGTCGCCCTATAGGGCAACCTGTACCTGAGTTGAGTTTTGAAACATAAAACGGGACGTATGAAAAATAGGGGAGGGCGACCGGTCGACCCGGAGGTCAACCGGTAGGGGCGACCGGTCGACCCTAGGGCGACCGGTACCTGGGAAGCCCTCCTCAAGTACAGACTTCTCTGTTTTGTTTTTTGACAACCCCCAACCGGTCACGCATAAGGGCGACCGGTCGAACCCCCCTTTGACCGGTCACCCTGTGTAAAAATTGCAGCAAACTCATTTCAAACTTATCTCTGCGCGACCGGTCGCACCCCTGTTTTATCAACAAACTATCCGTTGCATTTTCAGACAGCTTTTCTCTAATTTGTGGGATTGATTTCTACCAGCTATAATCTTGATTTTAAATGGTTTCTTTTGCAGAAAATCACTCCCCAAGGAGGAGCCAATGTCTGGAAATCAAGCCAAGACCTCTCCTATAAATAGAGGCTTCATTCAAGCAACAAGAAACAACACAACATACAAGCAAAAGCACACAAGCAAACTCATTGTCATAAATCTTGTTGTATTAGCCTAAGTATTTTCACTTATACATTTTTTAGGTATAGGCTTTCAATTCTTGATTACACTTGTACTCATATTGTATCATTCATTATTGAGTTGTAATCTTGATTTTGGTCATCATTCAACACAAGACATCCTTGTGAGTATTCTTGTGGTAAGAATACACTTGGGTGATCTAGGTGATAGGTGTTTGAGGAGTGTGGTACTCTTCAAATGTGGTGAAGGAAGATTGTGGTAATCTCCTTGAAGGTGTTGTAAGAGGGTTGTGGTAATCCTCAGGGTATTGTTGTATTAATTTTGGTAATTAATAAAATCTTTTTTTCTTTTTGAAATCCATCCTGGATATACTGGGGTGGTAGAGGACTAGGCCCTAGGTGGGTTGACCTCTATAAATCGACGAGTGTTGTTTAATTTCCGCATTTACATTCTCGTCCTTGCTTGATTATTTGAAAAAGAGGGCAAAATCTGAAAAACCGAGATAATCTATTCACCCCCCTCTAGATTATCGTAGTCACTTGGACTAACATATGCTAGGATAAATAAAAGCACGATACACTGTGTTTTATATCATGGCACGATATAAAGTGCCATGATATACACCTTTTATGACAAGGTACGATATGCCACAATATGAAAATGGCACGATACATTGTGGCATGATATGGCACGATGTACTAGTATATTGTGGCATGATATGGCACGATACACTAGTACATTGTGCCACATTATACACTACACATTTACTCACTATCGTATACCATCGTACGATATAGTGGCACGATACACTAGAGATTATCCTGCCACTATATCGTGCCATACACTAATGTATTATATGCTTGTGCAGAACGTGGCACGATATACTATAATTATCGTGCAATATCGTGTCACGTTATAAGCTATATCGTGCCAGTGTAGAAAAAAGATTATATCGTGCGAACATGACATATCGTGTACCATTTCTTGTTTTCAGATTCAGAAATTTCATATATTTGTACATATCGTGCAAATATATTCGTGTACTAATTAAACAAGAATAAATAACTAAGAGGACAAGCAACATTACCTTGTTTTTTCTTTGTCTGGTGCGATTTTTTGTAGATGAAAGAACCCAAAATAAATTTCCTGATATTTTGTGTAGAAGAGAGAGTAGAGAGAGAAAAAATAGAAAGCATGAGGAAAGAATGTATTTAAAATGAGAGAGAAGTGCCTACTTTAAGGCTTGCATTAAAATATCAAGGGTATTTTGGTAAAAGAACCACAAAAGTGGGTTAAAAATTAGTTTTTTATCTCACATATCAGAAAAGTGTTTGTCCTATCTCAAGTGGGTATTTTCCACAATTTGCTTACATATATATATATATATATATATAGGATTTAGTTCAAATGAGACTATCCTCCATATGTGAGACAGTGTGGACTTATCACATCCATTGATTATTAAAATTGAATGGTGGTAATTAAATCATTTTTTTTGTTTTCCATTATTTCCGCTTTTAAGGGTAAGATCGTAATTTTGTAGTTCAAATTAATTATCCCAACATTTTTCTGGTATGTTTGACTTTTTAAAACAGTTTTTATGGGGTGATATTGTAACTGCCGGATTTAATGGCGTTATTTAATGAAGCAGTTTTTTTCCAATTTTTTTATTTTACAGTATAGTTAGGGTTCTTCTACTGCTTAAATAGCTATTAAATAATGTATATTTAGTGGTTTTGTTGCACTGTTTTACGACAATAAGACACAGTTGAGTACAATGTACTGCATATTTAGTTATTCCACACTGCATAGATAGTTTGTAGATAATGGATAGTTAGTTGATTTTGCTGCATAGTTTATGACACATTGCATAGTTGGGTATATGTATTGTATATTTAGTTTTTTATACTGCATAAATACCTTTTAGACAATGTATTGTTAGTTGATGTTTGCTGCATGGTTTCAAATATACATTATCTTATAGTAATTTATGCAGTGTCCCTGAAGTATATTTGCACCATTTTCAACGCGGAAATTTACAAATTGCAATTTATAAAGTCTGGGTCAAATATAAACCACTTTCGAGTTCTTCATGGTTGTTTCTTCATTTGGAACAAAAATTATCTTCTTCTTCACGATTTTTTTCTCTGTAAAATCAGTTTATAAAGTGTGGGTTCCAGTTCAAATTCTTCATCGTTATTTTTTCATTTGGAAAAGAAATCATCATCTTCTTTCACTGTTTTTTTCACAGTTCGAGTTCTTCACAGTTTTTTTTATTTGCGTGAATGGAGGAACTGAGAGAGAGAGAGAGAGACGTGAGATTGAGAGATGTATGAGAAAGAAAGAGATTTAATTCCATTTTTGTAACTACTTTGTTATGTTATTTTACCCTACTACCCTTATGTTGATTAAATTAATATTTTAATATATTTTTTATCCATTAAATCACACACATTGGTTAATAGTGGGGGATAGTTGAGATCAGTCCATTGTGTCTCACCTAGAGACATGGTCTCACATGATCCTCCCATATATATATATATATATATATATATATATATATATATATATTATACATATATATATACATACACACATATATAGGGATTGGATCAAATGAGGCAGGGGTCTTTGTGTAAGACAGTATGGACCAATTCCAACCATTTATTTGTCAAAACCAATTGATGAGATTATTTCAAATTTTTAATTATTTAATTATTTATTTCCCTTCATTAAGGTCATTTTAGAACTTTCATTATTTGGCAGTTTTTTTAAGAAACATGATTGTTCACTTCCATGATTTAAGGGATTAGATATCTGATATGAAAACTCCCGCTATTAAGATTATTTTGCATATGCATCATATCGTTTCTTAATATGCAATATGTTCCCTTTACGTATGCACCAAAATGAACATAATTATGCTGTAAATTTCCACAATATAAGCAATATATATTCTAAATACGCAATTTAGCATCATTCAATTACTATGTGTTGGAGTTATATATGCATCAAACAACAAATAATTATGCATCAAACAACAACTAACTATGTGTTGCCTCATAACTATATGTGCATCAAACAACAATTAACTTAACATTATATCATTACTATATATGCACCAAATAAATATGACTATGCAGCATATTATAACCATGTATGCATTAAGCAACATCTAACTATGCACTGTATGATAGCTATATGTGCAGTATATTTGTTCTTAATATGCGTTAGAGTCATGATGATTATGTTCTGTGTTAATAGTGGAACTATGAGAGAGAGAGAAAGATTTGATTGAGAGATTGATGGCGATTTTTGTGGGATTGATATATGAATGGAATGTGATTGGTATTGTTATCTACTCGTATTTAATGGTAAGGAGGTTTCATTTTATTGTTATCTAACAGTGTCACCCTTTTTGTGATTAAATTAAATATTTAATCTAATTTTATTCATTTTAATCTCAGCCATCAATTATTTAATGGGAGCAGTTGTGATTAATCCTTATGGTGTCACGGTAAGAGGCTGTCTAACGAGATCCTATCCATATATATATATATATATATATATATATATATAATCGTAAAAGATTTTTTAAATTATATATTTTTAAATGTTATATTGTATTGATAAATAAATATTTATTACATAAAAGAAATGTTATTTATTTGTTCTATTACTTGTTATATTTATTTGTTATTATCAAACAATAATATTTTATGATATAAGATAGTTTCTCAAATAATCATGATTTGAGTAGAATGATTTGTTGTTGAGAAATCGAATGATGCTCTGATTTTATTTATAAATTAACATGTATAGTAAATAGTAATTTGTTGGTATAAATTTCAACTATGTCTCTATTGATCTAATTTAATTTAGTTGTTCAAAATCATTAAGTAAACTTATAATTTTTAAGTTTTGGACAACTCAATAAGTGTGTATTAATAGGTGTATCGATTTGCTTCAAATAATATCAATTTGTTTTCTTTATTTTTTTGCATTTTTTTAAAGTTCTAATTTACTGTTGGATATTTAACATAATATTTTATGAAAATATATTAAATTTGTATAATAATAATTTAATAAATCCTAAATTATTTTTTTCGGGTTAAGACGTATTATCATGCAACCCTTCCCCAATTAAAGAACCCCCTCGACTATCATTTCTATAATATATTATTTTTTTAATATCAAAATTATACAATACTTTATTATATAAGTTATATCTAAAAGAAATAAACAAGTGTCTTGTTATTGCCTTTTTGGTAATTCTGATTCTTACAAGTTACAACTAACTGGTTGCACAAAAATCAAGCACTTCTTGCAATAAGTAGATCAGTCAATTAGCTAGGTGTTAAGGAGGATTCCTAGTTTTGATCACATATGCCAATCTCACTGACAAGTATACAAGTCTACAACGGTTTAGTTTTATCACATTCTAAAAGGATAAACAAAGTTCAAAACTAGATTAAAAAGAAAAAAGAAATTGCCAAATCATACACAGCTACTGTACAAAATCAAGCAATAATCAGACTACAATAATTTTGCACCACTTTAAGTTTGTGCTTCAACCAAGGAGAAATTGGCCTACCAAATCTGGTGCAGAACTAGACTAAAATTAGAACTTCCCAAATTACAATAGCAGTTTTATCCCCTCGTCCAAAGCAGGCATCTGCTCGATAGGGGTAAAAATGCCATTTCACCTTAGTTTTCTTTTTCCTTTCCGAATTGCAGCAGCCCTAGCAGCAGCTGTATCGTCACTTTCAGGAGAATCTTCAACTACAGACTGTTCTTGCATAACCAGACCTCGGTTCCTGCATAATTTCCTTATAGGTGTTGTAGGCTGAGCTGCTTGAGCTTCTTCGGACTCTGAATCTGGTTGAGCATTACTTGTTTTGTCCACATCAGTTCTATGCGGCATTAGCTCATCTCCAGCCACAACAGAAGTCAACATTAACTGCGAGTTGATATTATACAGGAATTAGTTAGATATTGAATTATGGTTTATAACACAACATTTCTATCCGAGCAATGCAAAGATGAAAGGCTTGTTGAATTTTAATGCGCGTACACAGACACAATACAATATAGAGCCATATTAAAAAAAAAAAAGGTATTTTTTTTTACTTGTAACTTGATTCTCAGTGATTGGGACAAGGGTAATTTAATTCTCTCTGCATTTGACCGCATAACCATTACGAATGTGTGACACTGGAAGACCTCAAAACAATTTCAAGTTCAAATACCACAGAAAAAATTTTGATGGTTTGCAAAGATTGAATACATAGGTCCAGAGACTCAGGGTGCGATTGGATATACTTTCATTTTGAAAATTTTCATTTTGCTAGAGAATAGTAGTGAAAAAAAATTTGGGAGAAAAAAGATGAATTTTGAGAGTGTGATTGGATGTGAGATGAAAAAGTAATGATGAAAGTTGATTTGATGTGAAAATAGTAAAATAATGATTGGATGTGATTGATAGTTAGAAATGTGTGAGTAAATGAACAGTGGAATTTGTGGGATAATGTGTAATAATGATTAGTTTTTGTGAAAAAATGTGTAGATGTGATTGGTGAAAGAAAAATTGAGAAAAAGTGAAAGTGAGAGAATAGTATATTTTCTGAAAATTTTCATAAACAATCGCACGTTTGGTCAAAAACAATTCTCCAGCAGAACGAAAATGGATTTTCGCTCACATCCAATCGCAGCCTCAGTTGTCAATGTTTCAAAAGTGAGAATCAATAACGAGAAAATTCAAGTGGCTGGAAAAAAAAAATGCCTGCATTACTCAAGTACCTTCCAGTCTCTAAAGTCAAATCTGAAAATGAAATGGCTGTAAGAGGCCTCCCCAGATAAAATTGCATTGGCGCTGGGAGCATTCCTTGGGGCTGAAAGAAGTAGTGATTCAAGCTAGATATAAAAAGAGAGGAGATAGGAGAAAAAGATCACGAAAATAAGATGAATCAATCCACTACATAGGAGTGCAAAAAGATACTTACAAACAAGATGACATCCAGCATCATCCACTGATATCTCAGCACGCCCATCTTTTATCAGAAAAGATAGAGCAAATAAATTTTCGACCGTCTGTGCAAAGGAGTTCCGATTTAGTATTAGATTTTCAAGCTTGACCTTGCGGTACCTCCTCAGAATATCAAACATAGTGGCCATATTCTTATCAGTATCTGTTTTTTCCTTATTAGCAGTTTCATCAAGCTGCAAAACCAAAAAAAAAAAAAAAAGGTCAGTTTCAGATATCAGCACATAGCCTCATTATTTGAAGGGAGGATGTTTACTATACAAAGCAAGAAATAATTTTCTAAGTAGGAACGGAAAAAAAGAAAATGAAAAAGAAAAAAAAAAGGAGGAAAACCGTCTAAATTTGGTGTTTTACTTCACAGTTTCTATTACTTGCCCTCCAACAAAGAACGCAGCAAGAAATTAAACTAAATGGCGCAACCACAGCATGTTCATGTGATAGGCACTTTATGTATCCTATACGCAACTACAATTACCAATAAAAGGCCCTAGCCTGAAATTAGATGAACCAACCCTGCATCATTTATATCTGTCATATGAGTCAAGAAATAACCAAATTCAACCTTGCTTCCTTTCCACAAAAGATCCCATATTATTTCATTACCAGTTTGCCGAAAATATGGCAGAAAGATTTTACCTCTTCAGGACGTTCATTGTCTGTCGGTCTTGCACGCTTTCTATGAACTGCAACCTTACGCTGCTTCAGCTCAGTATTCATAGGCCCAACCCTAGACATGATGAAGATAAATTAAGTTTAGCATCCTGTTAAATCAATAAAAGAATAGAAGAAAATGAGGAGGTCTCCAATAGATGATTACATCGTACAGCAACCAGGTGCACTCCTGAAAACATGAGAGACCACTCGTCCAATGTCTTTCCAGCGTATCAAACTCCTAGACTCATCCTGGCTACTGTTTGGTCCACCTTCTTGCCCAAAATCCCTAAGAAGACAGCTAACAAAATCTGAAGGTGTCACGCCTTCATTGTTATATGCTTTAACAGAGCTCACCAATGTGTTTGTAATGTCAAACAGCGCTTCAGCATCTGCTACTTGTTCCCTGGGCTTTTGTACTGAATGAAAAACATAGAAAAGGCAAAGTCTAAACCAAGATATACACGAGATCCAAACAGAGGAAAAATAAAGTAGCTGACATGTAAAGGTACCACCTATCAGAAAGAACAAAAGAAAAGTGTTAAGTGTAGCTACAACACATGAAAAATATTATCATTTGAAAAAATATTATAGAGTAGTTTATTGATAGAAATCACTCGTGGTAAAATCTTCTACTTCTTAGGTCTTCCTGTTCCATCATCTTGGCATGTTTCTTCATGCATTCAGGATTTCAGATAAGAAATAACAAATTTGATGATAATTGATATGAAATCAAATATTTGAGCAAGTCTCACGATTCTTTTGTTGTTAATGGCCCAACAACTTCACAACTCGTAAGACTACAACTCTGGCAAGATTTTGCAGACCATCGTTACATAGGGAACCGTAGCAAAACATTCATGCATATAACAAATAAAGCTATTTACAAAAAGAAGCAGCAAAAAAGAAACACTCAACAAAAGTGGTTCTTGCAAATGGTACCTAGCTGATGCAAGCTATCAACTTCTTCAATCATTGATTTGAACTTATCTGAATCAACTTTTGACATATCATCTCTCTCATCTGCATAAGAAAATACAAAATACATTAAAAGAGCATATGATTTTAAACAATACATAATTTATCTTACAATTTCAACTAAGGATGCACACATTTTCACTGACATGACAACTCCATTTTTCACTGCACTCATTGATGACATAGATGCAACCTTCACGTAAGAAAGTCCTTCTGAAGTTCCTCATGTTATAAAATTTAAAATGATAGCAGAAAAACAAATACAAATTGTACTTATGATAAACATAAGTCACCCTCCTCTCACACACATTGCTGAATGAACCAAGCTACTTGATCTCTGTCCAAAGCCTGTTTGAGACTGACTTGATAACTTATCAATTGTCAAGCTTGAATAAATTTCTTATTAGTTAATTTTTGGAAGCATCCTAAGCTCACCTTCAAAATGATCAAACTTGTGAAAAATATCAAATTACTCTAGTTTGACTTAATTAAAGCTCATTTCAAATCAATTTAGAAAAATCCAAAAATAAATCAAAACTTTTCAAGCTTGGGCAAGGGATTCAATCAAAACTTGTTCACCACAAATTAATTCGCTCGCACTATACTACCCAGACACGCGGACAGGAAAAACAACAAACAAAGGGTGAAAAAAAGATAGAAGTATGTGAAACTATAACAATTACAGAAAATTCTACTAGGCAACAAGGAAACTTATCAATTGCCCGCATAAACACAACTGTTAGAGAAGAAACAGATAAAACCCTATCAAATTGAACATCCTCATCTTTACCAGCAACTACAGAACTAAAAATTCAAAGAAACCAAACCAAAATGCACCAAAAACATAATAAATAAACGAACTCATATTACCACTAATCCGATTCTTAAATCTGAGGTATTTCGACCGAAGAACCCTACGTTCAACAGCACCGTCATCAGCTCTGCTGTTATTTGGCGTACTTTGTTCTTCATTGGTGTTCTGCGCACTCCTTCGAGTAATCCGGCTGCTACCGTTAACCATCTCCTTCTTTACTGTTCGCACCATTGCGTAACCTTCGATTATTCATAAAAACTAGGGCTCAAATATTGAGGGGGAAAAAACTATAAAAAGGAAGAATAATGGGTGAAATAAAATTAAAATCCTAGATTGAGGCTAGATTTTGGAGTAGAAAGGAAAAGAAAAATAGTGATGAAAAGAAGAATTGGGAAAATTGACAAAGTGTAGAGGAATACTGAAAAAAGCTGTTTCTATTTTTCTCGTTTGAAATACTTCAGTACGCGCTCTCTAAGATTTGCTTAAAGTATTAAACAATGAGGAGAAATCTATTCCACAAGGGATACATCATACACGAAGAGGGGAGGGGTTGAGTGCGGCTTTGGTGTAGGGTAACTACGGTGGGATTGCGAGAGGGTTTACGAGGAAAGTTGAAAATGGAAGGTTCCTTCTTATTATGATTCTTTAGCCTATCAAACAGGGAAAAAGAACTTTCTCAAAAAAAAAACAGGGAAAAAGAAGCGTTGATCCTAAATTTATGAATATTTCATCTCTATTGTCGAACACCGCCTCTTGATTTTCTACAGGAAAATATTTTTTTTAGTACAATAAGGGGATAGTAGTAAGGGTGTCAAATCGTGTTATCGTGTCGTGTTTCGTGTCGATACGATAACGACACGACACGATAAGGGCAAACACAAACACGACACGATAAGGATCTGCTCCGACACGACACGAACACGAAAATTTTCGTGTCAACACGACACGACACGATAGTGACACGATAAGTCAAAAACAAAAAGAAAATGATTTACACGTTAATACACGATAGCAAATTACACGATATGACACGAAAATATACGACACAAATATACAAAATATCAGGTTATCGTGTCATTATCGTGTCACTAGCAGGTAAACGTGTCATTATCGTGTCCTTATCATGCTCGTGTCGTGTCATTATCGTGTCGCTAACATGTAAACGTGTCATTATCGTATCGTTATCGTGTTCGTATCGTGTCATTATCGTGTCACTATTGTGTAAACACGATAAAAATACGAACACGACACGAAATTTTCGTGTCCTTATCGTGTCGACACGATAAGGCTAAACACTAACCCGCTATTTTCGTATCGTGCTATCGTGTCGTGTCAAAAATTGCCACCCCTAGATAGTAGCGGAGTGGACACACGCACTCGTATGGAATCGTACTCGAATTAATCGCCCTTACAACATAAAACTCTACCACTGGAGCATAATATTGATCCCTACAGAAAAATAAATTTCATCTAAAGATTTTCGCTCGATTTAGAATGTGTATCAAATCTCGTACTTTTTAGTACAAAGTTTTGTGAGGGGTGACTCGGTGAGACTGGTAGTAGGGATGACAATTTCGACCCGACGCGTGGGTACTCGGGGTGGGGCGGTCTGGGTATCACTTCCATCCCATGGGTAGTAGCCCCGCCTAGAATTTTTACTTTTAAAATATATTTTAATATATATATATATATATATATATTTTTGCATATATAATATATATTATAATATAATATTTATGTATTCTTATATTATATCTAATATTTAAAAATTGATAATAATAAATTTTGTAAATAATATTTTATAAATATATATTTTTTTCATTTTTTAATTGAATTTAATTTAAGATGGGGCAGAACGGGGTCGCCCCCGCCCCGCGACCCATGGCCGATCAACCCACCACGCCCCCGTTCTAGGCAAGGCCCGACCCGCCCAACCCTCCCCATCATCATCTCTAGCTGGTAGGATTTGATCCCTGTGTTTGCCTTTTGTGATAGAAATTGAAAAGTCCAGTTGTAAGTCATTTTACCTTGTGATCCATTATGATGGCCCAGTATAAGTTTCTGGTACAGTACATTGATTGTTGGGTTATGGACACTTTTGCCCCACTTTTAGGGGAAAAAAAGCCTTTTACGCTTTCCGGTATTTTTTGGATGAAATTACGCTCCTGCTCTTTTTTTGGACAAATTTACGCTCCTTCCAAATTTTCTGGACTTTTTTACTTTGTTGTTTCTTTGTTGTTTCGAACATGTTTCTTTAATAAAATTTCAATGAAAAAATAAAATTTGCCCTCGTTAAATAATCTATTTTATAATTTTATAAAAAAAAAGAAATATACACATTAAAACAACACATATTAAAACCAAACAAATTGAAAATAATATAGAAACACGATGAATAAAAAAACACAATTTTATTTCTGATCAAATGCATGAAAGCATAAAAAAACATGGAAACAATCAAGAAACAATATAAAAACAATATAGAAAACACCATATGAGCAAAATGAGCTTAAAAATAGGTAAAAATTGTAAACATCGAAAACTACGTGGAAACAACAAAGAAACATCAAAACAACATTAAAATCGGAATGGAAATAACCCAGAAACAACGTGAAAAATATTAAAAACACCATATAAATAAAAAGAATTTAAAAATAGATAAAAACTGTAATTACACATTGAAAACTACATGAAAACGATAAAAAAATTATTAGAATAATATTAAAAATATTATAGAAAAACACAGAAACAATGTACAAAACAATACATGAACAAAAAACAACATAAAAAATAGGTAAAAGTTGTTTTGAAACATCGAAACAACAAAAAAACAACAAAGAAACAAATTTAAACAACATCAAAACAACATATATAACATATAAAGCAATATATGAATAAAAAACGTAAAAATAGTCAAAAAAATATGCATGAGCGTAAAAAAAGGAAAAAAATAGGTACAAAAGTAATAGGAGCTTATTTAGTGGTATTTTTCCCGAAAAGTAGGGCAAGTGTGTTAATTACTCTTGATTGTTTGTTACACTTGCACCCTTTTTTACACATCCTGAGGTGATATTATTTAATAGTGACATTTCCCACTCATGCCAATGTCCAAAATGCAAAAATAGCCCCAGGCTAGCAGCCCTTTATCTGTGTTACTAAATAACAGACCAAAATTAAATTAAAATATTTAGAGATAAGCTGATCAATTCACAATTCTATCCTACGTAATCATAAATGTCAAACCAAAAAATGGATAGTAATGTTAAAAAGTAAACATATCAATACTAAATCACAAACACAAAGTTATACACAATAATACAATATATAAACATTGCAATCATACTTAATCTTAATTAGTGATGTAAAAGAATTAAATATTTCGATTTGGTATTCGAATTCGAAAATAAAGATTCAAATTCGACATATTCACATATAAATTCAAATAAGAATATAGTTTTTTATTTGTGTTTTTTTCGAATTCGTATTAGAATACCACAATATTCAATTTGAATAATATATATTTATATTATATATCACTAATCAATACTTATATATTAGTAAATGATATGTTATATCTATTTCATGAGCCCAAATTTTAATTTTATTATTGTCTAGTACTTATTTGATAATTTTATATTATTTAGATTTCAAATTATATTGCAAATTAATCAAAGAAAAAAATCATATGAAACAATTACAGAATTTTGAATACGAATATATTCGAATACATTAGTCTGAGTACGAATCTACTTTAAAATTTGAATATTAAACAAATACAACGTACAAATACAAATATTATTTAATTAGTCAAATTTGAATCGAACATTTAGGTTCATTCGATTCTTTTACAACCCTAATCCCAATGCCTTGTCCAATCACAAAACCCAATCGAGGCCTTAGTGGATTTTCCAATTTTGGAAATGGAAATTAAAGAGGCTTTATTTTCGATGTTTCCTGATAAATCTCCGGGGCCGGATGGTATGAATCCGGCTTTTTTTCAGCAATTTTGGGATATTATTAGCCCGGAACTTATTTCTTTGTGCCTGCGTTTTATGGATTTGTGTTCCTTTCCGCCTGACTTTAATGATACGAACTTGGTCCTTATTCCAAAGAAGGAGACACCGGAATACATCTCTGATCTTCGTCCAATTGCTCTTTGTAATGTGGCTTATAAGGTGATTTCTAAAGTGCTTGCGAATCGCTTGAAGTGTTTTTTATCTGATTTAATATCAGAATCACAGAGTGCATTCGTCCCGCGTAGATTAATTTCGGATAATATAATGGTGGCGTTTGAGATAAATCATTATCTCAAACGTAAGCGACAAGGAGCAAGTGGGGTGGCAACCTTCAAAATCGATATGAGTAAAGCATACGATCGCATTGAGTGGGGATACTTGGAGGCCGTCTTACTTAAACTGGGTTTTGATCGCAAGGTAGTGGACCTGTTGATGTTGTGCGTGAAAGCGATTCGCTATAAGATAGTACATGGGGATTTTGAATCGAGATATTTTTGTCTTGGGAGCGCGAGGTTTGAGACAAGGGGATCCGTTATCTCCTTATCTTTTCATTTTGTGTGCGGAGGGGTTATCGGCTATTATCAAGAATTATGAACAACGTGGATGGATACATGGGTGTCGAGTTGCTAGGAATGCACCAAGTGTTACACACCTGTTTTTCGCAAATGATAGCTTTTTATTTTTAAAGCTAATCGGGAGGAATGTATAAGGATTAAACAGTGTTTGGACTTATATTCTAATGCATCATCGCCAAATTATTAACTACCGTAAGTCCTCTATTTCCTTTAGTAAGAATACATGTATAGAGATCATTGAGGAAATTTGTGAATTTCTTAATGTCTTAAATTCGGAAAATCATGGTGCCTATCTCGGTTTACCTTCGTTGATTGGTCAGAACAAAAAGGAAATTTTCGCTTTTATCAAAGATAAGGTGTGGTGTAGACTCGAGGTTGGAAGAAGAAAATAATCTCTCGGGCGGGTAAGGAAATTCTCCTTAAAACGTAGCCCAAGCGGTCCCTATTTATGCGATGAGTTTATTTTTACTTCCTAATGAATTATGTGTTGAATTGGAGAGGATGATGAACTCCTTTTGGTGGGGTAAAGGAGATTCAGCAAACAGGGGAATTTCTTGGCTATCTTGGGATAAGATGTGTGTTCCGAAGTGTAAAGGTGGTCTGAATTTTCGTCGAATTCATGAGTTCAACCTCGCTCTTTTGGGTAAACAAGTGTGGCGTTTGTTGACGGAGGATAATTCTTTAGTGGCGAAATTTACAGAGCGGATATTATCCAGGGGCTTCTTTGAACAATGTTGTTCTTGGTTCTAATCCAAGTTATATATGGAGAAGTATTTTAGCTGCTAGAGATTTTGTGATTACAGGGAGCCGTAAGAAGGTGGGAGACGGTACACATATTCTTATTACTAAGGACCCTTGGTTGCCAGCTCCTAATGCTTATGTTACATCCTTTCACCCAGCTTTAGAAGGTAAGTCTGTTAGTAGTCTCATGAAGGTTTCGAGTTTTGAATGGGATGTTGATATAATCCATGACCTTTTTAATTTGCGTGATGCCCGCTTAATATGTAGCATTCCATTAAACTCTGTGAATATTACTGATTCTTGGATCTGGACCGGTCAAAAAAGAGGATTTTACTCAGTAAAATCTGGTTATAAGATGTTGTGCTCTTATATTGCTAATGTACAGAGTTATGAACACTTATTCGAGTGGAAAGAATTTTGGAAATTGAAAGTACCAGCAAAAGCCAAGAATCTTGTGTGGAGAGCGTGTCTTAATGTATTGCCTACCAAAGAACGATTGATTTCACGTCGTGTCAAGGTGCCGTCCTTTTGTCCTGTGTGTAATGCAACAATTGAAACCACTGCACATGTTTTTTTTGCTGTCCAATTGCTCAATCTGCATGGGGTTTGCTGTCATATGGTGTTATTGGTATGGATCAATTGTCTTTTCTTTCACTGCTGCATAGAGTTTGGGCTAAGGCTTCTGAGGATAATAAATGTCAAATTGTCATGTTATTGTGGGCTTTATGGAGGAACATGAATGCAATTCTTTGGCAGCAAAAGGGGTGGTCTGCTACGCAGATTGTAAATTATGCAAGTACTCAGTTATTTCAATGGCAAACGGCTCAGAGTGTTAAAAGTGCAGACTGGTTTTTAAGACCGGAAGATGGGGCGACTAAGTGGCAAAAACATTCTCCCGGTTGGTTGAAATGTCATGTCGATGCGGCGCTATTTCAGGATTCTTTGAAGATATGATATGGTAGTATTATTCGAAGTTGGACAGGGGATTTTATTGCAGCCAGTAATGCATCTGTCAACGGACACTTTGAACCAGAAATTGCCGAGGCTATTGGAGTTAGGGAGGTGCTTAGTTGGGTGAAGAAAAATTGGGAGGATGCTCATGTGTTTGGAATCGGATTCACTCGCAGTGATTAAAGCTTTGCGTGGAAGATCTGAAGATAATTCTTATTTTCATGAAGTTATTCGGGATTGTAAAGAGCTTCTTGATAAGCTTCCTAAAGTGTCTTGTGTTTTTATAAAGAGATCAGCGAATAGTGTTGCTCACGTGTTAGCCAGAGCAACTCATTCTATGTCTGGTTTCAAAGAGTGGAGATCTATCCCTCCGCCCTTTATTTGTAATTCTATGCAATTCGATCTGCTATATTAATGAAAGCTTTCCTTTTAGTTTAAAAAAAAACAATAATAAAATATTGGATTCGCGTTCTACAAAAAATCATGTTTTTGCCAGTGTGCGTGACTTTATTTTTCATTTGAAAAGTTAATTATAGAACAATCAGCACAGAACACACACACACACACACACACACACAGAGAGAGAGAGAGAGAGAGAGAGAGAGAGAGAGAGAGAGGAATAGAGATTCCTTTTCGTTGAATGACTGCTATATGTTATCTCGGTGCAGCGAATGTGCCTGCATAACATAGATTAATGAAATAGAACTTTGAGAATATTCCCCCAAAATTGCAAAGCACATTCTTCCAATTAAGCAGCAAAAACACCACTTGCAAGAATACTATGCTACACCCTACTCGTGACATCTACATCCTATATTTGGTACTAGTAAGTATCCCCTCGAAGCATCAGCATTCACCTTTCACAACAGCAGTCATCCCCATCAATCGTAAACCACCGGGAAAGTTCGAATTGCACATCGTCCATCCACATCAACAGAGGCCATTCTTTCTGTTCAATTATTCCCCGATAGCACAGCAAATCATTTCCCCAGCCTTGAGTAGTAGATACTTTCATCGACTGGAAGCCTCTCCTTCCCCGAGATTTAGCCATTCAAAAAAACACGGCCAGTCTCTGACCCGAAACTGTGAAGTGACTTTTGGTTTTTTGCATTATCTAGTTTTACCCTATATCTGTAAACTCAGGTAGTATTGACAAATCATCCAAATCAGATGTTAAATCCGCCCCAAAGTCAAACGGGGCAAATCCTAAAGTGCCCAAGCAATCAACTTCACCATCCATATCAAGCAACCAATTAGATTCAAGAATTCCAGCTTCGGAAAAGCAGGATGACAGCTCATCGAACCCCATACTGGGGTCAGTTGGCATCACTGCCGTATGTTGGAATATTTCACTAGCAGTTAGACACTGCGAATCAGTGTGTCCTTTATTAGTTTTTTTCGATTTCGATTTAGAAAGCTTTCCCAAGTCTGAAATAGGGAGCTTGTGTTTCCCCAAATTTTGTAATTGTGGATTCCAACACCTGGTATCATCTGATGCAGTTCTGCAAATGAGAAGAAAAACATCACATTACAGACATTTCTCAGAATTGCATGGTGAAAAGGCAGCTTAAATCACAGTAACAGCAAGTAATTTTTCATGAAGCATGATAAATTCATCACAAAAATTTCCGATCCCTGCATAGACTTTTAAGGGTATGTTTGTTTCATGACTCGGGCTGATTGGGAGAAGTTATTGGGGGTGATTGAGGACGGGAAGGTTGATGTGATTATTGGGAAATGTGTGTATTAGTAGCGAAATGCAACGGGAAGCGTAATGAATGTTTGGTCGGTGAATGGGGTAAGTAGGTGTTGGGAGATGCTAAACAAACGTTACCCTTAAGAAAATTTGCACCAACAATGAAACACAAAGGTTTTAAATAGGGAATGGAGGGTGAAGGAACCAAACGCCAAGTATGTTCCAATTAAAATGTGAACCGAGTATAAGCAAGAAAATATGATTTGTATTGCGAGAAAATATGATTTGATTTACCTCAATTGGCTCTCAACCAGACCCCGGGCAGATTTGAAATGGCGGTTTTCTCCGGCATATATCTTCAAAGATAGAGGAGGGTCGGGTCCAAGAATGGAAAGATTGACGACAGAGGGAAGGGGAGAAGCTTCATCCCTTTCTCCCCGAAGTTCAAGGGTTACATCCAACCGTTCTTTTGTCACCAAAGGTTCCTCCTCCTGGTTGGAGATGGATATCGTGTCATAAGTTTGACGGCTGCAGTCACCAGCATCCAGAGCAGCTGCTACTAACTTTCCACACTGATGCAAATTAGTAAATTCCAGCTTTTCTGGTAATTTCCCCAAGAAATTCTGATGGTTGATTCTAGAACCTGACAAATTCTGAGAAGGGTAAAATCCATTTTGTGAAGAACAAACATTGTTCCTATGGCTGGAGCGAGATAGATCCCTCCAAGCAGCAGAAAGCACAGCGAGGAAATGCTTTTGAAGAAGCGGTTCATGATCTGGTAGTTCAGAAGTAATGCCAAGCAACACCTGGATATTATCCTAATGCATGAAACACCGCACAAGTCAACAGAAATATACGAAAATTGGAGCCTTATAATTACTGAGATAATCAAGCCACAATCTTTACAACATATATCTAAGTTGAACATTACTAGAACAGGGAAAATCTAATGCAGAAGTATCACGAATATCTCTGAGGCTTGTGGAGAACTGCGCACATATGTTGAGCTTTACAATATTAATGGCACGTCAATGCGATCAGATATGTAAATCCAGTAAATGATCAGTGATATTAAATCGCAATACGCAACTTTTCCGGACACTAAAACATAGATGGCTTCAAGGACAATCAGAAACTATAAGGGTCTTTTCAAATAACTTGTGGAAGGCAAAAACACTGACATGAAAACCATGTCCAGTACAACGACAACCACCACCCCAGAGCTAATTTGCAACCAAACGAAGCAGACCAAGAGAGTATAAATTTACTCGATCCTGTGATAGCAAAATGCAGACATTAACATTTTATCTGGCTTTACTGATGTTGTCAGCAGTATGCTTTTTTAGTTAGTTGACTATTGGAACCTCAATACTAATTCTATGCAGCATTTAAGAAACAGTAAGATCCAAACGCGTCAAGTCATATATTACCCTGTAGCCAGAGTTGTTAAAGGCGCGCCTATATGACCCTGTAGCCATAGTTGTTAAAGGCATGCCAAGGCTCAAGGCATTGCGCCTTACAAGATCGAGGCAGGCGATGTTGGCCGGGCGCGCCTCCGCCGTGCCTCGACGAGTGCGCCTCAGGCGCGCCTCAGTGGCACCTTCTTTAAGAAGTTTAAAAAATCGCTTTTTGTTGGCAAGAAAAGCGATTTTCATTATTTACCTTTGAGTGGGGGACGCTGGGACACAAAGATAACAAAATAAACAAAAAAAAAGAAAGAAGCAATGGAGTCTGGAGACAGAAACAGAAGAAAGAAAACATAAAAAAGGGGCTAGGGTTTTTATGAAAAATCTTCATTTACTCTCTCATACTTGGACATCCTCTAACCAAACTTGAAGGGCAGTCAACCATCAGACTTGACTTATGCTAATATGCTTGTTTTGAAAACTGTGTTTTAATTTGAGATTTGGTACTTAATTTGGTCACTTGAAGTGTGTTTTAATCAACTTTATCGTGTAAGCAAGGGGCGCGCCTCAAGGCGCTACCCTCAGGTGCGCCTCACGCCCTTAACTACTATGCCTGTAGCTATTCTATTAAATTTATATGAAAATAATAAGCATGAATCCAGTGCAATCTATCTGGGCACTGCATAGTTATCTATGCAGTGTATGCAACTCAAATGGAGGCAGCTGCTCATGTAATTTGAGAAAAAGCCATTGCAAGGTTTAGCACTCCAACTTTTAATCCCTTCCTCTTCTTTCTGCCCCTATTACTAAATTTCAAACATTTACTTCAATCCCATTAAAGCTCCAACCCTTATTGCTAAAAGACAGATAATCAGTCCCTGTAAAGTACTAAAAGCTCTCAAATAAAAGACCTTACTAAAAAATTTCTTCTCTGTAGATTAAAGGTATACTGCATGTTTGGAACTTCAACTTCTGGGTTTAAGAAAAGGTTGAAGCATGGCCAACAAAATTGAATAAATTTGGTTCAGTAATCCATAATGTGTGATTCGCTTGTTTTGGATTCATCAGCTACACAAATTTAATCGCTTCAAAGCAAAAATACCTCAGTTACTCTAAGCAGAGCCTTCCCAGAACCAACACCACCAGCTTTTTCATTATTTGTATGCTCACTGACAGAGAAAACATATCTTTGGAGTAGCTCCTAAACCTCTCAGAGCAATGGACAGGATGACGAAATCTGCCCCGATAAGATCCACCAGCGGTCATACCAAACAAGATTTCACTTGCCAAGTTCCAGTTTGGGCCATACTCATGAACAACAGCACATAATACAGCATCTTCCGTTGGTGACCAAAGATCCGGAGAAGGGAAAATATCCTTGGACCAAATGCTTCCTTTCTTTTTGGACTTTTCTGGTTTTATTGTGAAAACTCGTTTCAGAGGCATGATAGAAATAGAAAGCTTTCCTCGCGCCTTACTCCTACTTATATGCTTAGATTCAAGATCAACAACACCATTATCACATATTCTCAAGTCTTTAAATTCATTTTGATGCTTGCCGGACAATTTGGGATACAGAAGCATGTGTCCAAGTTCAGAAGCCTTTAATTTTTTGGACTTCTTTCTGCTCCTTGGTTCGTCATCATCTGAAGCAGGTTTACGTTTCTTCTCCTGAGTTGAGCAGGGGGATAAAGCATCTGAGGATGTGATCTCATCATAGATTAAATCATCGTCTATGGACATTTGTTCTATTGATGACTCTTCTTTCACGGATATGGATTTAGATACCAGAGCTCCTTTCTTCAAAGATTTGAACTTTGTTTTTTTGGTTTTCTTCTTCAACTTGGGTTTGCGAGCCACGGAAATATCATTCCTGCTGTGAGAAAACAAATTAAGGTAGATGCAAACTGGTAAAAACTTACTTTGAAACTGGTAAAACTAAGTTGATGTTCAGTTGATAAAAGTTAGATTCAAGAACAAGTTAGTTTGGGGGACTCATTTTTTTCATCCTATAGAGGGCTGTCCGTGAGATGAGTCCATAAAGTCAATAATCCATAGTGTAACATCAAAATATGACTTGATAGAATCCTTACACAACAATTGCAAAATGACAATTTAAATAATATGTACATACTCATTTATCATACAGTTTCAGGCAATTTGTTAATTTACATTCAATCATTGACCATCTACATTGTTTAATCCACCAAATAACCTAATACAAACGTTACTATCATGACTACTACTGTTGGATAAACAGTGACTTGGTGGCTGACAATCCTCCCACAGAAGATACAGATCAATTTTTCAAATTTCCATTACAAGACCACTCAACTTCTGTCGAATTAAATAAATTCACTCCATCTGATAGGCACAAAAATTTAAAAACACATCTTTCTGCAAGTTCTCAATGATTAAAGATATCTAACTGCACATACTCTTCTTTACATTCCCCAATATTACACTAGATTTGGTTATTATTTCACCCAATGCTCCTGTAAAGTACCTCACATTGCAATATGATTTGCGCTAAAAAGATGGGATTTATGGGCCGAAATAATCAGGGAGTAGCATAGCATTAACTATGTGTCAACCTCATCTCTCCCAATTCCCATAACTACGGAGGATTTTAATCAACACGACGACTTAATGAGAGACAATATTATTGATTTTATGACATATACACACCTCGGAGAATCAGAATTTCCATTTTCTAGAGCCTCCTTCTCCTGGGCTTCACGTTCCAAATCTTCCATCAACTATCAAACAACAAGTAATAATAATTCAGGAACTGATGAGCATATCTAGTGGTGAAGCAATGCATCACTTCTCTAATTTGCAGAACAGATAGAACAAGGTACAAATAATAAAATAGTAAACATTTTATTTATTTCCTTCTCAATCTTATAAGTAGTTTTTGAAGTTGATGACTCATACCTGGTGTTGAGCTAGTGCTTCAACCTGCTGTTTGTATACTTCAGTTGCAAAATCAGCATCCCAGCCTGAAAATAAATTTTAAAATTAAGATAAATCCTCAAATTATGGGATGATGAACTTCTCTTACTTCTATTTGAGAGGAGCATATTTTCTTTCAGAAATTTGACAAATTATAATAGTTCCACAACAAAGCTTCAAACACCCACCCACCCACCCCGGGGAAAAAAGGAAAAGAAAAGAACCACCAAGGAAAGAAGACGACAAAAGAAAAGGGGAAAAAAGAAGAAAGAAACAGAGTCAGTAAGCAACAAAGGGGGACTTATCCAAATTATACAATACTGTTCATCTAGAATCCAGAAAACAGTCAAAATTCATACCAGGATTACAAAGGGCATACAGCGACGGCACAAAAACATAATCATCAAGTATGTAATACCCTAAAGAAATAAGTATAACTAGTATACGTAAAGCGAATGACACTTTGAAATTGAAATGAAGATCTTCGATAGTATCAGCAGATTCAGCCAAAATTTGCAAGACGAAACAAAAATGATCAGAGTGATATCGAGGAAGTACATACTTTCATAGACCAAAGGCTCTTCATCATCATCAATCTCGGCTTCCATATCATCCTTCAACTTCTCAATGTGCTCTAGTTCCCATTCAGTTTCCTCAATCTGAGTATGGGACTCAACTGCAGCCTTGTCAATAATTGGGTCCCATAACTCGAAAAACGCGTATTGCATATCGATCAATTGGACGTAGTTGATTCTCAAAAGACAAGATCGCTTGTCCTGCTGCAGCTGCAGCAGCAGCCATCTCTTTGACGTCAGCCAGCATATCAACATCATCTTCTTTACTATGAAAAGTGAGGGCTCCTTCCTCAACTGGATGACTTCCACTCACTACATTGCCTTCATCTGATTTTGCATTCAAGGCAGAGTGTTCAGCCGGACCATCTGGCTTCATTTCCTCTTCGTTGGCAAGCTCATCATCCTCCAACTTTCCAACGGCTTCTTCAGTGAATTCTTGATTATCCACAGCCTCTTCTTCTTCAACTTTCTTCAATGCCATGTAGTCTGCCTCATCTTCAGCATTCTTTAAAGCAGCCTCCAAATCCAAACTAGACAAAGTGATGTCACCAGTATTGTTAGATGGTTTCTCTGTTTGTATAACTTTTTGGGCAACTGTTCTGTGGCCTGAAAACAATTCCATTGGATCCAGTTTCTTAAAGAATTCAGTGTTATAGCTTCCACTCTGTATAACCAAATCGTCAAGGGCACGCTTCTGATTAGCTTTTTTCAAAATATTCTCTTCAATGGTGCTCTCACTGATCAAACGATAGATATGCACTTCGCGAGTCTGCCCTATCCTGTGACACCTATCTTGTGCCTGTTGATCCATGGCTGGATTCCAGTCACTATCATAAAAGATTACAGTATCTGCCCCCACTAGGTTGATGCCGACACCTCCACTTCGTGTTGACAAAATAAAAAGAAATATTTTAGGGTTTGTATTAAACCGCTGCATAAGAGTTTGCCTCTCTTCAGGCGGAGTGGAACCATCAAGACGCATGTAAGTGTAACCATACAAATTAATAAATGCCTCCAAAATATCAAGCATCTTTGTCATTTGGGTGAATATTAGAGCTCTGTGACCCTCTGATTTGAGTCGCCTGAGCAGAACTGCAAGCTCCTGCAGCTTACCACAGTCGAACTGAATAAGTCTCCTATCTGGAAAGTAAACTTGCCTTCGGACAATAGCAGAGCGAAAAGGAGTAAGAAGAGGGAAGAAAACTTGAGACCATAAGTCTTTAAATGTTTGGTGAATAAACACAGGTGATCCACCTTTACTGCACCAGCAAACTGGAGGAGGAGCACGTGCGGCGGGTATTGCAAACATGAAACTTTCTACCTGATCAACCATCTTTCTGAATCTTTCAACTGGTGACAGCACAATGTCAGCAAGCTTGGATGAGCACTGATAAGATAAAGGATTATGTTTCTGAAAATGAATATCGTGGACAGGATGTTTCACACTGACTAGCTCCCGGAGGCCAGTGGCATACATGGGTTTTTTCTTGCACCTCAAAGAATTCCACCATGCAACAGCTGCTGCTCGCTCCTTTGCTTCTCTCAATCTCTCATCCAATATTGCCTTTTGGATCTCTTCAAAAATGTTTGTTGAATGCATCTTCTTCTTATGTTTGAGTTCAAGCCAGTTCTCCTCCAAATTAACCAGGTTTACACGCTGCTCAATTAAGCTTGAAGGGGTAGCAATAGCTTGAGTTTCTTCACTCTCCCAAGATGTCATGGAGAAATCCAGATGTGTGAACACAAAGCCAAAGCCACTAAGGTCAACAGTTGAAAATGGCTCAGGTGCAAGCATTGAGCAAACAGAAGAACTCAATTGCATGTCCATACCACTCATATCAAACGAACTAACAATTGGACGACCTTCAAATAAATCAGGATGATTGCAGACTTTACGAAGTTGCATAATAACACTAATCATTCCAAAAAAATTAGAGCTAGCAAGAGTAGCCTGAGTCTCTGAGCTAGCAATGAAGTCCTCATATAAGTTGCGCTGCCTCCTTGAGAGCCTACAATAGATAACATGTTCAAGCTTCATCGGAAGCTGCTTCTCGACATCCCTTTTCAACCGCCGGAGTATGAAAGGCCGGAGAACATTATGCAGTCGATCAACTACTTCTTTGTTTACTTTCTCTTGCCCCTCCACCATCCCAGATATTGGATTACTAAACCAGTCCTTAAATTCTTGGTGAGACTGAAAAATATGTGGCATCAAGAAATGCATTAGAGACCAAAGTTCCATTAGATCATTTTGAAGTGGTGTACCAGTTAGGAGAATACGCCTTTTGGAGTTAAAATTAAGAAGCGTTTGCCACCTTTGTGACTTCCAATTCTTTATCAGATGAGCTTCATCCAGAATCAAGTATTTCCACTTCTTCCGCTTGAAAACTTTAGAATCCTGGATGACAAGCCTATAAGTCGTTATGCAAACATGAAATGAATTAGGTTTCAACCATCCTTGCCTCTTTATTCTCCGCTCTTTGGCACTTCCAAAGTAAGTCAATATTTTGAAAGCAGGACACCATTTAAGAAACTCAGTCTCCCAATTGAGCATGACACTAGTTGGAACAACAATAAGATGGGGACCCCATATTCCTTTTTCACAAGCAAGATGAGCAAGTAGAGCAATAGTCATAATTGTCTTTCCCAAACCCATCTCATCAGCAAGTATTCCATTGAGTCGCTTCTCATACATGGTCACAAGCCAATCCAAGCCAATGTGTTGGTACTCACGCAGAGGATACTTCAGAAGAAAAGGGAACTTCGTTCTTACTTTCGTTGTTGAGAATGTGTTACCAGTCGGTTGTGCTGACCTGGCTGCAGCTGCTGCATCAGCAATTATATCTTCACTTTGCGTATTTTCTCCAGATTTTTGCACACATTCAGTTTCAACTTTTTCTAGATGGGGGCATGCATCCAGCTGGAATTCATCATATTCATCTTCAGGCTGCTTAAGTTCAGAGTTCCCCCGTTCTGCTGAATCCAAGTATTCCTCAGAATCAGAAGCAGACAAGGATTGCAAGTCATCTTCCACGTCTTCATCACTGTCACAACCCTGATTAGTAGCAGGGAGCATCAGTACATAATGTACACTCCATGAAAGCAAAACAAAGCATCCCTCAACATACCTTTTTATACCTTGCAAGCAGCTCCTCTATGGGAACTTCACTTTCCTTCTGCAGAAGTGCAATCTGGAAAAATCTTATCATTATCATTTTAATCGAAATCAATATGTTGCACGTGTAGTTGCCTAAATCAAAGAACGATATTGAAAGTAAAGCAACAAAAGAGTGGTTCAAAATTCAGGAGCACAGAAGTTACTAATGCATGATCTAACCTCATCCATAGTATTGTTTGACTCTGCATTTGCTAATTCTTCCTCCTCTAAAAGGGTTGTTTCATCATCCTGGATACCAACCGCAGGGTGTCAATAAAGACAGAGATCCAAACCATATTCTCGAAGATAGAATCAACATGTTAATTAGTGAATCCATAATGTACCCTACTCTTTTAAGTAATAGGGCCAAGTACTTCTTCAGAAAAGAATGTAAAAATTGATACTTGCAGCTACAGGAGGGAGGGGCAGAAAGTCATTAAACGTGTTTTCCACTTTATCTGAAGGTGAAAGAATAGTATGGTTCAAATTCAAAAACTGTATGCAGGAGAGTGATGTAACAGAATAGAAAATCCACATGCCATTACAAAAGAAAATAAAAATGCTTCACAATACAAAAAGAAAAAATATAGGCATCAATCAACAGTAATATGCCTACCATATCGCATTCCTTTTCTTCTCCAGCTGAAAGTACAAAATCATCATCTTCCTATAAATTTTGAGGCAAATATTTATAAGCATTCAACATAAGCTAAACTAATGCTCATAATAGAGAGGGCATCCAACAGCTCGAAAAAGGTTAAAAACTTGAAACTAATATATAGGTAGCAAATCAAGATTTAGTTACATCAAGTTGCTACTTATAGTTTCATTTCAAATACATATTCTTACTTGTTCATCATTGAACTCATGCAAAATCTGCTTCTTCTCTGATTCAAGAAGTTTCTTCAAAGAATTTCTCTTTTTGTATTTCTCAACCTCAGAACAATGGTTTTCTGACACAGATGAAACACCATTACTATCAACCTGCATAAATCAAACAAGGAATATTAAGTTGAGTATTAGACATTCTTTACAATTGGAGACAGTATACATAAACACATACAACTTACACAACGACGACCAGGTTTTGGAGGTAAGCTGTCTTTCTCTATCTCAGTGGCCAACCCAATATCTTCTTTTCCTGAATAAAAGTTGAGGATTGACGAGTAGGCGGACTATTGACTAAATAATAACAAACGGCAATGCACTTACCATTATAATCTTTCAGATTGGCTGCTCCAGGTATATCATCATCCTTGCTGGGACTCTTTTCTCTCTTAACTGAGAAACAATTATATTAACATAGTTGTTAAAGCCATAGGCGACGCCAAGGCGACAAGCCATGGCCTAGGGCCCGACGGCCTCGGCGACAAAAGGTGATGGCCTAGCCACGCAAGGCGACAACTAGCAAAAATGTTACATATTTATATTCTCCTAACCATCAACTACAAAAATAAGAAGTCATATCAAAGTTTTAAACAATAATAAACTTTGACAAAATCAAACACCAATATCAATAATCAAGCAACAAAAGCACATCGTTAAAACATAATTTCAGCCATGCTCAAGCTAAAACACAAGGAACAGCTACCCATGGCTTCATGGTAGCTAATGTTAAATCTAAATGAGAAAAAAAATACTGGAACAGCGCAATAAAAATAGAAAAAAGTAGTTGGAGTAGTTATTAACTTAAACAATTATAAAGTAGCTAAATAACTATGCAAATCTCTGTGCAAATAGGTAGCTAAATTTGAATTTTAACCAAAAATAACTATACTTTAAAAGCATATCAATAATTATTTATTTAAGAAAAAAACTGGACAGCCACTAAAAGGCGGTCTGGACTTGTTCGCCGGAAGATGGGTCACGGTAGTGATTCGCACCGGTGGGTCACGGCAGCCGGCGGAGCAGGGGAAGGAATCGCTGGTTCCCTTTGCAGAAAGAAAGACGGGTTTTTATTTGACAGAAAGTCGGTGTCCTTGCTCCATCAAATTGCTCCCGGGCATATTATGCCGGTAAATGAAGATTTGGTGGGAACTCATCTTGAATAGCATCCGTGTGGGTTCCATTCGGGAGAGATCGTTATTAGTAGATTGGGGGTCGAACATAATTGTTCTCTTTACCTGGGAGGATCTGGTACGTAAAAAACATCCGCGGTTTACCTTGGCGGCAAAGAATGAGGAGCCGGAGTTTGTCCTCGAGCATAGTCGGCGTAAGCAAGAAGCCGAGTTATCAAAAAAAAAAAAAAAAAAAAAAAAAAGTCGGTGTCCTAAGTTTTTAAGGGTCTTTATTGCTTAAAAGTTTTTTGTAAATAGAAAAACTAAAAAAAAAAAAAAACTTAACACCACCTGGGCATGAAAAGGAGTCGCTTTTCCTTGCACTTTCACTTCTCCAAAAGCGAGCTTATCGGTCCCGCTAACTGAGACCAATCTATTAATCAACCTATTAGGGAAAGAACCGTCACCCTACTGCCTAGCGCGCGTTTTTGACAATTATGCATATATTCAACAGTAGTCTGACAAATCACCATGGTATGGGAAAGATATAAATCTATTCCACAACAGTAGTCTGACAAATCACCATGGTATGAGAGGAAAGGGGTTTTCAGAAAGAAAAGAAACGACACCAAGATTGACTACTATGTTAGCATTGCAGTGTTTGGAATGTGTGTGACAACTGACTGGTTCAGGGGCCAGAGTAAAGATGCTGCTCTAACAGTTGGCTAATACTAGTACTAGAGTGCCTTTCACATAGTGAATGCCACTCATCCAATAGTCTATTTAATTTCCAAAAACATGGGTAAATATGTAATCAAACGCGCACCAAGAGGGTGGTTCCATTCAAAGCAAAAAAGAGTTCAGTTGACTGCATATGACTTTTCAAATTGACAGCGCACAAGGATTTGGTATAACTTCACCAAATTACAATTTGTATGAAACATTGATATAACAATGGGCATAACTAACGTGATACCTTCTTGTGCAGCATAGCGTTTGAGTATCTCCTCAAGAGGTAAATCAATTTCACTCTGTAATGCTGCCAGTTCTTCTTCCCTCTCTTCTTTAGTGATGAGAGCCTCATCTTCCTCAATGGTACGCTCATCATCTTCCTAAAGTCAACAGAAGCAGATGCTGTATAAGTACATGTACATTTCCAAAGAAACATACACGGTTTCAATATCAGAAAATTATTGCAAGAAAACAGAACATTGCATACTGATTATTGCAGATGAGCTCAGACACAAACTCAATGTTACAACCTAAATAGCCAAGATGAATAAATAGCACGCACACAAACATCATAGTAGCCACAAAGTGCAGTAAAATTGCAGCGATAGGGGGCACATATCCAGGTTATCAGCAGTGATTCTTCAAGACAATCTAGAGCTGGTGGAATACACGAATATAAAGGAAAATTGGCCAAATTTATCGAAGTCCGAAAGCTCAGCTACATGGCCCAATTGATTCATCTAAGCATTTCTATGATAACTTAGCCAACAGGGCAACTAGAGATAATCAAGACGAAGTTCAATTCTAGGAAAATAAGTGCACAAAGGCTGCAGCAATGTTCCATGCACCTATACTTTACATTGTCTACAGAATCTAGCATTCAAAGCATAAAAGTTCGTGAATGTTAACATACAGCTGGGAGTGAAAAACTTACTGAATCATCACCAGATTGCAAATCATAGTCCTCATCTGCAGCAGGGAGGTTTAACTGGGATCCTAGCATTATCAGTATAATTAAGAATCAGCTAAAGGTACCAAATGGTAGGAAGGAGTGAAAAAAAATCAAGCGCTTACCAGTACCTGATTCAGATGCTTTTTGATCAGTTTCATCACCTCCTTTCTGATGACTACTAGGTTCCTCTTGAGTAGTACACATGTTAGATGATTTGCTAAGAGTTGGTGGGTTGACAAGGTTCTCAGCCAGCATTGATGAGTACCTAGAAGAAGATAGTAGGAAGCATCAATATTTCATATACAGATGAAGAAGAATGCAACTTAGTTTAAAAGAGGACCAACAAATAATATGAATCCGCTTGATTTCAGCTCCTGATGTTGGTAGAACCTCCTTAGGGGATTTTTAAGTTTTCATTATGACAACACTAGGCAGATAGCCAAACAGTATCATAGAACGTGATACCTTTCAGTTTGCCCAAGGAGGAACTCAAGCTGTTTATCAAGTGCTTTCTTCTTCTTCTCATCAAGTTCTAACTGATGCTTGTATAACACCTGCATCAACCATGGTAACGCAAAATTTAGTGACAGCATGTGGTGATAATAGAGGTACTAGTAAGCAATTTTCTGAAATGACTTACTAGCTTCTCTATTTTTGTCCAGAATTTCTTTACATCCTTGGAAATGCTGAGCGCCACTTTTCTTAACTTATGTTCCTCTTCCTGATCAATTTTGTAACTCAGAATTAACAGACTAGCAGAACACAGATTATAGCATAGTGATAACATTGGCCAAAAATGAAAAACTAAACCTTACACAACAGTTCTTTAAGGGACTCTACAACTATATGCATCTTAGCATAAATTAGAGGGAAAAAACAGTGCACCTTTACTCTCTTCTCCCCCCTTGTGGCCTGATCCAGCATGCCCTTGCTGGCTCTTATTGCAACTTTCCTTGCCTGAGCAAGTTTCCATTTCCTCTCTGACTCAAAGTCCTAAAGTGATACAATTATTAACATGGGAAACCTCAAAAAGTTCAAAACTTAAATAATAAATGAAGCAAAGTGTTGAAAGAAATATATTTTGTTACCTTTGACAACCAAACCATCTCTTCCAGAACATGATCCCAATGTGTTTTAGGACGTCGAGGTTCTTTTGGAGCTTCAAGTGCCTGGGATTCAAAGAAGAAAATATCAGTACAAGTAGTTAATTACATGGCAGAAAATTTCAATCACATCCTCAACTCAATGTGTAATGTCAGGACATTATGTCGTTTATATGCTCCGACTTTTCTTATCAATAAGTTGCTAGTTGATCCAAAAACGAGATTTCATATTTCCTCCTTACGGACATCGAGTTTTAATTATATTTAGCAGGTGTATAAACTGGCACCATATACAAATTTACAGTCTGGTGTCTATGGATGTTGCTTGATGTCAGATGTGATTTGGAATAGGTATAAAATTCAGTACATAGGTTAACTAGTAAAACATTACAGGATTCCAATCAATTGAACTTCAGCAATTCAGCTCTCCAGTTTTATTTGAACGCTATAATCAAGAAAAGTTTTGGATTGTGAAACTACAGAAGTTAAGAAATACTACTTTAAAGGCATAGAAGAACAAGATGAAGAGAATTCCAAAAGGAATGGTGCCAAATTCCAACGACTCAAAGGATACCAAACCAACAGAACCCCAAGTACAATTTATCTCAAAATTGAGTTATTCATTTATAGTATGTGTATCCATTTCGAATTTCAGCAACCCAAAGCACCCTAATCTTTCAACTTGGCAAATTGGAGATTGAAAAATGCACATCATCTTACATTTATGCAGATGTCAACATAATAAATCAGAAATGCAAGAGAAACAACGTTCAAGTTGGAAATTAAGTATGTTCATAGCTGATTAGTCATGAGGTAAAATTCCAGTGCTTCTCAAAGACAAACTGAATAGAAAAAAAAAAGTTAGCATCCTCACCTTCTGCCGCTTAGCCCGTGATTCATGGTCCAGTTTAGACCTTGGACCCTTAGAGGCCATAATTATCTCACGATGCCTATCTCATAATTAAAGCTACAGGAAAAACAAAAAACAATAAGAAGTTGCTAATATATGTTTAGCCAACATATAAAATGTCCAAACAATCATAGTCTAAATCAATTCAAACTGAACATAAATAAAATACAGTGTGCAAAAGAGAGAATGCAGAAGGGAAACCGAGAGCGGCAATTATAGGGTTTACACAAACGATCATTCACGACTTTGGAAATTTGTGTGCCTCACTTCAAAACCAAAAAATATAAGAAAATAAAAACAATTCAACCATACCAAGACCAAATACGTAGGAGTCCAAAAACTCTTTTAAAAGAATTCATCCATAAATAAACAAAAATAACAAGGAACAGCAAATGACCAAACTTTATAAACTCCCAAATAGAAAAACACATGTAGAGAAAGCAAGGCGCCTCGCCCATGAAAAGAACAAAGAGAATTCACCAGATTGTATAGAAGAAGATTCACAAACTTCAACAGTTATGTTGAGCTATAAGTATCAATTTGCACAAAACTGTGAACTAAGAATGCAAAGCAATCTCTAAAATCATCTAAAAGCCTTTGTTCCATTGTCGCCGCCTCGCCGGTACGAACCCTATCATTTTCACTGTGAATAGTAAGTATCCATTCCTTTTATGAGGTCAGTTGCCAAAGGCTCTCAATTACTGATGGAAGCACTCACATATACAATATCAACCATAGTGGCATTCTCAAACCATTCTAATAATTATTCATATCATAACTCGATGTGATTTTCAATTCACTTGCACAAGATCGTAAATACCTAACTCACTATTTCAGTCACCTAGTTAGCCATATATATTGTGATTCAGTATTCTACATATTGATAATCAAAACTCTTGCATGAATTTAGTACTTCTTTAAGAAAATTTATCAAGTTTGTTAACAAGAAGTACTCGCGTATCCCGTAATTGCAACATCAACAACAGCCTTAATTTTATCCTTAACCGAACGAGCACTCACCAATCCAAGGCCATACAAACAGCCAATTATGAGATAACCAATTTCCCTATAAAGAACAATATTTCACAAATATGCCGCCCTAAGCTCCGGACATAGTCTTGGAGCCACCATTCTTTCAAACCTTCAGAATGGCTTTTGTTCACCCCAAAAGGAAAGTTGCTACCTTCAAGAAGCATAAAGTAACTTATCACTATGTAATTTATTCCAACTTAGTAAGTTCACATCAAAACTATCCGGAATTAGTTGCATGGTAGACATTGGTTGAATCAGCTCTTTTGCCTTAAATAAATGATGCTAATCTATGTCTTTCTCTCAGGCCCTGCCACTGGCCCTTCTTGCCTAATGTCTCTCCTTCAGTGTTTATATGTAGTAAACAGCCCAACCTTAAATTTTCTCCCATGTGAATCCCCTTATAACTGGTGACTCCATCTAGCCAGGCATTTCTCCCTCGGAGAAAAAAGTAACAACCCCAGAATCAGTGCAAGCTAAGTACTCCAGTCTTATCTTACAAGCCTATATAATTCACTCATTTCCTCAGTGCATGCACATGAAAATTTTAAAAAGAGAAAAAGAAAATGACCCATGCAGCATTTACTCCTTAAGTCAAAAGAAATGCAAGAACCCAAATCTTAGTATTTTCCAGCTGCTCGACCAAAATGCAAAGGAATTAAAGAAATGAATAATCTTCCATTGAGTGCACAAAGTACAAGTAAACATTGGACTTGTAATAAAAAAAAAATGGCTCATAAATTACCTAGCAAAATGAATAACCAAAGACGAGGCACTATAACCTAATAGCAACAGAGGTCAAATATCTTTAAGTTCTCATCCAGCTCAATAAAACCCAAAAGCAACCTTGAGCCAAAAAAACTCAGTTTCAACATTGCATGCAGACATTATCTTCCCAAACCAAAAAAAAAAAAATATTCTTCTCCATAAGGTACAAATATTACATCACAAGTCTTGAAAACATACCACAATAAACAAAAATGTTAAAGAGCGTGACAACCATGAAACTTAAACAAAACTTTAAGGAAATACAACTCTAATAAAAAAGAAAAACCAAGAATCACACAAAATATTCACAGACACAGTCTACAATACAACTCACCAGAAACCCACCAAGAAAGAAAGCTCTTTCACACTCTAGGTGCCAACAAAGTACCACAAGAGAACGAATTCCAGCCTTTCTGCTGCAGAAACGAAAACAATTGGTGTATACACAGGCTTAAAGATCTAGATAGCGAAAAACTAGGAAGAAAAAAGACTCTCCCGGGCGTTTTAGGGTTTTCAGAGGCAAAACGCGAAAAAAGTTCGGGTTTAAGCGCCGGTGGGTTCCGACGAGCCTCAGATCCGGAAAAAATACGTATACAGCTATGTATATATCGATCTCTATGTTGGTAAATATATATATCCCGTGAAAAAATATATATATTATAGAAGAAAATGAATTTTTCCAGGGTTTTCTACTTTTCTAAATTATTTATGAGAATTTTTGACAAAATAAAAATAAAAATGCCACTGACTTGAAGGGGTATATGGAGACTTTACAAATTACTGCGGTGATGATATGGGGAGCGGTAGGTTTAATAGTTTGGGGTGATGGGCGAGATGGACGGCTGAGATTGGTTTTACTCTGTAGGCGTGATTTAGGGGGCGAGTTGCGTGTTGGCTTTGGGCAGGGCAAGGCTAGAAAGATTATTTCCAATGACCATATAATAATATTTTTTGTAAATAGCGGAAAAGGTATTATCCACCATTTATGGAATTTAGTAGGATTTCCTATTTATAGAAATTAAAGAAAAAACATCAAGTTTTTTAAATTCTTAGGAAATTTCATATCAATCTGATTGCTATAAATTTGATAAAAGATTGGATAGAGCATGAATATATAGTAAAGTACAAAAAATAAAAACGATATTGAAGTTTTTCCAAGTAGGGATATTGACAAATTGGTTCTGATTGGTTAAATCTGATAAGTTAATATATTTTATATCGTGTCCCACGCAAATAATTTTGGAAAATGAAGGAGTTGGACATATCAAACTCGTTTTATAATTATAAAGTTTCTTTTATAGTAAGTATTATCGTTACCTTAAAGTATTAAGAAAAAAATTATATTACCAACAAATAACTAATAGGTAGCAATTGAGCAATTAAATAGATTGATTTGTTTGCCCACACCAACTAATTTACCAAAATCTTTGCTAGGTTTTCTCTCTGCATTTTTTTAACACCTAATCTGAAAGCGGTTATCTTATCGGAATATAGTAACTACCATCAAGATCGCTTTCGACCTTTGGTGGTTTCACGAGATCGATTTTACAATTCTCTTAGCAATGGATCACGAGGAGATTTGCAAAAGAATTGAAAATATCAAACTATCAACTAAGAAGAATAACCATAACATAACCCTAGAAACAAGGGTTACGTTCGAAAGGAGAAGAGCGGATCTCGGTGTCTTGTAGCCAAAGTTCTATTAGCGAAATTGATCAATAGGGATACACTCCGCCAATATCTACCACGTATCCTCCGGACAACAAAGAAAATAGAGATCGAAGTGGTGGGGATAATTTATTTGTGCCGAAGTTCACAAGCCCTATAAATTAGAAAAGGACGTTAAATGGAGGTCCATGTCATTTCTTTCGGAGCCTTGTTCTCTTCCAAGAACAAAATGGAATCCAAAACCCGAATACGTTAGACTTTACGAAATGGGAAGTGTGGATCCAATGCCACAACTCACCAGTTGCGTACATGCATGAGGAAATTATTCGAAGAATTGGCAACATGATTGGGAGCTAGGGTCGTTGAAATAGATAAGGGTGACCTTGATGTATTCTTGGGGAGACTCGTTCGAATGAAGATTCAATTGGAGGTGGATAACCCTCTGCAAAGCCATATTATTATTAAGGATGGGGATAGCCAGGATGAAGTCTTCGTTCTAATTACATTGCAAGATTTTTGTTATGCGTGTGACAAGGTAGGGTATACGTGTAGAGAATATGGGGATATTGACAAAGTGGGCCACGAGATGGAGTATGGTAATTGGTTATGAGCAAATACTAATGGGGAAGAGCAAAACACAAAAAAAAGAAGAGGATGTGCGCAATAATACAACTCTAGGGAACAAAATCCTAGCTGACGGAGATATGTGTGAGATGGGGTCGACTCCACTATACAATGGCGGCATGAAGGGGTTGATCAATGAGGCCCATGCATCCGACGTGTCGAGCCGCATGGGCACTCGGCTGCACTAGTGTTACTACATGATAATAATATTGCAGTTGGCGAAGGGAATATTGAGAAGGTGAATATTCAAAACGAGCATACAAAAGTGATTAACACCACTCTCATATAAGATACTCGAAGCGCAACCCCTATACTACTTCAAACCACATCTGACATGTCTGCATGACGAAGCCCAAAAAATTGGTAATGACGTGCGAGGGTGAAGAAGGCAGCATGTTCTTCATCTAAACGTGAAACTTGAGTTAAGAGAGGGGCTTTGAAAATGGAGAACAAAGCAGGAAAAGAAGAGAGAGAGAGAAGAAAACACACGTGGAATAAAAAACCTAGTTAAAAGCGTTAAGAAAAAGAAAAAATTGCAAAGAAACGGGTATGGGTAGCGGGTCGGGTAAGGAGGAACCATCTTATGGATTTAGACCCGTAAGACGATCTTATATAAGTTTTTTCATATATATATATATATTATATATATATATATATATATATATATATATATATATATATAGGAGAGGGTAAATAGGGACATCTCGTAGGGTAAGTCCGTAGGAACAAATCTGAGCCACACATCATCTATTTTCAATGGCCAAAAAATAACAACCCATCCAATTACATGTTTCCTTATTAATAAGTGGGTAGGGTGAATCAATCCATATAACCCCTTCCATCGTCCCATGAAAATAGCATCAGTTACATGCAAAAAAAGTGGGAGATACGATCAATCACCCTATCAAATCTATTTTGCAACACCGAACTTGATCCGTAGATGCAACTTAATGTGATGCTTAATGTGATGCAACTTCCATCATCAAAATTGATCCGTAGATGTAACTTAACATACCCCAAAATTGATGCTTACAACATCCCAAACAATCCTACTTAAATAAGTAATGTAAATCAAGCAAAGAAAATTCTTAGAATTGTATCATAGAAGATAAAACCAAAGAATTTATCAACATAAAATACAACTTTCGTTTGTCACGCTCCACCAAAAGTCTATTTTGCAACACCGAATTTCTTTGTCGCCTCCAAATTCGACGCTCTTTGTTTATTCTTCTCATTGAGAGCAATAGCAGCACGATACTTTGTCCTCAACATCGATATCTGAGCATCATTCTCTTGCGCAAGCCCGAAGTCCCAATCACTAATACATCCACCCTTATATGTCTCTATGTGACGCATGGCAAATATGGCACAATCCACCTTGTTTTTGGTATCACTCCAAGGCATACGCAATCGCGTCATTGTGGAATTCTAAACAAAATGAGCTATCAATAAAGGTCCCTTCGACAAAACATACTAAGCAAAAATTTGCCGCTGAAATGAAAAACAATTTGTTTTTGCCAAAAATACCTTTTTAAAAATAAACAAATTACCACGTCGTATATATGCAAATATTAACACGTGCAACATTAATATACATTTAATTTTCAATCCTGTATGCAAAGTATGTATAATAACATAACAAAGCAAAAGCATAAATATTTACAAGCACCAAAAACCAACATCAATATAATCGATTGGTCATATAAATAAGTAACATGCATATATATTGTAAGCAAAAACTAAAAAAACAAAAGCGAAAGAAAAAACTAAAAAAAAAACTGTAACCTATTATGGGATTAAGATCGAAAAACGCCTAATCTAATGACGCAAACTCAGAAAAATAAAAATAAAAAAATATCAAAACAACCCTGCCCATAACATCTACATATCATAAGCAAGACTTGCACACTCAGAACATTAAATGCAATATACCTATGCAACAACTGAAAAACCCAGTAAAGTGAGGCATTTTGACAAGACAATAAACATACCAAGGAACTAATAACTACAACATCAACAAAAACAAATAATCATGTATATAAAAATAAGCAACATACATTTACATTGTAAGGAAAAAACAAACAAAACAAAAACAAAGCAGAGAAAACTAAAAAAATAAATCGTAACCATTTATTAGATTAACATCGAAAACTCCTAATCTAATGACTCAAACTAGTAAAATTCAGAAGGTACCTTTCACAAGAAGATAAAATTCAAACAAAACATAAAATTCTAGACTCCAAAAACACATAATTGCTTGTAAAAAAACCTAATGTGTGCAAAAACAACAAAAAGAAAAGAAAAGAAACGGACTGTACCACCAACGTTCTGGGACGAAGCAATAATCGGAGATCAGAACTCCAGTCTCCGAGCAAGAACATGAACATTTCTCTGATAGCTTGAGACTTCCAAAAAATTGTCACTATTAATTTCAAGAACCAAGACATATATGGAGTTCCCCAATAGATTTTCCGAACTTTTGCCCCCAACCCTTTTCGAAGAAGAAGAAGAAAGAGATGAGAAGATACAATATCCCAACTGAACACAATAAACGTAAATTAGGGCCGTGATTCCTTAAAATACGCTTGGATTCAAACTCTCAATAATCGTTCCAAATAAAATACCAAAAATACTCAATTTTCATCCAAATAAAAACAAAATTACACAATTACCTTTAATGACCGATTAAAAAAGAAAAAACTGACTATTATCCAATTCGATCTACACCATTAAAAAAAACCCAACAATCATGATTCGCCCTCACGTACTCACCTAACTATGTTGAGTCACATGACCAAAATCTTATATATATATATATATATATATATATAAGGATATGGATCAAAGGAGTCCAGTGTCCTGAGGTAAGAACGTAGGGACAAATCTGGACTATTGTTATTTCGTTTTCACAATCAAGATTTAATCTGCCTTTTTTTTTTAAAAGTTTTAGCCTTTTTTTAATTAGTTATAAGGGTAGTAAAGTAATACCATCTCTAGTTGGATAAGTCAAAATGATAATTTGTTAATTTGATGCCCATGATTTAGTTTTCCTAGTTTGAGATAACTTCCGATTTTAGTTGGTTGTGGAAAGATTTTTCGGCCCTTTTCACCAATTAACTTTTGGTTTCCTCCTCCTTTCAATCGTCCGTCTCTGTCTCGCCATCCATGTTTGTGGTGTTTGCTTTTTTTCTTTTGCAGAAAAATTTCTTGTGCGTTGTCGGTGCCACTATTGTGAGCTTCAAGACGATTTTTCGTTCTTCTTAGAGATATGTTTATTCTAGTTAGTGTAAGCCTTAGTTTTCTTCTTTTTTTTGTCTCGTATGGATATAGTTGTTTGGGGTGAGTATTGTGAGATAATTTAGGCACTCTATTATTGAGCACCACATATGAAATTTTACAATTGTGAAGTTTTTTTTTTAAATTCGTGTGTTTTTTAGGTGAGTTAGAAGCCTTAGTTTTAATTTTTTTCGATTTATTAATATGCAATTAGTGCAAAATAGTGTAATTTGTTGTTATAGTGTATCAATTGTCGCTCAGGTTTTTGTTTAACTAAAAAAACTTTTCAGTTGCAGTTTATGTTGGTCGAATCAGTGTAATTTTTTAGTTTTTTTCCAGTTTTGTTTTGGTCGAAATAGTGCATTGGGTGGGTTGGATTCATGAGTGCTTCCTCAAAGTTTTTTGTCAATGCGTTTTGCTTACTTATTTTAGTTTTTCTATTGCATAATTAGCACTAGTTTGTTGCTTGTTTAGTGTATATTTTTTAGTTATCCAAAATATTATATTGCTTTCTTAGTACTAATTTCTTGCTCACGTAATACATAATATTTGCTTCTTTAGTATATATTAATACTTACTTTGTACTTGTTTGTTCTCATGTATATAACATTTGCTTATTAGAATTTAATATTGCTTACTTAGTATTGGCTAGTGCTCATTTAGCATATAATGTTTGCTTATCTACTAATATTTGTTTTGTATTGATAGTAGTAGTCCATTTTCACTTAGTATAAATGTTTTGCTTATTTATTATTTGATATTGCTTACTTAGTAATTGTTTGTTATTTTACTTAGTATAAAATATTGTTGATATAGTTATGTACATTTCCAAGCCTCATAATATGTTATATTTTCTGGTTTTAAGCAGTAGTACTTGTCGAAAGTGGTGGTAAAATGCCTTTCCTTGCTTAAGATGTGGTTGATATTATAAGTCTTCTCCAAAATACGTCAGGTGAAGTTGTTGGCGATGCGCATTTTTTAAGATTCAAGAAGTTGCTACGAAGTTATTGAAGACGTATGTATCGTGTATAAACTTTTTGGTGGTACTTTTTCTCACGTCAAAACCTGTGATAGAACCATAGTGCCATTAGAATTGTGCACCTTCGTCTAATTGACTAAATTGCATCTCTTCTCGGAGTGTTTTATTTTGATCACATTCGGGTATCCAATATTTTTGTTGAATCATGTGATATTTCTATATGCTCTTGAATTGTATCAAACACAACTCTTGTGAAGAAATTTTAATACTCTATTATAGCAATATCCTATGTATAAATATGAAATATTATATCACTAAATAAGCAATATAGACATCATAAATGAAAGAGAGTATTATTTACTATGAAATCGGCCTAAACTAAATACGAAACAAAATATGCAATATTTTTGTACTAAAAAAGCAATAATATTATACTAAGTATGCAAAGTCTCTATTCAAAATACATAAGAAAAAATAAAGATGGATATGCAGATTCCATATACTGTAATCATAAAAGAAATAAATATGCAGCATTTTTGTACTAACAAAGCAATAAAGTCATACTAACTATGCCAAAAAAAAAAATCAACTATTCAAAATACATATAATGTAATCGTTAAAAAAATAAAAATGAAACTATTTCCCATAGTAAGTTAACTAAACAAAGATGAATATGTAGATTCCGTATATTGTAATCGTAAAAGAACTAACATGCAACATTCTTGTACTGACAAAGCAACAAAGTCATACTAAGTATGCAGATACCAAAAATAAAAATGCAATTATTCAAATTACATAAGAGAAATGAAATATGATTAAACATCCATTATTGTGAAACCAAATATGTGTATTGATGATACCCGAGCCGAGCTAGGCAAAAATAGGTCCACGTAGCCATTCAGCTGATGATGACGTAAGTCTTCCAAGATGACGTGGACCGACCAGGATGACGTAAGTAACCGAGCTGATGATGTGGCACGAGTCGAGCCCAGCCCACTACAACCAAACAAAATCAAGAAAGTACTCCACTCAACAAATCTCCCACTAAGTGGATTCAACATTCCAGTGGCAGACCAAGGTGCCACCTGTCAACGAGTCAAAGGGACAAGTCAACAAGTTCCTCCCAACACATGGCCAGCATGTGCCTCATGCACACCAGGGAGAAGACATGTGCCCCACAATTATCTCACAATTATGGTAGATGTAATGATGATTAGCCCACTAATTGTATTAGTATAAATAGATCTCATTTATTAGGAAAAAAATAAGAGAGATAATCCTACTATATAACTTGTAAAGTTCAAATTGAGTGACGAAACCGACCAGACACGCTCTGCTCGGTATTCGGTATATAAAAGCGAAATTAGACACTTTTCGTATATTTCCAAGTGTTCTTTTTATTTCCACGTCAGTTTTATTTAAGTAATTTGTTTGTTGATCCAAAAAGCACATCAACAAATTGATGCTAGAAGGAGGGCCCGTTTGGTCCAGTCAGCTTTTCGAGATATCCAAACCATTCCAGCTAAGGTAATTCATTTCACTTTCCCTGCCAAAATGAGTGAGAATTCTAGAAACCTACGTAGAAATGAAGACCCATCCCAAGAAACTCAAAATGGCCAAAACATACCCCCAGCTGGGGTCGGGGGCGCGGCTTTATTGCCCCTTGCACAGCTTCTCGCCAACCCAAATTTCATCCAACAGATAAACCAGCTCGTTACCCAAACCCTTGCGAATCCTCCACCACAAATACAACCTCCCCCACCAGTAAATCCCCCACGAGTCGATCCACCACTAAACACAAACGCCAACCCACAAGATCCGACACCTTCAAACAATGACAATCAGGAAGTCAACTCTGGAAATAGACAACCCGATGAAAGACGTGAAAGGAGAAGACCGCGAAACAATGCGGGAGAACACAATCGAGTGGCTGAATCATCACCGTTGCTTTAGTGCCCCCGTCGGGCCCCCTCAGTGTTCGCAGGACGCTTGGGGTCGGACCTACTCCTGGAACGACCTCTGCAGTCCATTAATTCCAGGCTCTGATTTCCTGATGACAGAGAGTCACATAGGGCCAACCGAGCTCAAGGCCCCAGTCCAATTAACGAGTGAGAGACAGACATATTGCGCCTTCGATGCCGTTGAATGAGTTGGAGAAAACCCCCGATGATGCTCACTACCAGCCCAGCCCGGTGCAGACTGGACAGACATCGTGTCACCCTTTGCTCCGCACATTTTTTCAACTCATCTCCCAGCGAAGTTTATGGTTCCCCAAATTGGTCTGTATGATGGAGAAACTGACCCAACTACTCACATCCACAAATATTTGGCGTGGATGGAGTTGTATAGCCCGAGTGATGCTATTCTATGCAGAGCATTCCCTCTAACCCTAGGCAACCGAGCCCATCGATGGTTCCGGACCCTACCCTAGGGGTCCATTCGCTCTTGGAACAATTTGATGCACACTTTCACCACCCATTTCCTGACGTCCAAGGTCCGCGCGACACCGAAGGACTTCCTTGTAAACATCAAGCAGGGCAACGATGAGCCGCTGAAAAGTTACATTGCTAGGTTCAACAAGCAGATCTGAGAGATGGAGTCGGTCTCGGACGATGCAATGCTCATAGCCGCCATGGCTGGGCTCGCACTCGATACTCGATTTAATTATGCCATCCATGAGTCGGGGGCGAGCACATACTAAGAATTCCTTATTGGGGCAGAGCGTCACATATGTGCTAAGGAAGCCATGGCTAGTCTACGACCCGAACAGAAAACTCAGGGTGCTAAAAAAGATGGCAAGAAAGAAGCCGCTTCTGCTTCCAGGTCGGGATTCAAGTCTTTCGCAGAGAATCCGACCATGGGATACAAGTCGTACCAGGATGTCCGCGCCGGAGTAGCGGCTATGAGGAGCACCTTGACCCATACCCCATCAGCCATTTGGAACAACATCAAGAACCTAAATCTCCTACCACCGGCTCGCCCTTTGAAGCTAGATCCGCCCAAGTTAGACGGCAATAGATATTGCTGTTACCATAAATCCATCGGACATGAAATGGATGAGTGCATGGATCTCATTCGAGAGATCATGAGAATAGTGCAGAGGGGAGGATTAAAAAGATATGTTCACGAACTGCCACCACCACTGGCCCTCGCTCTGGAACAAATCCAGAGTGAGTAGCCAATCCAGCTCGTTTACCATCTCACAACGAGAATTCGGGACATGAGATCCTAACATTAATCAACACTAACAAGGCCGAGGACAACCGGTCCGTCCAAAATAGAAAAGCTGAAATTAGAGAAGATGCGAACGCTGAGAAATAGGTCCGAGTTGCTGAGATCTGGGAAAGCCGACCAATGGGATATTTTACCTTTTCTGATCAAGACGCCGATCAGCTCGTGCACCCCCACTCTGACCCTCTGGTCATCACGACACCAATCCTGGGCATCCATGTGCACAGGATCCTAGTCGACTCAGGTAGCTATACCTCAGTCATTTACATCCGAGCCTTCAGGAGATTGAATGTAGACGATAGCTACATCCGGCCATGCAACAACAAAATTTTGGGATTTGGAGGGGGAAGAATCATCCCACTTGGTGAAGTGGACTAATCTATTCAAATAGGCCATGGGGCGCACAAGAGAAAAATGATCACTACTTTCAAGATCATCAATTCAGACTCCGAGTATAACGCCATCATCGGACGACCACTGCTTTACCACTTAAAGGCAGCCGTCTCCGTGTACCATTTCTGCATTAAATTTTCGACCCTGGATGGAGAAAGAGTTCACAAAGGGAATCTGAAAGAATCCTAGGAGTGCTCACTGAAGATTAGGTCGGTTGAAATCAATGTTGTCGAGAAAGGAGAATCCAAGAAGTCAGCAGAAGGTGAAGGCATCGGGCCGGCCGATGAGACCGAGTCGAACACCGAACCAGGAAACCAAACCGAAGTTCCGATAGAGGCCAACCCGAGCAGACGACCCGGGAAAGAGCCAATCACTAAGGAAGAAGAATTACTTCTGCAGAAAAAATAGGAACAAAGTAAGAAATGAAAACATGCCGAGCCAATGGAAGATATCGACATAGTAGATGTCGATAGGCAAAACGGTGGGCGCCAGCTCAGAATCAGTCACAAGTTGCAAGAACTGCTCAAATCGGAGCTAATCGAATTTCTTAGCAACAATCAAGATGTGTTTGCGTGGACTCACACCGACATGCCGGGCATCAACCCCAAGCATGTCTGCCAACGTGTTAGAGATTTTTCTAATCGCAAGTCTATGGTGTCAAGTTTTAATATAGTGAAAGTAAGGTTGTCGTATCCACAGGGAATAATTATCGAATTATTGCTAAGTATTATAATATAATAGTCCAATTTTATTTAGAAATTCAAAATTTGATGGAGTTGATTATACTAGAATAACAATAGTAATTTAGGAAACAATTCACAAATAAAAATGAGACTATCCAAATGATCAAATGAATTCTAGAGGTGTGATGAATCTAATTATCCTTTATGTTATCAATATGGTTTATCAATATCAATTACCAATTTATAAGTCAAGATTTCTACAATAATCATTTCCTCCCTCGAGTGCCAAATGATTTTAGATCACAATTGAGAAATCAATATCTCTATAAAAATCACCAATTGAAATCTCAATAAAAACTATGAATCTTAATAAATGACTTCAAAGGATTCACAAATCTCTCAATTCTATGAAATCCTAGGTTATGCTATTTCAAGGTCATGTATTCAATTACCTTTCTCAAGTGTCAAATATGTAGGTCCCAATGGGTGTGAGTGTAAGGTTTAGAAGGGGGGGTTGAATAAACCTTACCAACTTTTCGATTTAGTCCTTTTAAAACGTTCAGAGTTAATACTTCACAGCTGAGTCCTTGATGGACAGCTAAGTTAGTTAATCAGCAGAGTTAGCCACTCAACAGACTCGACTGAGCTGTTGATAGAATAACTTAGCTGTTTTGACTAAAACTTAACTTGACTGTGATATGTTTTCAGCGGAAGACTTAACACCCTTGAATTTGGTTTAAGTTTGTTTCAATACTTGGTTTTAGCACTTTGTTGATTATCAATTGGATAGCAAATTTATCAGCAAATATCAAAATAATATGCAGTAATTAAAGTGCTGAAATGTAAATGACACAATAAATTTTTATAGAGGTTCGAAGATGGGGTAATTCTTCTACTCCTCTCTTCTCCAACTCCTGGAGGAATCCACTAAGTATTTATCAATGTACAAAGTGGTTATCAGTCCAGATGCAAGTCTTGATCACACAGCTGACTTGATCCTTTGGGACTCGATCTGGAGATGCCTTGGTCACGCAGCACCGGCTTCTCGTGCGACTCGACTTCACTTCTTCACAGGCAGGCGCCCTTTGCTACTACAACCCACTTGCTCAAGCTTCTTGGATTTGATCACGAAGCCCTCCAAAACTTGAGACTGGCTCGACCTTGAACCTTTCTACAATCCTTTGTGGAATGTAGACCCCCTTGATTCTTCAAATGTTTCCTCTTCAACGATTGAAGTCGTCTTTCCTTCACGGTGAGTGTTGGATTGATTTCCTTTGTAATGTAGACTTGAGGATTGAGCTTGAATAACTTGAGAATATTTCAGGTTACAGATATTGCCTTTTTGCTTGTAATGGTTTTCTCAGGTAAAAACAAGGTAACCTTTTTCTCAAGGTGATTCTCCAGTCTTTTATAGTGTTCTTTTGAAAATTTGCCCGTTGAAGAGATAGGTTAATTTTCAAAAGACACTTGTGGTCGTTGGCTTGTCTTGTTGCGCTTCTTGGAATTGACATTTCCTCGTATAAATGAGTCTTGACTTTTTCGAACGACACAAGTGCGAGCTTCCCATTGGTTCATTCCTTTTGCACGCTTCGGGATCGAGCACTTTAAGAAAGACAGATGGAAGTATTACTTATTTAAGTAATTTTCTTGACTTACGTAAACGGATCTCTTTCGATTATCTCGACTTGACATTTCCTTGACTTCCCAGGTGACTTGAGTCGACTTTCAATCATGGATGACTCATCCGTCACTTCAACTTGAGACTTGGCTATCTTGAGTTGACTTGACTAACACTTCACTCACCGCATCTCACCGCACCTTGATCGAGTTCTGTCTTCTCTTCTTTGCCACACTCACCCTCGCAATGAGTCTTCCTTCTAGTCTCTAGTTGACTTCTTGCATATTCTCGGCGTAGGCGACTTAACTCACTCTACCAGCCCTATCTATTACAATGCAATTTACAACAAAAATGGGGTGCCAACTTTCTATTCTAAGTTTTACATGGCATTCATCAAAATCTAAAAATTAATTTGCCAACAATTTCTCCTTTTTGATGATGCCAAAACTTAAAACATTCATACAATAATTAAACAAAGAAAGATACGTGCATGACAAATGTAGAATCACGAGAATGCATGCGTAGAATCAATCTTTTATTGATCATAACATTCTTGTTCTTTACACAGCTGTCTACAGAGTGTATCAAAGCTTAAACAGAGCTTAAGGTAACCATGCTATTCTATACTACGCAAGTATAGAAATTATACAATTTTATTCGATGTACAGAGGACTTACATAAAGATGTATTTACATAGTAAAATACATGAAGGGGTGGACAGCAACACTTCATCTCCTTCGCTGCCTCTTTCGTTCATCTGCTTCAGCTTTGTCATCTTCCCTCGACCTTTTTCTTTTCTTTTTTTCTTCTTCAAATTACTTTGTTTTTCTCATAAGCCTTTCTGGCAGCTTCATCTTTTCTTTTCCTTTCTTGTCTCTCTTCCCACAGCTGAGTTTATCTTCTATTTTCTTCTTCGATTCTCTTCACATACTCAACATTGTTCTTGGCCATTTGCAGGTTGGCTACTTCGTCGAATCCAGCCCAATAGATCACTCCTTTCTTGCTTGGATCTATATATTCAATGTTTTTGGGCAGAGGTCTAGTCTCAAACCTCTTCCTCCTCCACTCGCTTCTTCCTCCGCTGCCTGGGCGTGTATTATCTTGGGGCCTTCTTTTTCCCAGTAGAGTGACCCGAGAGTGACTACCGATGGTCTGGCATGTCTGTCGCTTCTTCACATAGCTTGAGGCCTTTTTCCCAATACAAATCCCGAGGATTGAGCCATGGACATATTTGCGAAGTAACCCTGGATGCGGCGTCTTGAATTCATCAACGAGATCTTGGCTCGGTTCCCGATGTCCGAAATGGCATAGGTGTCTCTGCATCATTGGAATGTCTCCATGTTGTTTTAGTATATCAATAACTCGGGCATCCATCTTTCCTTCCACCTCCTTCATCCCCTCGCTTCGCTATTTTTCGCTTTTTTCCATGGGTATGCTGCGGAGTGTTGGAGTGGCGAGTCATTGGGAGTTTCTTTGATATCATCGGACAAGAAGACCTTGTTGGGGGTTTTAGCAATCATCGTGGTTATATCTTTCGAACCTTCCCCTCAACGGGTTTTCCTTCTTCTCTCTCTCTTAGTTCTTGGTGTCTTCTCCTTCATAGTCATTGCGTCCTTCTTCTCGAACTTCGAACCTTTCAACGCCTTTAGGTATTCCTCTTCCCCCTTTTTGGCATCATCAAAGAGAGAGGAACCCCGAAACAAGTGTGTCGTGAAGTCTAAGCGATCGATAATCGAGTTATGCTTCGAATCTGCTGCGGAGTATGCTGCACGGAATTCAAAGCGAGTGGCGTTGGATTCAGCTGCCACCAGCTTCATTTCAGCCATGAGGAAGCTGAATTTCTTCTCCATGTTCTCCTCTACGCGCAGAAGCTCTTTCTTATGAAATTCACGCAGCAGTTGCATCTCTGTGTTGTTAGATTCATGCATTTGATCGATGTTTTCTTGCATTCTGTTCTTCATATCAGCATTCTCAGCCCGCCAGACTAGCAATTTATTGAACAAAGTTCTGAAGTATCGAATTGTCTGTTGTTGTTGCCACCATTCCCGGATCCTGTAATTATTCCTCACAGATCGGCAGTAATATTTGCGTCTCGGTTATCCAGTCTCATGTCCAGTGAGGCCTGGTGCCTCTCCATCTTCTCTATCTCTGCAAATATGGCCTTGAAAACTTCTCGAACCTCGGTGGCGGCCAAGCGTCAAAAGTCAAAGTCTGCTTTGGGACGATGGTGTCATTGGAATAACGGGATCGGAGTTTATGGAAACGTTCTTGATCTCGAGATGATTCTTCAAGAAGGTCGACACTCTGCAGAAAAAGGGAAACGATTCTTCAAACGGATCATCACGGACAACGGGGAATATGTTCAATGGTAACTCGTGCCCGTGATGTGCCCGGTTAAATGTCGATTTTGTCATGCGGCTTTGGTAGCTGCTTGTGATTGGTATGTGTGTCACCGTGGGTCTGTTGGGGGTTTTGACCCGGTGGTGAGCCTCGGTATCTCAACAACCGTCGGTCTCACCGGTTTTTCCATGTGAGTTGGTGGTCCTCGGCCGATCGATGGCGTCATCGGACGATGATGAGATTTGCATGGGTGGCTCATCATCAAAATTAAAGGTTTGGTGAGTAGCCTTAAGGTCGGTCTTACTCGTGCTTGGGAGAACATCCTCACCGAGTCTTTTGGATTGGCAATAAGGGATGACTCGAACCGTCTTCACCTTCGGATCCCGGAAAGGTTACATCGGGATTGTCTTGGGAATCGTGAAGAGCACTTATCTCCTTTTCATATGGATCAATGATAGTAGGAGGGATGTTACGTGCTTCCGTCTCTTTACCCCGGAAGTCTCAACCTCCCGTTGGCCTTCATTACCTCCCCGCAATCTCAAGCTGCGCGAGGCTTTGGATCCGATCCCTTCGACAATGTCACTCTTGGGGTCTTCGAGGTGGCATCCACCGAGTCTCAACTCCATGGATTGCACTTTCATTGCCAGTGTTAACTCCCGGGCGCTTCCTTCCGTGCCGATCGCATCGCATCGGCGGCGTCATTGACTGCGAGTAGTTGGCACTTGGTGAGAGTCTCAACTGTCCGAGCTTCTTTAGTGACAACTTTGTGTTTCGTTTTCTTTTTCCTTCTCCACTTCGCCTCCTAGATTCGTTGTGGAGTCATCTGCAGCAACCTCCGACCTAGCTGCAGTGGAGGGAGTTTTCCCCTCACCGGCACACCACCGAGTGACTTGATTGGAGTCACTCGTCTCCGGACTCCCATTGTTCCCTTTGAGTATTCAACCGTTGGGGCGGTGGTAAGACACCTTCATTAGGGGTTGGCTCGACTGGGGTCCCCACAATCCCAGTTTCATCGCCAGTTCCCTTAACACCTTCTTCTGAGTGAGCAGGGGAAGTGGTGGCAGCAACAACTGTGGCAATATGCTGCACCACACCCATCGGATCAATCTCCATCTGTGATGTGGAAGACTCCACTGGTCCTTCCAATAACCGTTGCTCATGTAGGACCTTAGATTCCCGCATGGCTTGCTGCATCTCCAATTCTTCCTAGCGGCGGTAGGGTCCGAGATCCTCATCACTCCCGGAGAGAATGTCAAGATGAGGATGTGTATGATCGGTGGTTCCAGTAAAGGGACAAATCGGCCTTTTCACGAGCTTGACTTCTTCTACGCGATCTCGCTTCTCCTTGTCTTTGAAGATCTGCAAGATATCCGTGCGATTTTCTTCATCCAGTGCTTGGACCACAGTGGTCTATCCGAGAAAGTTCAACAGTTTGTCTTCTTCTTCAATAAATTCTGGTCTTTGGAACTGTTCCTTGGATCGACTCAGCTTCCACTTCCTCCATTCTCGCAGACGATTTTGGATGTCTGGATATGGTGGGGATAGGATTATCACATCATCATCATCTTTATCATCTTCTCCCTGCTGTCCCTCGTTCTCAGGGATTGAAGGTAGCAAACTTTGGTGCTTCACACCCTCAGTAGCGTCTGTTGCAGGAGGGGATACAACCCTGTCAACAGGAGAGTTTGCTTTCTAGGCTACTTCTTGTGTCTCAGTTGTTCTGACTACAGCTGTGTCTTCAATTTGCCTCTGCTGATTGGCTTCAGGAGACTCTACTTCTCCAGTTGTCTCCGCGATCTGTTCCAGCTGAGTGGCAGACTCAGCTGTTTTATCAGCTCTGATCGCTTGAAAATTCTTCTCCTTTTGGTCCTTACCAGAGGAATTTCTAGTTCGGATGCAGTTTCCTCCGAGTCCTGGGCGGCGGGGGCCGATGTTGTTGTCTTTTTCTGAAGAGCTGGCTTTCTAGGCTTGTCAGTCCTCCTTTTCTTGACAACTAGAGAAGGTATTTGAGGTTCCTTCTCCACTGCGGCTGCAGGGGCAGGTGACTTGGTTGCAGGGACAGGTGCATCTTTTGTTTTCTTTTTCTTTGCCGCAGGGGCAGCAGTCTTCTTTGTAGCTGCTTTGGGGCAACTTTCTTCTGGAGGGAGGAGGTGACAACTGTTTCTTCAGGGCCAGCTGATTCCCCCTCACTCGTATCAGCCCTCTTGGCGTATGCTCGCTTCTGTGCTCCGGAAAGGTTAGACCGGAACATTTTCTTATTGACATGGAATGCCTTTCCATGTCGAAGAGGGACTCCTTTAACTTCCATTATCCGGCCAATCACCAGTCCGTACCCCAGGGATCATCCAAACGTACCATCCTCCTTGAAGGATTTATTCCCAATATTCTGGTAGAGTCTGCTGTATACAAACTCAGCCCAGTTCACCTTCTTTTCTTCAATGATCGCAGCCATTCACGATCGAACTTAGTTTTGACACCGGTTAAAGCTTCCAAATTTGATGTCTATGCATTTGACAACAATGTCCATCAATTTGTGGTAGTCCTCTTTCAACAGCTTCTTGTCAGCTGTGTAGACAACCTTCGCAGCACAGTCAGGCTTGGCTACTTCCTCCCAGGCAGCAGCCAGGTTAACATCAGCTTCATAAATCTCCGGCACTCCTTCCGCCGGCAACGAACAGTGTTCTGCTAGATCCTTGGCAGTGATGGTGAAATCTTTCCCGTGAACAGAGGACTTGATGCCCTCATCGTGAACTTCAGCATTCACGTAGAACTGTGCGACCTCCTCCACGTAGGTCATTTGAAACTCCATCTACAAGAAGGGTTTTAGTCCTGATTTTTCCAACTTCTCTGCTATTTTCTTCACAAGGGTTTCGTTTGACCCTTGTTTGATCATGCCCTCGAAGTCCACAGTAGATCCCGTGTGGATTTACTTTCCCAACTTGACAAAGTCGTAAGTAGATGCCATTTCTCGAAGATTCACCAAATGAAACCTTGAAGATGAGCTTTGAAGATTTGTAGGGTTTTGAGAGTAAAAATGCTTTCTTTGCTTGAGAGAGATGAACAGTTTTGGTAAAGTGAGAGAAAATCGGACGAAGTGGTATATGTATGGGTTACGAAAGGACGTGTAGGTGGTTTTTGAAATTTGATCAAGATCAACGGCTCAGATTTTGCACGCCGATTAACATTTAATTTCTCGCATTTAATGCGGCAACATTTATATCCAATCATAAGCTTGGTATGCAGCTTTTGACTGTACACATCATAATTATGCTGACGTCATTCTTAAAAACATTCCCGCTTAGTAAAAATGACTGCGTTTTTGTCGCTTTGCTCCTAAATGACTTAGCTTATTCCTTAGCTGATTTAACTCTTCTCTCTTTGCACATAAGCACTCAGCTGTCAGCTAACTCGATGCAGCTGATTCTCCGATACGGCTGATTCACTTAGCTGATTCAAGAGTTCAGCTCTTTTTCATCTTTTCATTTTCCATCTCTTTTCTTTGACTCTTCTGAGTGTCAACTCAGCTCAATTAACCCTAATTCATGCTTGAGTTCTTCAAATCTTGATTCACATAATGGTTTTGTGAATATATCAGCTAACTGCTTATCAGTTGAGATATATTCCAAGGTGATGTCCTTCTTTTCAACATGATCTCATATGAAGTGATATCTGACATCAATGTGCTTTGTTCTTGAGTGCAACACAATATTTTGGGTGATTGCAATTGCACTTGTGTTATCACACATAATTGGAATTTCCTTTTCTTCAACTTCATAGTCTCTCAGCTGCTGTCTCATCCACAAAACTTGGGCACAACAGCTGCCCGCAACTATGTATTCTGCTTCAGCTGTGGAGGTGGCTATTGAATTTTGCTTCTTGCTAAACCAGGAAATTAATCTATTTCCAAGCATTTGACATGTACCTGAGGTACTTTTCCTGTCAACTCTACATCCAGCATAGTCAGAGTCTGAATAACCAATTAGTTTGATTCCTCCTTCCTTTGGATACCATAATCTAACTTCTTGACTTCCTTTCAAATATCTCAAGATTCTCTTGGCTGCAGTCATGTGGCTTTCTTTTGGGGCAGATTGAAATCTGGCACATACACGTACATCAAAAGTGATGTCTGGCCTGCTTGCTGTGAGATACCATAATCCTCTTCTCATGCCTTTAGTGCCTCAAACAATAACCACCTTGGCTCTTGGATCATCTATTCTGGAGCAACTAACCACATGACTCAACCACATGACTCATTGTTCTCTTATATTCTCTACATATAGCCCATGCTCTAGTAGTAGAAAGATTACAATAATGCTAATCTGACACAAGTCAGTGGAGATAGCTACAATAATCAGGAAAAGTTCACCAAGGAGATAAACAAAGACGACATAGAACGACTAAAATCTCTACTCGACTCCCTTGAGAAGCCATCTGGTATGTGTTCATTTGCACATTCAGGTATGTCTTCCTCTTCTCATGCCTTTAGTGCCTCAAACAATAACCATCTTGGCTCTTGGATCATTGATTCCGGAGCAACTAACCACATGACTCATTGTTCTCTTATATTCTCTACATATAGCCCCTGCTCTAGTAGTAGAAACATTACAATGACAGATGGGTCTTTTGCTACTGTAGCATGTCTTGGAGATGTACATATAACTCCATCCCTAATTCTCAAAAATGTTTTACACATTCCTAAACTCACAACAAATCTGATCTCTGTCCAACATCTCACAAAAGATTTGAACTTTAGTATGACGTTTTTACCCAACTCGTATTTTTGAGGATCGAGCTATGGGGAGGACGATTGGGCATGCTAAGGAAAGCAGTGGTCTCTATTACCTTGATTTGCAAAATAAAAAAGAGAACCATAGGGTTGACACACCAGCCTCTCTATTGTCCGATACGAAGTGCCATTAAAAAACCAAATTTGGCTTCTTCATTTTCAATTCGGGCATCCATCGTTTAGGATTTTGAGTGTTATGTTACCTTCATTATTTAAGGATATTGATGTCAGTCAATTTCATTGTGATGTTTGTGAGTTTACTAAACACAAACGGTTGTCTTTTCTTTCAAGCAATAAAAGATCTTCATTTGCATTTCAACTATTGCATACTAATATTTGGGGGCCATCAAGAATTTCGAAAATATCAGGGGCTAAATGGTTTGTCACATTTATTGATGATTGCACTCGTGTGACATTGGTTTTCTTGTTAAAGCAAAAATCTAATGTTAGCACAGTTGTTCCTCCTATCTTTCATGACATGATAAAAAACCAATTTTGGGTTAAAATCAAAAGGATAAGGTCAGACAATGCTAGAGAATATTTGAATCAAGTCTTATCTCCTTATGTTCAAAAAGAAGGGATAATACATAAGTCCTCTTCAGTGGCGGATCCAAGATTTTGAAAATGGGGGTGCGATAGATATTAAAAAAATGTGCATGTAAATATTGGTTTATATTTAAAGCACAAAATACTGTTTAAAATTTTGTAAAAATTGATCATGTAACGGTACATGAAAAATTAATAGAAATATATAAAAGAAATAATTAGGGCAATTAAGAAAACCAGAGACAACAAAACATAGTTATGGTAACATTATTGATATTATTAGATAATTTTTATGATATTTTTAGTTTTGTAGGTTTTGACTTTTGCCATGATTTATTTATTCAAATTGTTAATTCAATCTTTTATTTTTTGAAATTTTATTATGGGGATTTGTATTGTTTTATTTGGGATTTTCTATCTTTTTTGGGTAAAAATAGGGGTACAAATTTATCATTATTTTTTTTTACTAAAAGATATTATTGGATTATTCTAATTTGTTCCCCCCAAATTTGTACATAGATCTGCCAGTGGTCCTCTTGCATTTATACACCCCAACAAAATGGAGTGGCAGAAAGAAAAAATGGCCATCTCTTATCAACAACTCGTGCATTGTTATTTCAAAGAAATGTTCCTAAATACTTATGGGGTGAAGTCGTTCTTACATCTGCTCATTTGATAAACCGTATCATCTCGAGTTCTTGATTTTAAAAGTCCCTTGGAAATTTTTTCAAATTTTATTCCAGATTTTGTATTTCATAATCAATTATCACCTTGAGTGTTTGGGTGTGTTTCATTTGTTCATATTCATTCTCATGGTCGTAGTAAACTTCATCCTCGTGCACTTCGTTGTGTTTTTATAGGGTATTCCCCAACTCAAAAAGGATTCAAATGTGATCATCCATAATCTCGAAATTTTTTTACCTCCGCTGATGTTACTTTTGTGGAAAATGAAAGTTTTTTTCTTATCTTCAAAAGATACTTACTAGTGAAGATAAAGATCATGATCTTGGTTTTTAATGGACTTACCAACCCAAACCATTCCCTTACCTATACCCAAGCCACAAAAACAACCTGAACTAGGAATATTTGAGCCTCAAAAACAGCCTGGAACACTTGAACCTCAAAAACAGCCTGAACTTGAAGACGACACGCATCCTGAACCTATGATGGCAATGCAACCTCAAAACGCTCAATGAACCTATGCAGACCGAAACCATTGCAAGTTTACTAAAGGAAAATAGGTTCCACCGCTAAACCGAAGCTAACTCAAATGTCCAAACCAACTCATGAAAATGAGGTAAATACAGAGCTCATATTATTGATACACCGATACAACTATTCCTAACTTGTTTTCTTCTCAAAAAGACAATCTGATTTACCTATCGCGATAAGAAAAGGCACTCGAACTTGTACAAAATATCCATTATCTCACTTTGTTTCATTTGAAAAACTTTCTCCATCACATAAAAGCTTCCTCACTCATCTAAACTCTATCACCATACCACACACTATCTGAGGCATTAGGTAAAGAAGAATGGAGACAGACCATGAAAGTGGAAATGGATGCACTTGAAAAGAACAAAACTTGGGAATTGGTGGAATTACCGAAAGTAAAATAAGCTGTTGGATGCAAGTGGGTGTTCTCTTTGAAGTATAAAGTTGATGGCTCACTTGAACGTTATAAGGCGAGATTAGTTGCAAAGGGTTATACACAAACATATGGAGTGGACTATGAAGAAACATTTGCACCAGTGGCCAAGATGAATACAATTAGGATACTGTTGTCATTGGCAGCCAACTTTGGTTGGATTTTACATCAATTTGATGTGAAAAACGCCTTCCTACATGGAGACCTTGAGGAAGAGATCTACATGGTTAGACCTCCAGGGTTTGATGTCGATGTTGTGGTAAAGAAGGTTTGTAAGTTAAAGAAGGCATTGTATGAGTTGAAACAATCTCCAGGAGCACGGTTTGGGAGGTTCACAAAAGCAATGTTGGGAATGGGCTACAAACAAAGTCAAGACGATCACACATTATTTGTGAAACACTCGACCACAAAGGGAATAACTGCATTATTAATGTCTGTGGATGATACTGTTGTTACTGGAAATGATGTAAAAGAACAAGAAGCACTCAAGAAACATCTTGCAAAGGAGTTTGTAATAAAAGATCTAGGCAAGTTGAAGTATTTTTTGGGTATAAAAGTTGCTCGTTCAAAGGAAGGAATATTTGTATCACAACAAAAATATGTTCTCGATCTTCTTACAGAAACTGGAAAAATAGGTTGCAAATCAGCAGATATACCAATAGAAGATAACCACCAATTACATGAAGCTCTTGAAGATGAATCAGTAGATAAAGGGATGTATCAACGCTTAGTTGGAGACTGATTTATCTCTCTCATGCTAGACCTGATATAGCGTATTCAGTGAGTGTGGTTAATCAATTCAAGCACAATCCAAAAAATGTGCATCTTCAAGCCGTATATTGTATTTTACAATATTTGAAAGGTAGTCCAGGCAGAGGGATTTTATTCAAGAAAGGAGCAAACATGAGCTTGGAAGCATACACATATTCAGACTATGAACGTTCGGTGGTGGATAGAAGGTCGACATCAGGTTATTGCACGTTTTTAGGAGGGAATCTAGCTACTTGGAAAAGTAAAAAACAACCAATTGTGGCTAGATCAAGTCACGGCGAGTGAGTTTCGAACAATGGCACAAGGAATTTGTGAACTACTGTGGCTTAAGATAATTCTAGATGATCTTAAAATTCCTTGGGATGGACCAATGAGGTTGTATTGTGATAACAAGTCCGCCATCAGCATCGCTCATAATCCCGTGCAACATGATCGAACAAAACATGTGGAAGTTGATCAACACTTTATAAAGGAAAAACTTGACAGTGGATTAATTTGCACTCCATATGTTTCAACAGAAGGTCAACTTGCCGATGTTTTAACAAAAGGACTACATGGAAACACATTTCAAAAGATCATCGGCAAAGTCTGCGAATAAAAACATATATTCACCACTTGAGGGAGTGTTGGAATATCTCCAGATCACAAAAATATCCAAGGATCATAGGAAATCATAGGAAAGATTATATTTGAATTTATATTTTCCAGATTTAGTTAGATATATTCCTGATATTTTATTCTTTCCATAATGTATAGATATATCAGATTGTATATAAGCATAATCACTGCTGATGTATTTTTTAACTTCCTCAATGAAATTCATATTATAATTTCTTACATGTTCCACTAGAAAGGACAATGTCAAAAATTAAACCAACTTATTATTGCCCTAAAATCAAAATCAAATATTATTAGAGCTTGAGCTGTTCAAGAAAAACCTGATCTGCAGTAAAAATAATAAAAGTTGCCTCATGCAGCAATAAAACATTTACAAAGTAGTTTTGCCATTTTGCCAGGAAATTAGTTTCTCTTTTTCTGATCAACTTTGAAACAAGTGGAAATCTTGAGAATAACTGGAATTGGAGAAAGCACAACTCATGAAACCCAAATCAACACGAACCAGGATCTAAAAATTCAGTTCAATTTCAAGTTCACATCACCATCCTGCTCATATATCGTAACCTCAATTTCCAAAACATTAATATAGCATACAAGACCCTAAACATTTCCGAAAAAAATAAAACCTTCTAAGATCCAACAAACTATAAAACAACACGCAAATATCAAAAAGGAAATAATAAACAAAAAAATGTAGAAAATTTATTTTCAACATCATCATCATCTGCATGCATGCGCATAATTAATTGAAAATGAGAGCAAAAAACTCACCGCTTGTGTATATATTCACGTTCCATTAGAAAGGATCAAAGGACGATGCTTGAAAACCTTCAAATGACTTCTTTACCACCTTTCCGATTCTATTTTCTCCACAGAAAGAGACGGAATAACCAAAACGGCCTTTCAGTTTGTGTTGTCTGAGAGAGAGAGTTTGAAGGAGATTTACAGAGAGAAATGCAAGAATGAAATCGAAAACCCCCTACTGAGAGGGAATGCAAATTAAAATTGGAAAGAATTGGGGAAGATTCAATTAGATTCTCTGCCGTTACTAGTATTATTAAAAATCCACTGAATTCAATTCATTGAATGAGATTGGGCTATAAGACGATTTTTACCTGGGCTCCGTTAACTTGGTGGTGATAACCGAAATTGATACTGAAGCCCAAAATGAACGTACTAATTAATAAAACTTTTTGGTCAGATCTTCTTGGGAATGTTTACCGTGTATGTAGGAGTGTCATTGGGCCGAATCCAAATTCAAACGGATTTTTGTTTATTATTATTTATGTTTAATTGCCATTATGAGAAAAAAAAATTGTTATAAGATACCATGGAAAATATTTAGACGTGTTACTTATAAGTTATGTATTTCCATTCAAGAAGAACTTATAAATTATGTATGTGTCTCACGATAATGACAATTTATTGAAACCAGAATTGTCAATAATGACTATACATCTAATCATTCAGTCCTTAGCCCAAACTGGCTTGGTGAGGTCCAGTGGATAAAGTTTAGTCAATATTGAGCTTGTTCTTTTATTTTGTGTTTTATTTTATTAAGTTGGAAGGAGCTTAGGGGAGGGGATCAAATTGGCTGAAAGACTCAGAGTTCAAACCATAATCAACACCAAACAAAAAAGGTAGGCAATGTACCGCTTAAGCTACAAGACTCGTGGCCAGTATAAGCTTGTTAAATCGACTTATGAGAAAATAAAAGGGGTATAGTATGTAAAAGTCTATATTACTCATGAAGATTTTAATATTGTCATGGAACATCTTATTATTTTTATGTTTTTTGAATATAAGTCATGGAACTAGGGATGACAAAATTTTCGTGGAGAACTATCCCTGTTGGTACCTGAATAAATTGGGACGGGGAATCCCCAATTAATTCGGGTATCAGAGTAGGGATGGGAATCCCCACATCCCATCCCCCCGTACCCGATTAGATGAAACGGGAATTCTCCGTCCCCGTCCCCATTCACCAATATATATATATATATTTATATATATGCATATATATTATTAATATTAATTATGTTTATATTTTTTTATTGTATTAAATTGTAAAATTAAACCCCATTCTTTCAGTCCTAATGTCAATCAAGAGGCTAAACTCGATCTATCTTTCCGACGACCTTACCTTAGCTGGATCTCGCTGGTGCCACCTAAACGGTATGATTTTTAATTTTTAAAATTATAAGACTTTGTATTTTGAAAATTATAGTATTTAACTCAATTTGTTAAAGTATTTTATATTGTGGAGTTATTATAAAATTAACTAGTGATTCATGATATTTTAATTATTAACTATTTTAAGTAAAAAAGCATATTTTTTTAATAATAAATACAAAACGGGACCCCGAATCCCTGCGGGGATCCCGTTCCCCGAACGGGGATTCCCCATTCCCGTATCAAATGATCAAAACGGGGAATTGTATGAGGACATTATTTGAAATGGGATTCGCTCTGTTCCCGCCCATTGCCATCCCTACATGGAACATCTTATTAGGTCACTTATATAATATTTTTTAGAGTGATAAAAAAGGGCCATACACAAAACTTTAATAAAAATAGACATTAAATGGAGACATTCTATATATTCTTTTGCAAACCTCAAAGATGACTGTTAGGTATCGACCCCGCCGTATGCCGAAATAGCCGCTGCCATTAAAGACGATTTTACAAGCCTAACGAATAGCCTATTACAATAAATCGCCTACGGGATAGGGATTACGGGATTACAGTCCGGTTCTACAATAAAGCTATAAATTACAAATGATAACTAAATATTACAAGCTAAAACCAAAACTCCTCGAATCAGCCCGTAACCTGAAAAAAAACAAAATATAAGCGATAAATACAAAAATATAAGTCGAGAATTACTACGATTTACCGAACACGAACGCCGCCACAAAGGCCGTTGAGGCTCGAGTCTAGAAGCTCGATTTCACCTCGGGAGAGTCGGCTCGAAAACATTGCAATGGCCCTCAAAATGTCGTAGCAATCCAAGGCAAGACCGGAAGGTGGAGTTCACGAAGAATCAACCCAAGAGCATCCTAACCCACAAAGGAATCGGAACGCAACAACACCCGAATAGTTGAAATCGCCCAACTCTCCAAACTACTCCTGGTCAATCGGCACACACAGGACTACTGGAGTATTATGTCTCAAAGTCTCACTAAGAAACTCTCAATATTTCACAGAGAAATGAAGAAGAAGAAGTGCAAGCTCAATATGGAGAGAACTAGAGTTTTGGGGGAGCAACTTTCGGCTGATCCTATGTAGGGTTTAGGAGTTGGAATATATTAAGGTGTTGAGGCCATCCTCAAGTGGGTTAGTAGCTTCTTGGGCTTGAAATGTAGTTGGGCTAACAATAAGAATATTGGGCCACAAACCAACATTCTCCACCTCGCCCAATGCTTAGGTTCACATGACACAAGAGGTCACCAACAACAATCATCATCGCTTTAACCTTCCTCACTATACACAAAGTACAAGAGGAATCAAGTTATAGCAAGCACAAAGCAAGCTATAACAAAATAGTGTAGTATCTGTTATGTTCAAATCACCAGTATCACGATTCAAAATTTTCGAGACATGAAAGAAATTTACTCACCTAGGTAAACATTTCGTACCCATATCGCCAGGATTGAACTCGGAAGGAATCTTTTCAAGGTTAACTAAGCCTTTAGCAATAATATCACGAATGTAATGAAATCTTACATCTATATGCTTAGTTCTATCATGAAACACAGGATTCTTGCAAAGTTGGATACCGCAGTTGACTATCGAAAAATACAACAACTTCATCTTTAAGAAAACCAATTTCGAAATTAAACCTTTCAACCACACAACTTCTTTTAAAGCTTGACAACAACATACTCGTATTCAAAGAGTTGAAAGTGCAACAATGTGTTGTAATTGAGATTTCCACTAATGCATGAACCACACAATGTAAACACATAAGAAGTTGTAGATTTTCTGTTATCCCTATCATTTGCGTAATTAGAATCCACATATCCTACCAATTTCACACCTTCGGAGATTTACAAATTTCAAACCAAAGTTCACAGATGTTTTAAATACCTTAAAAGCCATTTAACAAAGACTCCAATGTACCATACCAGGATTAGACATGTATCTACTCAAGCAACTAACAACATATGCAATGTCGGGGCTAGTCTAACCATAAGATACATCACGGATCCAATAGCATTGGAATAAGGCACATTTTTCATACAACTCAAATCATGTTCGCTTTTAGGAGACTTTTTTACTCAAAACAAAATGGGCGTGAGGAACATTCATAGGATTTGCGATTGACATAGAAAATTTACTCAAAATCTTTTCAACATAAGAAATCAAGTTAAGAAAAACAATTGAGTTTTTCCTATCTCTAACAATGTTCATTCCTAAAATCCTATTTGCATCTCCTAGATATTTCATGTCAAATTTAGCACTCAAGCAATTTTTAACATGCTCAATTGATTTAATGTAGGAACTTATCAACAACATATCATCAACATAAATCAACAAGAAGATAAAGCGCGAAGCATTTTCTTTAAAATACAAGCAATGATCATAACTACTTTTTTAAATTTTAAAGAAAGCATGCATTCATCAAATTTCTTGTTCCATTGTCTAGGAGATTGTTTCAAACCATACAAGGATTTTTAAGCAAACAAACATGATCGGGTTTCTCACAACAAAACCTCAGTCGTCTCATGTAAATCTTTTCTTCTAACTCCCCATGCAAAAACGCAGCTTTAACATCCATTTGTTTTAATTCCCAATTAAATCAACAACTAATGCAAGCATGATTCTAACAATTGTAAACTTAACAACAAAGCAAAGATTTCTGTATAATCTATCCCTTCTTTTTGAGTAAATCCCTTAGCCACAAGTCTAAATTTTTATATCTAACGATTCATTTTCATTCTTGATTTTAAACAACCATTTACAATCCACAAATGAAACAATTTTCGTGGTTTAGGCACAAGAATCCAAGTATTGTTAACATGCAAAAGAGTTCATCTCATCTTTCATAGCATTTAACCAATCGTGATTTGTTCGACTTTAAGGCTTCTTGATAAGACTTAGGTTCATTACCATCAATAGACTCAAACACACTACAAGCAAATGAAGCCATGTGAAAATCATCAAATTTAGAAGGCGATCAGAGTTTCGTCTTTCTCTATCTCTAGCAAGTTGATAATCATGCAAATCAACATTTTCATTTTCGTTCACATCAACTAAATCATCATGCACAACATTTTTCATGATTTTCGGCACATCATTCGCAATGTTTGATTTTCGTGCAAACTTTCGGTTTCAACATGCATATTTTCGATTCATCAACATGACTCAAACCAGGCAATTGCTCCACCTTATTTGGAGCATCTTCGAGTTTAGACAAAGGCAAAGAAGCGATTTAACAAGGAAAATCGATTCATTAAAAATGACATCTCTGCTGGTTATAGTTTTAAAAACCCAGGTTCACCCCTAAGCCACAACCTATATCCTTTCACCCTTTCAGGATATCCTAAAAAACACATTTTTTGGATCTTGGTTCAAGTTTATCAACCATTTGATGAACAAATGCAAAGACAACCAAATACCTTCAAGTTTGAAAAATCAATTTCTTTACCGAGAAAAATAGATTCGGACATTTTCCTTTCAAAGGCACAGACGGTGATCTATTAATCAAATAAGCGTATGTATGAACAAACTTTTCACCCTTAACCTTTTTGAAAGTCCCGAGGAAGCAAGCATGCTCCTGGACCGCTTTCAAGTAAGGTTCTATTCATACGCTTCAAAGAACACCATTCTGTTGAGGCGTATAAGTCACGATTTATGCCTTGAATACCAAATTCAAGACATAAGTTGTCAAACAAATTATTGCAAAATTCGAGCCCATTATCCGTCCCAAGAGTTTTAATCCTTTTTCCGGTTTGATTCTCAATCAACATTTTCCGATTTTAAATTTTTCAAACACTTGATTTGTTTTTCATTAAGAAAACCCATACTTTTCTTGAAAAATCATCAATTATAGATAGAAAATATCTATTTCCACCTTGGGTGGTTCACTAGTGGACCCCACACATCAAAGATGCAAATATTCAAGAATGTCGAACACATACCGATTTGGGAATGGGGAAACAAGGAACTTGACTCTAGATTGTTTACCAAGCACACATGAATCACGAAAAGGCATACAAGACAACTTGTCTTTTCCAAAATGCAACCCATTTTTATGCAAAATTTCAAGTCCTTTAAGACTCATGTGACCTAAATTTTTATGCCATAGATCGGTTTTATCGCTTTGGACAGAATTCACAGAATTATGCACATAAGATTCATGTTCGATTCAAGATTGCAAACATACAAGTTCCTTTTCTTTTCACTTTGAAAATAACAAGTTTCCCTTCAAAATTTTCATAACTCCTTTGCCCCATCTACCTTCTAACCCATCATCCTCTAATGCAAAGACATGAAATCAAATTGTTACAAAGATCGTGCACATGTCTCACATTTTTCAAAGTTAAAGCATATCGAGATTCGAATTTTAAGCATACATCACCAATCCCAGCAATTTTACTCTGTTTTTCATTAGCCATCAAAACAGAGCCATTCACAACTTCTTTATAATTAGAAAACAAATTTCTAAAAGGTGTCATGTGAAAAGTACAAGCAGAATCAATTAACCATTGACATGTAGATTTAGGTGAAACAAAATTCACATAATCACATAGATCATAAACCATAAACACATCACCCGTACTTCCACTAGTTGAAGTCATATTAGCCTGATCATTGGATTGGTAATTATTAAAATTCTGATTTTGCTTTCCTTTAGGACAATTCCTAATGTAATGACCATGTTCGCCACAATTGTAACATTTCCTATTATTATTAGGCCTAGTTTTACTTTTTCCCTTCTTTTTACCAAAAGACTGGTTTTGGTTATTAAACCTCGTTTGAGACCGACCCCTAATATGCATAACTTCACTAGAACTTTGTTTACTACCTCTACTAACTTTTAAATCAAGTTCCTTGCTTTTTAAGCCATTAACAACAGTGTCAAGAGTAATAGAATCTCTACCATACTTAATAGCGATTTAACATCACCATGCGATTCAGAATTGCATTTAAAAGCACAATAGGGGTGTAATCATCAATGTTCTTATCACTATCAATTTAATATCTTGAATTAATTTGGTGAACACATCAAGATTTTCATCAATATCTTTGTTTAAATCCAATTTAAACCTAAAGAATTTTTCTAGCAAAAACAATTTACTAGGCAGTGATTTTTTCGTATATAATTCTTCCAATTTTTCCCATAATTCTTTAGCGATTTGATTGACTTGACCAACCTTCCTAAGCACAGAGTCGAAAGATTCAAGATAATAGAAGAGTATGCATATTCATCGTTTTGACTTTGGTTTCTTTAGTATCGGTGGACGCATAAGAATTATTAATAGCTTTATACACCTTTTGCTGAATTAAAATACCTTTCATTTTTTGTTTCCAAATAGAAAAGTCGGATTTACCATTAAACGGTTCAAGATGATAACCAGACATGCCAGCCATATTAAAACACAGCAGTTAATAATATAGCAAACCACAAAATCAACAATGTCACAAAAAATGGCAAATCCACACAAATACAGAGAATATAGCGGAAGCAATTAACTGGGCCACAAAAAATGAGAGAATTGAAAATCAAGCAAACGGACAGCAAGCTCTAAAGCAAAAATGAAGGTTCACACAGCAACCTAATATATTCTACAGCACGTAATCCCAATACAGAAAATTGCGGCAAGCGGTATTTAAGCTACAAAAGCAATAAACCCGCTACAAGCGGTATTTAAACTACAAAAGCAATAAACCCGCTACAAGCGGTATTTAAGCTACAAAAGCAATAAACCCGCGGCAAGCGGTTACGCTCTGGCGCAAAAGAAAGAGAGGTTCAAGCCGCTTTACTAGAGCAAAACTCTACGGTAAGAGTTTCGTACCACCACAACGGAGGAGCTCTGATACCACTGTTAGGTATCGACCCCGCCGTATGCCGAAATAGCCGCTGCCATTAAAGACGATTTTACAAGCCTAACGAATAGCCTATTACAATAAATCGCCTACGGGATAGGGATTACGGGATTACAGTCCGGTTCTACAATAAAGCTATAAATTACAAGCTGAAAATCTGGAAATAATAGGACAGAATAAATGCCACAAAAATACCAAATAGGAGCTCCGGTCACGAAGACCGTTAAGGCTCGGGACTTGGAGCCCGATTCCGGCCTCTAGTTAGCTCGGCTCAGGAATACCTATTTTCGGCCTCTCACAATCGAGCAATCCAAGGTGCAGGCCCGAAAGGTAGCCTCACACAATCCAGACCCAAAAACACGAATGCCCAAGAACACCGATTTCCTACAGGGACTGACCGAAACCGACCGGGACTGACCGAGCCGACGTGCACCTACGAAAGGTGCCGACCTGCGTATTTCCCCACAAGATTCCGAAAGACCTCACAAAGAGAAGAATCATATACAACTCACAAAAGACTCCAAGTTTCACTTAGAAACTTAAAGAAAAGAATAAAACACTTTTGTTGGGAATATGTAGCAGAGATCGAGAGTCAGAGAATGAGGGAATGTTTTTTTCCTTGGCTTCATTCGGCTGATTGGGGAGTGAGAGTATAAATACATGAATTGATGGATGAGATCATTTCCCTAAAATGGATGGACAAGATCAGTCAAGGGCACTACATATATGGGCCTGGATTGTTGGGCTGAGGAGAATAAGTAATGGGCCAACAATTACCAACAATGACTTAAGAAACGGCAGAATCTACGTAAAGATAACCATGAATAGAATATGAATTGGAATGAAGAAAACTATGCAAGTATGAAATTTTCCATGTAATTAATAATGGGCTAGCTTTATTGTAAACTAAAATGGGAAAAAACCAACCCCTTTTCCAAGTGTTGTCGTAAAAGAATAACAATTCCACTTTCTTGGGGAAAGCCATAAGGTAGTTTTCCTCGTTTTCAATGACTCAGAGCTACTATAAAACTTCACAAGTTGGTGAATTTCATGTTAAAAACCTACTCAATCTTGGAATAAAAATCCTTTATTTACAAAATTTTGCTGCATTATTGCATGACTGCAAATTCATTTAAAGAGCATCACAGTTTAGTTCAAATTCATTCATATGTATACTTAAGAAAAATTAATTCTTAGGGTAACTAAACCATCCTTTAGAAATATTTTTTTTGAGACAAAACAATCCTTTAGAATTGTATGTTAATTTCAGTGTAAAAAATGTTATTCAAGTAACAATTTTTTGGGGTCAACACTACAAGAATTTCAGCTTTTAGTGACCAAAATTTAATGACGGGATCAAAAATTCGTCACTAAAAGCTTGATTTGTGAAGTTTTTATGAGGGTAAAAAAACTCCTAGTTAAAAATTGGAATTATTAATGAGGAGTTCTTAATTTCATAGTTATTAATAACTAATCCCCTCACTATTTGCATGATAAAAAAAACTCCCCTCATTATTAATTATAACAAGTAAGATACCATATACCAATTAAAAATTTATTTATTAAAAACATAGAATAACACCTTTTATTAATTACAAAACCTTTTTATTAAAGAAATCAAAACCTGCTTTAAAAAAAAAGAAAGAAATCAAAACTTTTTATCATTAAAGAAATCAAAGACTAAACTGTATCAATCCTCGAAACCATATCAAACCTAAACAAAACCTTTTTACAATTAAAGAAATCAAATCTAAACCTTATTAATTCTCTAAACCTTATCAAAACCAAACCTTCTGATTCTCGAAAGCCTCTGCATCTTCAAAAACAAAAGAACGCTTCTGATATAATTTTCCACTCCAATTCTCTCACGTCTCCCTCCCTCTTTCTCACGTACTCCATCACTCGCGCTAATCGTCGGCAATAAGAGAAGGTAGCCCCAATTTCGTCTACTCTCCTCAACTGGAAAAGCCCCGATTTCGTTTGACACTGTTGCTTTTTGACCCGAACATTATCATTCAAAGGTAAACTCTTAAATTTCAACTGGTTTTTAATTCCCAAATTTCGATTTCTTCTCATGAAATGAATTAAATTCTAATTTTGATGTGAAAATTGGATATCTGGTTCACAAGTATTAAATAGTTTTGTTGTCTGAAATGGAGAGTATTAAATTTAGATATTCTGAATTCTAATTTTATCATGGGTAAAGTGAAGAAAAGGGGAATAGTGTATTGTTTTTCTGGTTATATTGATGTTTAATTCGACCACAGAGTTTTGCTATTTTCAGTTAGAAATTGATAAAATTAGAATTATGTATTCCTATGTAGAATTGATTTTTGTTTTTGTTTTACTCTTTGTTATTTAGATTGTTGCTTACAATCCTTGAAGCAGAAGTTGTTGGAAGTTTGTGGATCTGGGTTTTTGGTTGTGTAATTGGATGGTTTTATTAGTAAAAAAAATACATAAAACCCCCTGAGGTTTGGGCTAATTACATAAAACCCAGAGATTTTTGAAATATACAAAAAATCCTTAAGGTTTGATTCCATTTAGATCTTCCTTGATATTTGAAGAAATATTACAATTAGCCTCTTAAATTTAAGACAAAATCAAACATGAGGGGGCTTTTTGTAATTTTGAAACATCTCTGAATTCTTTTGTAATTAGGCCAAACTGTGGGGGTGCTTTTGTAATTATCCATTTATTAAATATACTTCAATTAATTGATCATATAGTCGTTACAAGAAATATGTCCAATGGATGTTATGTTTCTTGGGTTGTGGAGAGTATTTTTGGTGTTGGGACATCATATTTGCTTAAATTATCCAACATTATTACTATGACTTCATGGTTCATAAGACTGAGAATCTTGTGGTCTTTAAGGATAAATTTTAGTCTTTTGCTGTCAAAGGAGTACTCTCATTTGACTCCCCTAAAAGGTTGATGTCAAGGAAACTACAACTTAGATTGCATTAGATATAATAAATTTGAAAAATATTTGAATCTGGTGTTATTGTTTTTCAAAGGGGAGTTATTTCACAATACAATATTATGACGTGCATATGATAAGATCAAAACACATAATTAATTTATTATTACAACTACGTTTATTTTCGTCCAATTTATATCCTGCTCTTCAATTTGGAAAATTGTAAAGCAGGAATTTGTCATTTGTTATAACTTATCATGTTAAATTGTTTCAGGAATGTTTTTTTAATCCTAAGATAGAATTATATCATGAGACTACTTTGGAACACATGGGTGCGTTGTGGACGGCATGGAGGTCATCTTTGAATGTAGATTACGTGAGACCTTGCAAAACAAAAACCGAGGTTTTAAAAAATGTACCACCAGGGATGAATGCTAAAGATTGGGAATGGCTTGTAAATAATAAATTCTTGACTGACGAGTTTCAGGTATGCTACTGTACATTGTAAGCTTTACAAGAAATTATTTCATTCTTTAGTTTGGTAAAATGTACTTATGAAGATAAAGATTGTGATCTTGGCTACTGATTTATATAGAAAACCAGTAATCAGAATGCCAATAATCGGGTTAATGGAGTGATGCCTCATCGAACCGGGAGCAAACCGCATCGACAACTTATATATGAGATGGTTGTAAAAGTTTGATTCTTATATATCTTTTGTATTTTTGGTTTTGTTTCTTATCCGACATATATTTTATTTTTCTCTTTACATTGTTTAGGGAGGTAGAGATGGTAATCCACCTGATATTGCGAAAATTTTCTATGAAACTCGACAGAGAAAAGGAAAATTTGTTGAGCCAGAAGCACAGGAAAAATATGTAAGTATCACAACTTAACCTTTTAGTTCAATTTTTTTAATCATTTTCCATAACATAAGTGGTTGACCATGTAGGACGAGATTGTGAAAACTGTTCAATCTAATGCATCACTATCACATATTGAGGTTGTTGAAAAGTGTTTTGGACCACAACGCCACAGTCATGTCTTTGGTTTTGGAGGCGGAATGAAAAGAAAACATTTTAGTGATACTCAATCTACTTATATTAAAGAGCTCGATGTTGGCTTTTGAATTAGGTGTTTGGTTGTGCTGTGGACATTATTTGGTGGGAAATGACAGCTTTTTTTGGCTTAAAATTGATGCAAATTGGGGTTTTAGGTACTTTCTACACTCAGTTTTTGTCAAGAAGCTGAAAACACTTTTGGGGTCCAAGTGTTTGAGTTAACTGGAGTGTTTGGTTTGATTGCAACAAATATGGGATATGCCTCTTTTGAGTTTTCTAGGAAAAGCACTTTTGGGTGCAACTTGTAGATTTTAAGCACTACGGGTTGTTTATAAAGATGAAATATTTCTTAATAGTTTCTTTGAATGTTAATTTAGATATTGGGATTAATGCTTTTCTTTTTTTATTTTACTTGTAGGTTGACTCGTAAAGAAGACTACAACACGTATTAGGAAACTGGTACATGATATTTGAAGCAACCAAACGATTTGCTTTTCTGGTGCTCAAATTTATACTCCATGGAGTAGATATTAGGAACTTCAGTTCATGATTCTTTGGAACAATTACATATGTATATATTTTGAGTACATGATTACATGATGATACAGTTGTTTTTATAAAATTTGTCGTTCAAAAAATTTATTTACACTTGGATGCTTAGCAATATGAATTCTTTATTAATAAGGATGTGTTTGTGCAATGAGTGATTCAATAAAATAATAATTCTAGATTTTTTTGTAATTTTTTATTGATGAGGGATAATTTTATTATAAATTAATTACTTTTAATGACGGGATAATAACTAATAATGATGGTAAATTTCATCCATAAAAAAACATATAGTGAGGGAAAATGGGTTATATAATGAGGAGATATTTTGTCACTGGAAATTATTTAATGAGGGGAAAATGATATATTTAGTGATGAAATTTGTAATCATTGAATTTTTTTTAATGACGGTATAATACCGTCATTAAATATATTGCAACAATAATGACGGGACCTATTTCCCGTCATTAATTACTTTTACCTAGGAGGGCAGTAATGAGGGTCCATGACGGGAAATTTCCCGTCATTATAAACCTTTAGTGACGGATTTTAGATTTATAATGACGAAATTTCCCGTCATTAAAACTCAATTTTCTTGTAGTGCAAATAGTTCACATTTGTGCACTTGACTTTGTAGAAAACTACATATGTGAGGTATCATGTTAATTAAAATATCAAGTCCTTAAGGGTTGAGATCTTAACACATCCCACTAAGTTTGATTTCTTGAACAAAATTAGATTTTTTATCTAAAAGTGAAGGACTAGAAATAAAGTAGAGTTTTTATTAAGAAGAGATAGATATTAAATTTTAGTGTTGGATTTGGATCCACATGTCACCCACATCAACTTGTATATATAGAACAAAAAAGATTAATGTCAGGTAGCTTTGATTAGAATTGCTAAGAAGTCAGGGAGCTGTAATAGTCAATTCCCCTTCACATGATCACCTTGTGGTTTCCAAATCCCAACCTGTGTTCCAATATAAGTATAGGATAAAATTAAAAGGTTGCTCACTATACACATGTGCATCTAAGATTTACATCTTAAATTTACAAAAATTTAAAGAAATAAGATTAGAATATAAGGTGTCGTCTATTTTCTCAATATCTAAAATACAAAGTATAATATGAGTCAAAGTATGGACAGATCTAATTTTTGTATTTACATGATTTGTATATAGTTTTCAAATGTGTGAATATTTTTGTTGTAAGCCAAGAATCTTGATTAATTTTCTTGAAACTCATGACTGGAAAAGCTAACCTGTTGATCTTGAAAATACTTCTTGAATTGCATATGTGGAAAGCTACTAAAAGGCAGGTTGTAAACGGTTTAAGCCGAGCCGTACCTTGTTTATCAAATATTCGTTTAGTTTTGTGCATGTTCTAGCTCGGCTCAAACTCGTTTCATATTTTAAAGACATTAATCGTGTTCGACTTGATAAAATTATTTAATGTTAGTATTCAAGTTTGTGTTCTTTACGTGTTCATGAACAATCAATAATTTTCTTCTTGAACAATAAATAAACAAACAAATTGAAATTTACTTTGTTTTTGAATGGATAGAATATGTATTTCGATTTTTAAATTTAATAATATTATTTTATTATTAATCAATCATAATCGAGCTATTAGTCGAGCCCTTAGCGAGTTTGTTGATGAACAATTCTAAACAACACTATACGAGATTGCTCACGAGCAGTGAAGAAACGAATATACAATTGTTCAAGCTATGCTAGTTTATTAAATGAGCCATACAATATGTTTATTTATGCTTGTTTAACTAAATAAATGAATATAAATGAACGCTACTCGAGCTTGTTCAAGAGTTGTTTGTGGAACACTCTATTCATTTACAGCCTACTAAAAGGGTGTGCAAAGAAAGTGTGACCCTAGTCATGTTTCAAAATAAATACATAGGTCAGAAAACAAACACAGTCACACATACACACATATATATATATATATGTATATATATTTGAGTACTATCATGGATGGCTAATTAGCAAAGCACGTGTAGTAGACAGATTAATGAAATGCAATATATGTGCTGCCCCAACTCTAATTTTCAGTAGTCATTTGTAAATCTGGCCTTATAAATCTCATAAAACATACCATCTCCTTTTACAGATGAAGATCAAGTATAAAATCCTAGCCTTGATCTTAATTTTGCTTGTAGTTTCTCATCTAATTTGCTCTTCTTCATTAATTCATCAACTTAGGCTCCCTGATGATGATGAAAAAATTGTAAATGGTGCTCCAATTGAAGGGAAATTATGGCCAAGAAAATTGTTGTTTTCTTCTTCAACAGATTCGAAGATGATGATTAATGAAGCCAATAAGAAGCAGGCCAAGAAAGCTGTGGAGCAAAGCCTGAGGAGGAGACCGCCTAGCGTCCCAAATCCTACTCACAACTGATAACCATTCATTTCTTAGCTGGGGAAATTCAAGCTAGAAATTAAAGTAATGAATTTCTTTATTATAGTAATTCGTTGAAATTATATTTAATTTTTTTTAATGAAATCATGAGTTTTCTTCTTCTCCATTTTAATTAATTTTAATGTTATATGCATGACGGTTTTTTTTATTTTTATTTTAATTTTATGTATGATGTTTTTGTGGGAATTTTATGCAAGCCAGAATGTAGTGCACGTGATTGTATCCATAAGTGAATATCATGTGGTAGTGTTTTTAATGTTCATAAAAATAAGCAGGCATGCAGTGTGTATGATGTATTTGGTTTCATAATTATATATTTACTGAAATTGCACTCCTATTTCTTTATTGCTAGATATACCAAAGAGCATATAGATTTGATTTCATAAATTTAAACCTTGTAATATTTCGTATGAGTATGACTACATTATAATTTTAGTCCTGTAACTAATAGAGAGTGGCAAAATTGGTCTGTAAAAAGCACCATTTTGTAAAAGAAAAATCCTGCAAAAACTCGCAATTGAATTGAAGTAGTTTTTAGTCAGAAATAGCAAAATCAGCTAGAGAATTGCGGTTTCGCATGTCTGTCACATGACAATTTCTGGTGAAAAAGGACTATATTCTAAGTTCTTTTTTTTAGTACTTTTTTTTTTTAATTACAAGTGTTTAATTTCTTTCTTTTGTTTAGCAAAATGGACACCCCTCTATAGTTATAGGACTATAATGGCAACTTAGCCTATTGCGAATTTGAAGTTTTACCCGTTTTTTAGCATAATAACGCTTTAATTCGATTAATTCATCTATATTGGTATTCAATAATATAGATGTAGCAACTAAACATTTACTCAAGAGTGTAGGGCATTACTAGAACAAAGAATAAGGTAACGTTTAAGAATATACATCAATTGCTCCATAGAAAGTGTTTGGACCTTCAATAATGAGATCTACTTGCAAGTGATGATTATTTATTTATTGGGTTTGACACAATATATGGTTGGCTTCACTTCTTGTCTCATCCTAATACATGCATATTGATTATTGGTTTATGGCTCGAAAAGCCAACTGCTACATGTGAGGGGAAAAGCAACCATATGATTTTGTTCATGGACAATGGAAATTAAGATTTTAATTATTATCTTGGTTGGATTATATGGCATGGACAAGACCGCCTTATCTTTTAGGTAGAAGGTTGCCTTTATGGGCAAAAAGTTCACCATGTGTTTTTTTTTGAAAAATATGGTACAATAGGAGCATCATAGGCTAGCTTCTTTAGAGTAACTTCACGTTCATTCATGTTTCCATATGATCAAACACTGTCATAATTAGTTAAGACTAGAAAAAGAAAAAAAGCATAAACAAAGACGCGCACATATTTTCATATTTTAATGGTTAATTACAAAAACTATCCCTGAGGTTAAGTTTAATTAAAGGGGAAAAAAACTCAATTATCTTTCAAAATTACAAATACCCCCTTACGTTTGATTCTCTCTTACGAATTATGCCCTCAATAGGGATATATTTGTTATGTAAATGCAAACCTCAATGAGGTGTTTATAACACTTTAATGGGGTATTTGTAATTTTCAATGATAATTGAAGTTTTTTCATTTAAGCTAAACCTCACGAGTAGTTTTGTAAGGGTAGCGCTATTAACACCCCCAAAACTTATTAATACACCACTTCTTCTTAATACACCCCCACCCCTTCTTAAAAGCAACTTATTTACTTAATACACCCCCAATAATCCCCAATTTACCCTTTCCCCAATCAAACCCCAATTAAACTCCAATTTTTTTTCCCAAAATAAACATTGCTTGTGCCAATAGAATTTGGTCTGACAAGCTTCATCAAAATCATGAAAGGTCAGTATATTTTATATCACAATCAAGAAAAAATTTGTTAGAATTCTATTTCATTAATAATCCAGTTTGGGGTCATTATTTAGTCCAAGTATTGAGTTCGCTATGCATTTCATGTTTTGCGGTCGAAATTAACATCAATGGGGTTTATTACTCTGCCTTCAAACGTTTGTGTTATTGTGTCCAACCATTCTATTGTAATCTTGCTCTTTTGTTTTTAATTCCTCGGAATATCTAGCTATGATCTTCCTGTATCACTCCGGAATTCTATTTTAAACTGCTTTAATACAGTTCCTTTGTGTGCCTGTTAGATAAAAAGAAAATGGAGAATCAATATTCAATATTTGAGAGAGAGAGAGAGAGAGAGAGAGAGAGAGAGAGAGAGAGAGAGAGAGAAGTTATGGGTGAATTGGTGGATGTTAGATGCTGGAAACATTATCATGAAATGAAAAGCAAACCTGCAAGAAATACAGGCTTATTAACAAATTGACGCTGCAAAAGAAGATTATAAAGATTGAAAAAGATGGGGTGTATTTAGAAATTTGGTAGAACACTAAGGGTAGTTTAGTCTTATTAATTAATGGCATTTTTATATTTAAAGAGAAGAGTGTATTGATAGATTTTGGGGGTGTTAATAGCGTCCCCTTTTTTGTAATTATCCTATTATAATTAAGCCGAACATAAAATTGATCCTTATGGAGCTTTGATCACTTTAGCTACGAGCATGTACTTACCGAAAGTCGATTATTTTTTTCTGAAACCAAAGACAAATAAAGCCCCTAAACTATAAGATGAGTCTCTATATTTTATTATATTCATGATATCTTTTTTTAAGAAAAGCCGGTTCAAATGATTTCGATAGGAAAAGCAGCCCCTACTACAAATTAAGAAGGAAAATCGGGAATTTGTCCATTTTTTGGGGCCTCGAAGGGGGAGAGTTCCTCACCGAGCACTGTATCGATGTGAATAGGCGAGAGAGATGAATTTATATTGGCATCTCTAACAAAAGAGAGAAGGAGCCCATGACCCACAACAGATAGAGGAGACAAAATGGAAGGCTTTTCCCTATTCGAGAAGACCCTATGAAGTATGAAGTAAGTGTACGAAGTAAAGAACAAGATCTAATTAATAACTGAAAGGTGAGGATCATCTACGAGAGTGTATGAAGTAAAAGGAAGTGGCAGCATAATATGTTGTAATTGCTCAATTATAGATGGGTCTTTTGGGCCAGTATAGAGCCTATTTGGGTTGTAAAGGATATATAGTTGTTCTTCTTGTTGCATGTAATATGCTACCTGGGTCATTGGGCCAAATTCTGTTACCTAACATGAATCATCTGATCATGTGGGCTTTATTTATTGATCAACTTACAAACGTTCATTTAAGCGACACAAATACATAAGTAACCATAGGCGCACATATTATTTTTATTTCTCTTCCTCTTTTTCTTTTTATCTTAATTTGAGTAAAATGATTTTATATATTAATATATGTAGCACAATATTATCTCAGATTGTTATGGACAAAATTGTCATTATTATTATTATAATATTTTATTTAATCCCATTAATTGTCCATTAATTAGTGGATTTCAGATGGAATAACCTGGCCCATGAGGTTCAGATCTGACCCATGAACCATTTTCTCCTACGTGGCCCACGAGACCCGCTACCCAGGTACATAGAGGTCCACCCATCTCATTTGTAAATTAATATATGATATTCGGATAATTTACATTCAATAGTCACTTTACTGTCTGATATTCTCTCTGATTCACCATGTTGACTTGAACGTTACAGGGGCCTCCCTAGGACCACCCCAGGGATCCCCTAACCTTATTTGTGTGTTGCAGACAAGTTCTCATCACTGAAGACTTACAACTTTGGGATAATAAGACTTGGACTCTATCGGATACCTCGACTTGGAGTGATTTGCCCCAAAAAACAACATCATTTTGTCGCTATCTGTGGCGCCAAAGGACACGAAGAAGCAGACCCGATCTCAAGCATGCAAAACCAAGCCCCAAGCTATTGGCCCCGGAGCTAGGAACCAGCAAGAGGAACAAAAACATGGAAGACGAGAGGCCAGCCCCCTCCGCCTAGAGGGGCGCCGCCTCCGCCACAACCAAGGAGGGTGCCACTCCTTTCTCCTGGGGGCTCTGCCCGCCGAAGAAGTTTACCTGACTCGGGAAGCCCTTCAAGCCCTGCTTGATAAAGCTATCCGAGCTGCTCTGAGAAATAAGGCTACGATAAAAGCCGTTGGGAGACCTCTCTCGAGGTCCGCCAGAAGTTGAAGACCCCAACTTTGAGGAAGGAGACAAAGGAAGTGAAGGACTCGAAGAAAACCAAGAAGACCTGCACGCTCCCGCTGGAAGAGAAGCTAGGAATGGAGCTCAACGCTCACAATTCCATACTTACGTGGCCACATAAGAGTCGCATGCAATACACATTAGCCAAGCTGACTCACGAGCCACCACCCTAGGAAGGAAGACCATTGGCCTCTGCCATCTTGACCGAGCCACTACCCTCGGGCATCAAGACCTCCAACCTCCCAGAGTATGATGGAACTAGAGATCCTCAAGAGTACATAGACAAGTTATATTCGAAGGCGGATCTCTACGACATGACGAACGTTTTGTATTGCAAAGTGTTACGCACCACTTTAACCAAACGAGCGTTAACCTGGTTCAACCAGCTCCCAGTTGGATAAATCACTGGGATGGACCAGCTAACTGAAGCTTTCATGCAACAGTTCTCCATCAACCAAAAATTTCCTAACACAATTGCTCATCCTTTTCTAGTGAAGCCAAAAGAAGGAGAGTCGCTGCGAGATGCCATGAAACGATTCATGGAAGCTGCCATCTCTAAGACATGGAACACCACACATGAAGACAGTCTGCCGAGAATACGCGAGGACACTCCCCTATTTCTAGAAAGACGCCCATCACCGGCTCCAGGGGCGCCATTCACCCACTCAAGGGGGCGCCCTTCCCCAATTCCGCTCCAAGGAGCTCCATGAGCTGAAGAAGTCTCCCTGGTTCAAGAATCCCTTCAATCTCTACTGAAGGAAGCCGTCCAAGGCACCCTGCCATAGCAGGCCGCAACAGCAGCTGCATGAAGACCCATCATAAGGGCACCCTGATGTGGCAGGTGGCAGCAGCAGATCGCGAAAATGTTTTCACTATACTGCAAGTGTACAACGTAGTTTATAGAAAACTGGCAAGCAATGTCGTATTCCTCAAGGATTGAATACAAAACACTTAGGCTATAATAACATCGTATTCCAATTTTATTGAAGCGACCGAAAATCAAGAAATTATTATCTAATCCTAAATTAACAAGTAAAAATAAAATATATAAAATTATAAAAACCCGAACTCCACAAGTCTTTTCAACAAATACGAAAGCAACCGTAGGCACAAAATCTCAACATGCTTCTTCAATATATAATCCAATTAATGTTTATCAAAATCAATTCATATATTTCTATGGGTACAATTCCTAAACTTGTTTATTCCCCCTCCCGAAACAAATAAACAGTAGATTAATATCAATTTCTAGCATCCCTACTCAACAATTAATATTAACTCCCAAAAAATCGTTGAATTGAATGACTCCCCACAAATAGTTGTAGTCTCTCGATACATTACCCCTATTTATGCCTGAATTCGATTTTCGTTTGTTAGAACTCATCTCCTGAATTATGAACTAACAAATACGACATGCAAATTATTGATCAGATAATCTACAAGAAATAAGCATTCTAATTCATGTAATAGAACACATAAATCAATTAAGAAAACAATCAATATAGAGTTAACATGAATCTACAGTTTTGATTATGCCCTAGGATCAGAAAGATTAGCCCAACATATTTGATAACAAATTCATAGACAAAGTTGAAATCAAATAGTGTGACATCGTTTAATTACAAACAAGAGATCTAAACTAAGAAAGAAAAACCCTTCTTGTCAGGATGGATCTTCCCTCCAAGCCTTCGAACCCTTGTGCTTCCGTAGATGCGAAAGGCCTTGTGATGTTTTTCGTAGATTAGCCCTTCTCTCTCTGAAGACTTGTTGATTTGTGCAACCCAAGTGTATTTTATGATGTATCAAGTATATGAAGTGATAAATTTGTGCAAGCCTTGGTCCCCTTTATATAGATGCTTTGAGAGATCACTGGTAGAGTTCTGAGGGAATTAGGAATCAAATTCAGCCGTAGACAATTCACACGACCGTGTTCAAGTCACACAGGCGGATCGTGGGATTGGTTTTTGCTCCTGGGGTCTCATGAAAGTTGTAGCCCTTTCTCTTAACTTTCCACATCCACTTGAATCCACTCAATATCAATTTTGTAGAGAAAGTTATTGTCAAAATACTAAATCCTATCAGTGCTGAAATTTTTTGGCGCGTTTGGACATTTTCAAAAGAAATTCCCCTTTGTTCGACCGTCCATGCTTATTTTCTTCACATCTTTTCTCGTACCTTGGCTCTTGTCATATTGTTTTTGAACATGCTATCGGTTTTTATCCAATTTAGCTTCATTTTCTGTAAAATATACAAGAATATGCAGTATCACGCCCAACAAAGGAAACCAACCAAAACATACTGAATATACATGCAAATGTATCAAATATATATCATTTTAAGCCTCTAAATACACATATATTTTACACGTATCAAGCAGCTGCATGAAGAACCCTCACTCGACTGGAATGGAAGAGGAACAACGGACTGGAGGACAAATAGACTCCAGAAAAATCATCACACTGCTAAAGCACGCATTGAAGTCCAGCAATGGCATTCACAAACTCCCCCCGGCACTCTGGCTGAGGAGTAAAAAGCCAGTCAGACTAGTCAAACTACCTCAGAAGCAAGCAAATCCTTATAGAAGAGTAGAACTCCCAAGAAGACCTGCTAACGATCCCTCCTCAACTGAAGGAAGCTCCACAAAATCTCCAATCAATATTTTGTTGTTTTATAATCAATATTACGTAACTTTCTCGGGTTTTCCGGTCAAATTATAAATATATAAAAATTGGAGAGTCAAATAGGTTGCTAAAATATTTGAGGACCATCTTGAAAATGTTTTTGGGACCTAATTGAAGTGTGTTCTGAATTAAAAACTTCATGAAGTATATGAGGCTAAATTGTTTATGTATAGGAAGTCTAGACCTCTTCTCCTCTATAAAATATGGGAGTAAAAACGAGAAGGCATATCAATTTACACCCATCTCTTTTTCCTTTTTTTAATTAGTTGTTCAGTCTAAATTCTTTATTAATGGCATAGATTAATTACTTAGTTGCATGATTAGAGTTATTTAATAATCAACCATTAGTATTTCTGTTGGAAAATTTGGTGAAGTTCGAAAAAATGAAGAAAAATAAATAGGATTAATTCCTGAGGCGTGCAAAAAATAGCACTGTCCTTAAGGATTGGTAATCCCCCAGAATTCAACAGGAAATAGAATGGCAAAATAGAAGTCGTAACCCAGCAAGAAATATGCACCCGAAAGAAAGACGGGGATTTAGTTAGATAAATATTTTTATCATGATTTTGATGATTTTGTTCAAATGAGTTTTTAAACCAAAACAATGTCCCTAAATGTTGTCTAAATACTTCCGATTGATTTAAAATATTTTTACTATTTTTCGGAGTATTTTTTGGAGTTTATTTTTGATAAAACATTGGACAACACATTTGTTTTAGGCTCGACCGTTCGCCCTATAGGGCAACCCGCACTGACACGAGTTGAGTTTTGAAACAGAAAAAGGGACGTAGAAAAAATAAGGGAGGGCGACCGGTCGACCCCTATGCGACCGGTACCTGGGAGTGCCCTCTTGAAGCCTATCTTCTCTGTTTCGTATTTTAAATACCCCTAACCGGTCATGGTCTAGGGCGACTGGTCGCACCCCCTCCGACCGGTCCCCCTGTGTAAAAATCGAAGAAATTCAATTTCAATCTTATCTCTGCTTGCGACCGCACCCACTTTTATCAAACTATCCGTTGCATTTTCGCATGACTTTTCCCTATTTTGAGGGATTAATTTCTAACAGCTATATTGATGATTTTAAATGGTTTCTTTTGCAGCAAATCACTCCCCAAGGAGGATCCTATGTCTGGAAATCAAAGCTAAGACCTCTCCTATAAATAGAGGCTTCATTCAAGCAACAAGATACAACACTCTACACAAGCAAAGAGCAAACAAGCAAACACTTTCATATATCTTGTTGTATTAGCCTAAGCACTTTCACTTGCACATATTTGAGGTCTAGGCTTTCAATTCTTGATTACACTTGTACTCATATTGTATCATTCATCATTGAGTTGTAATCTTGATTTTTGGTCATCATTCAACACAAGACATCCTTGTGAGTATTCTTATGGTAAGAATACACTTGGGTGATCTAGGTGATAGGTGTTTGAAGTTGTGGTAATCTTCAAAGGTGTTGTAAGAGGGTTGTGGTAATCCTCAAGGTGGTGCAAAAGGGTTGTGGTAATCCTCAAGGTGTTGCAAGAGGGTTATGGTAATCCTCAAGGTGTTGTATTATTAATTTTGGTAATTAATAAAATCTTTTTTTCTTTTTTGAAATCCATCCCGGATATACTGGGGTGGTAGAGGATTAGGCCCTAGGTGGGTTGAACCTCTTTAAATCAAAGTGTGCTATTTAGTTTCCGCACTTAGCATTTCGTTTTTGCTTGAATTTTCGAAAAAGAGGGCAAAATCTGAAAAACCGAGATAATCTATTCACCCCCCTCTAGATTATCGTAGCCACTTGGACTAACAAGTGGTATCAAAGCCAAACTCGTTGGCTAGCTCGTTCCGAGTAAAGAGGAAAGATCCATGGCTACAAATGATACTTATCTCACCACCAGCGCCTCCACCAACAAGCCACCACTATTCGACGCCAACAACTACGCATTTTGGAAAGACCGTATGGAGTGCTTTCTACAAGGGTGCGGGTTCGACATTTGGAATGTGGTCATTGAAGGAGTTGATCAATCAACCAAGAAATCGGAGGATGGCATCTCGGCTCCTAAACCTTTCAAGGAGTTCGATGAAAACGACAAAAAGGCTTTCTCTCTAAACGGTAAGGCCTTAAATATTTTGCATTGTTCTCTTACCGCCACCGAGTACAATCGCATAAGAGGCATAATGTTGGCACATGAGGTTTGGGAAAAATTGGAGACAATCTATGAAGGGACCAAGAAGGTCAAGCAAGCAAGAATGACCATGCTTGTTAAAGACTTTGAAAACTTTAACATGCATGATGGTGAAAGCAACTCCAAGATGGTGGAAAGGCTTGACAATATTGTCATTCCTCTTGTGGCCCTCGGTAAAGTCGTCTCCGAAGAAGACAAGGCGACTAAGGTATTGAATGCTCTTCTCGGCTCATGGTCCGAAAAAGTGACGGCAATCACGGAGGCACAAAATCTTGAGACACTCAAGTTTGACGAGCTTATTGAAACCTCCTCATCTATGAAGTCTATCTCAAGGAGAGAAAAAATTCCAAACCATCCATAAATCAATCGGATATGCAAATTATTCCTAAAGGTCTTGCTTCTTTTTCTAATAATGCATACTATGATAATGATGATGATGATGAGGAGACGGCCGCACTTGTTCGAAAATTTGCAAAATTTGTTAATAAAAATAAAGCAAGAAAACCAAGAGATAATGCTTGCCTTAAATGCGGAAAACCCGGGCACTTCATTGCCGATTGCCCAAAACTCGATGAAGAGGAACAAAAGAAAAAGAAGCCTTTCACGAAAAAGAAGGCTCTAAATGCGGAGGTCAAAACGTGGGATGAACTACTCGAAACAAACGACGAGGAAGGAGAGACTGAACATGGTCTCATGGCCATAGACGATGAAAATAATGAGGTAATAGGGGCTATAACAACAATGGAAGATTCAAAATGGCTCGTGGACAGCGGATGTTCACGCCATATGACCGGGAGGAGAGAACTTTTTACCAACATCAAGCTCCAAGAAGAGGGTATGGTCATGTTCGGCAATGGCAAAGGAAGAATTCTTGGAAATGGAGAAATTGGTAACTCTTCTTTCTCTCTTAGTAATGTTCTTTTAGTAGAAGGACTTAAGTTTAATTTGATAAGTGTTAGCCAACTTTGTGATTCAAATTATGATGTTTCCTTCAATAAAGAAAAATGCCTTATACTTAAAAATGGTGAAATTATTTGTGAAGCAAATAGAAAAGGCAATCTTTACAAAATTTGTACAAGTGATTTGGTTAGTCAAGATGTTTCTTGTTTAGTCACCAATAATGATTTAACTAGTTTATGGCATAGGCGACTTGGACATGTTGGATACAAGAATTTGAAAAACATTTACAAAAACCAACATGTGAAAGGACTACCCAAATTGATTTTTGAAAATCTTGGCTTATGTGACACTTGTCAAAAGAACAAATTAGTTAAAAGTAGTTTTAAGCCCAAAAATGAAATTTCCACAACCAAACCCCTACAATTGCTTCACCTTGATTTGTATGGGGATATTGGTACGGCAAGTCTAAGTGGAAAACATTACACTTTCGTTATTGTCGATGATTTTTCTAGATATACTTGGGCTCTTTTTCTTACCAATAAAAGCGATGCCGTTAATGAGTTTGTTAAGTTGTGTAGACTTATTGAGAATGAAAAGGAAGATACTATTAAGTCTATTCGAAGCGATCAAGGTGGAGAATTTGATGGTGAATTTAGAGTCTTTTTTGAAACTAAGGGATATGCTCATAATTTTTCGGCTCCAAGGACTCCTCAACAAAATGGAGTAGCTGAAAGGAAAAACCGGACACTACAAGAGATGAGTCGGTCCATGCTCAATGAATTTTCACTTCCAAAATATTTTTGGACCGAAGCCGTAAGTACCGCTTGCTATGTTATTAATCGAGTTTCGTCCTAAAATGAATAAAACTCCATATGAGCTTTGGAAAGGTAGAACTCCAAATATTAGTTATTTCAAGATATTTGGTTGTAAATGCTTTATTTTGAATACCAAGGATCAATTGGACAAACTTGATCCTAAGGCCGATGAAGGGATATTTATGGGATATTCAACAAAAAGCAAAGCATATCGGGTTTACAATAAGACTAGTGGGGTTGTTGAAGAATCCATCCATGTCAAATTCAATGAAGCTTTGGGTGTTGAAAGAATACCCAATGATGAAAGTGATGAAGAGGATATTATTGAACCAATTGTTCAAGTTGATGATCAACCGTATACATCAAATGATCAACCGTCCACTTCAAATGGTCTTCAAGAAGATAGAGGTGATACTTCGGATCTTCCCGTTGCATTGAAATTTAAAGGAGATCACCCAAAAGATCTTATTATTGGTGATCCCCTTGACAAAGTAATGACCCGAAGAAAATTTGCCGAGAAAGCTCTTATTTCTCAAAAAGAGCCTAAAAATGCTAAGGAGGCTATTGAGGATGAGGATTGGTTCTTAGAGATGCAAAAGGAGTTAAATCAATTTTAAAGGAATGATGTATGGGAATTGGTACCTTGTCCTCCATCTCAAACTATTATTGGTACAAAATGGGTATTCCGGAACAAACTTGATGATCAAGGCAACATTGTTCGAAATAAGGCAAGGTTAGTAACTCAAGGGTATTGTCAAGAAGAAGGTATTGACAATGATGAAACTTTTGCACCCGTAGCACGTTTAGAAGCTATTCGTATTTTACTTGCCTATTCTTGTTATAAAAATTTCAAACTTTACCAAATGGATGTTAAATCCGCTTTCTTAAATGGTATTATTCAAGAAGAAGTCTATGTAAAACAACCTCCGGGGTTTGAAAAATTTTCTAGGCCTAATGATGTTTATAAACTTAAAAAGGCCTTGTATGGTTTAAAGCAGCACCCCGTGCATGGTATGATAGACTTAGCTCTTTTCTTTTGCAAAATGGTTTTATAAGAGGTAAAGTTGATACAACTCTCTTTGTTTTTGAAAAAGGGCAAGATTGCTTACTTGTGCAAATTTATGTTGACGATATTATCTTTGGTGCTACTAATGATTCTTTGTGCAAGAAATTCTCTAAGTTGATGCAAGGTGAATTTGAGATGAGTATGATGGGGGAGCTCAACTTCTTTCTTGGACTCCGAATTAAGCAATGCCAAGAAGGCATATACATTTCGCAATCAAAATATACAAAAGAACTTTTGAAAAAGTTCGGCATTGAAGAAGGAAGAACCGTTTCTACTCCTATGGCAACAAATGTCAAAATTGACAAAGATGAAAAAGGCAAGTCCGTGGATGAATCAAAGTATCGAGGTATGATGGTAGTTTACTTTATTTAACCGCTAGTAGACCGGACATTCTTCATGCCGTATGCCTATGTGCTCGTTTTCAAAGCAATCCCAAAGAATCTCATATGAGTGCCGTTAAAAGGATTTTTCGATATTTGAAAGGCATTATTCAATATGGTTTATTCTATCCAAAGAATGAAAAAATTTCTCTTAAAGGTTATAGTGATTCGGATTATGCGGGAAATATTGATGATCGGAAAAGTACTTCCGGATCATGTCAATTTTTGGGCGATTGCCTAGTTTCTTGGTTTTAAAAGAAGCAAAATTGTGTTTCACTTTCAACGGCCGAAGCCGAATATTTTTTCGCAGCTTTTTGTTGTGCTCAACTTCTTTGGATGAAACAAACCTTAGCGGATTACAAATTCTCTTTTGAAAACGTTCCTATTTTTTGTGAAAATATATCCGCTATAAACATTGCTCAAAACCCGGTTTATCATAACCGTACTAAACATATTGAGATTCGACATAATTTTCTAAGGGATTGTGTTTCTAAACAAAAAATTGAGATATCTTTTGTACCATCTCAAGATCAATTGACGAACATTTTTACAAAACCGCTATCATCCGAGACTTTTGTGTCCATACGAGCTCGGTTAGGCATATTGCATATTGAATGAGGTTTACGTTTGCATTTTGCATGTTTTTAAAACTTAGGGGCGAAAAAATCGGATTTTTGGTTGAAAATTCGGATTTTATTAAAACTGGCAAGACAGTGGGCTAAAGAGGTTGAGGGCAACCGGTCGCCCTCAACGTCGACCGGTCGCCAACCACGACCGGTCGCCCTAAGCAAAATTTTGGATTAAAACCGTCCTGTCTCATGCCTTAGTCATTTTAACCCATTTTTGCCATTTTTCGTCCCCTTTGCCAAATTCACACAAATTTCACTCAAAATTTGTTTTCATGCATTCAATTCATATCTTGGACCTTATATAGCATGTTTATCATCATCATCACTCATCTTTACCGATCGAATGGTAAGAATTTTCTTTTCTTTGCTCAATTGGGTTGAACCCTTGAGCTTGTGTCTTTCTTGTATATTTCTTGATGAAATTATCTTATGATCATGATGAGCTTAGTTGTTATATTGTATTGTATGATGTTTGATGTGAATTGGTGATGAAATTTTTTGGCTTGATTCATTTACAAGGGCTCTATACAATCTCTTTTAATTTTTACGCCCACAAAGTGTTCGATGAAATGTCACAATGAAAATTTCAACTTCTACATGATTCTCTTGCTTCCAAAAGTCTTAAATACTTATTGAGATCATGTCTTGGCATATAAAACGAGTGTATGAACTTCATGATACATTTCTCCCATTTTCTTTGGATTTTAAGCCTAAATTGTTCAAAGGTTGATAAACCGTTTCTTTGACGCACTTTGATATAATTGTATGATGTTTTTATCTTCCTAACATTCTTTTTGATGATTCCAAAGAGGGAGAAACAAGAAATTGGCTCGTTAGCTAAAAGAAGCTAATAAAAGCTCGCAATAAAAGCTATAAGCTATGGCTTCCTAAAGCCAAGTATACCTAGTCCATGGCTTGTATTATGGACTTAATTGCAAAAGATCATAGTATTTTGACAGGGGGAGCTTCATAGCTTATGATATTTTTGTGCATCTTATAAAAGCTTGTTATAGCTTGTGCTTCTAGCTTATGCAATATCTCTTGTTGATATGCTCATAGATAGGGGGAGCTTTGTATGAAATGTTTTTTAACGGATAGTTCACTCGTAAAACCGGAATATTTATTTGTTTTCAAAATCGTCCTCGAGAAAATTATTTTGGTTTGTAATCATCAAAAGGGGGAGTTTGTTAGATAAATGTTTTTATCATGATTTTGATGATTTTGTTCAAATGAGTTTTTAAACCAAAACAATGTCCCTAAATGTTGTCTAAATACTTCCGATCGATTTAAAATGTTTTTACTATTTTTTGGAGTTTATTTTCGATAAAAAATTGGACAACATTTGTTTCAGGCTCGATCGGTCGCCCTATAGGGCAACACGTACCTGAGTTGAGTTTTGAAACAGAAAAAGGGACGTAGAAAAAATAAGGGAGGGCGATCGGTCGACCAGGTGGTCGACCGGTACCTGGGAGTGCCCTCTTGAAGCCTGTCTTCTCTATTTCGTATTTTAAATACCCCCAACCGGTCATGGTCTAGGGCGACCGGTCGCACCCCCCTCCGACCGGTCCCCCTGTGTAAAAATCGCAGAAATTCAATTTCAATCTTATCTTTAGTGCTTGTGACCTGGCCGCACTTTTATCAAAGAAACTATCCATTGCATTTTCAGACAACTTTTCCCTATTTTGAGGGATTGATTTCTAACAGCTATATTGATGATTTTAAATGGTTTCTTTTGCAGCAAATCACTCCCCAAGGAGGAGCCTATGTCTGGAAATCAAAGCTAAGACCTCTCCTATAAATAGAGGCTTCATTCAAGCAACAAGATACAACACTCTACACAAGCAAAGAGCAAACAAGCAAACATTTTCATATATCTTGTTGTATTAGCCTAAGCACTTTCACTTGCACATATTTGAGGTCTAGGCTTTCAATTCTTGATTACACTTGTACTCATATTGTATCATTCATCATTGAGTTGTAATCTTGATTTTTGGTCATCATTCAACACAAGACATCCTTGTGAGTATTCTTGTGGTAAGAATACACTTGGGTGATCTAGGTGATAGGTGTTTGAAGGTTGTGGTAATCTTCAAAGGTGTTGTAAGAGGGTTGTGGTAATCCTCAAGGTGGTGTAAAAGGGTTGTGGTAATCCTCAAGGTGTTGCAAGAGGGTTATGGTAATCCTCAAGGTGTTGTATTATTAATTTTGGTAATTAATAAAATCTTTTTTTCTTTTTTGAAATCCATCCCAGATATACTGGGGTGGTAGAGAATTAGGCCCTAGGTGGGTTGAACCTCTTTAAATCGAAGTGTGCTATTTTGTTTCCGCACTTAGCATTTTATCTTTGCTTGAATTTTCGAAAAAGATGGCAAAATCTGAAAAACCGAGATAATCTATTCACCACCCCTCTAGATTATCGGAGCCACTTGGACTAACAAATTAGTCTCTAAGGAATATGATATCTGTACTCCTAATATAGCTCACAAGCCAACTTACATATCAAGAAAATTAGGGAGTACTGATTTTCGAAAGTGCAACCCATTTTGTTGACTAGGTAGCCCAAAGAATAGGAACTAACATATTCAACATGTTTTCATTTCCCAAAAATAAGGGATCCATATAAGATAGTTGAGAAACATTAGGAAAAGAACTGATGACTTAGTATGATATTGTTGAGAAACATTAGGAACAAACCTACTGTAAATTTTGATAGGATAAACTTGGAAAAATCTTTTAAAACACTCCACTTTATCCAACAATCCCCCACATGTTTTAAAAAATTTATAAAGAATAAGATGGAATGATTTGCTGGGTTACAAAAATGAGTGTAAAATGCATCGAATCTGGTGTCTTTTGGACTATGAACTGCACCTGACCGATAAGATTTAAAGTACAAAGTTTTGGTGAGGCTTGTAGCTTCTATGAACCAAAAACTCTTTATTGTAAGTTAAAATCTCACCAGTCACATTACACTCTCTCAAAATTTTGCCATTCAATGCGGTGTTGCGCTAATAGGCCATGCGCGTGCCTGGTATTCATGAGTGGTCTAGAGACATGCCAAGATCTCATAGGAGCGGCCCCACTCCACACTCATATAGGTGAATTTTATCAAGTATATTTTGCAAGTAAATATACCACCCTTAAGGCATATAAAATTCATTAAGAGATATCAACTCAACTCTCATACTTGCATTCTAGCACTTCTCACACCATAGGAAGGGACAATCAACTGTTGTGCTAGCAGAATTAACAAGTGACTTGTTATTACCCATATGAACCTCATTCATGGGATCTCCAATCACAAAGGTTGGGTTTCTATCACTGTTAATTTCTTAAATTGGCTTAAGTCCCATTCCCCTCGATGTTTAATTAATTTTGTTCAGACAGATTTAGTCAGAGAATCGGCCAAATTCACTTCTGACTTCACATAATAAATAGATATAACTCCATCTTTTAACAATTGTTTGATCAAACCACATCTCGAGTATGTCTGTTTTATTATTTGCAATTGTTGTTTGACAATCACAATGCATAGACACTGAAGGTGTTGGTTTTGAACCCCACGGGATATTTGCTGAGAAGTATTTCAACAACTTAGCCTCATTGTCAGCTAACCCCAAAACAACAAAGTTGGTCTTCATAGAAAAGCAACTATAATAGTTTGTTTAGCTGACTTCCAAGTAATTTCATCCCCACAAGGGTGAATATATAACCACTAGTATATTTATCTCATCTGAATCAAAGATCCAGCTAGCATCACTAAATCTCTTTAATGCGAAGAGATATCCACTGTAAATAATGCCACAATTTATGGTACCTCTCAAATATTTCATTAGCCTGACTAAAACAGTCCAATGATCACGGTTGGGATTATATGTATATATGCTCAATTGACATTAGGGATGTCAATGGGTCGGGTACGGGTCGGGTTTGTCCGGACCCGAGACCCGACCCATTAAGGTTTCATAGGACCCAGACCCGTCCCAGACCCGCCTCTCCTGGACCCGAGACCCGCCCCAACCCAGACCCGCCTTTAGCGGGTAAGACCCGCCAGACCCATTAGACCCGCCAATATCATCTATTTTAACTTATTTATTAATTTTTTTCATTATATTGCTACCAAGAATAATTTCAAATACTAAAATCATACAATTTTATAGATATATTGTACCCAAAAAGCATGATTAAGAATGATAATACAATTCCAAATTAACTAGTTCGGTTCTTCAAAAGAGAATTAAATAGACATATGAGTTTTAATAATACAAGTTCTTTAACAAAAGTACAAAATCTTAATTAAGTACAGAACATCAATGGAGGAGAAAATACAACAAAATTAAATTAACTAGTTGCTATGTCACTAGCACATTCTTGTTGATCTTCTTTTTCCTCATCAAACATGGTAGGACAAGTTGATAAACCACCAACAGTTGAACAAGTACCTGCAAGAATAAACCAAAAATCATATTTTGTTAAAATGATATAGCATTGAGTACACTATTATGATAAAATAGAAATGAAAGTGTATTTACCATTTACATCATTCCACAACCAACGACGAGCGCACATTAAAGCCTCCAAAGTAGTTGGATTAAGTCTGCTGCGATGAGGACTAACCAATCTTCCACTACAACTAAAAGCAGATTCAGATGCAACAGTAGAAACAGGAATAGCTAAAATATCCCTTGCCATCTTCTGTAAATTAGGATATTTCACCCCATTTGTTTTCCACCAACTAAGAATATCAAAATTTTGTGTCCTTGGCAAGACATTTTCTTCCAAATACATGTCCAACTCATTTGGACTCTTTACCCACTCATCTAATTTTAATCTAATATCACAAATTTTTGGAAAATAAAAATTAGAAGTGGGATAGAGTGTGCCAGAAAACATCTCAGTCACTTGATAAAAAACTTTCAACTTCCCACAAATTTCTATTGCAATCATCCAATCTTCATCAGTTGGTAGACTCTTGTAAAGTCTTTCTCGATATTTAACCCGTGGAAATACATCTTTATACATTATTGCAGTTTCTAACATCAAGTACGTCGAATTCCAACGAGTTTTACTATCAAGAGACAACTTTTTAGTACAACAAACATGCAATTGACGTGCAACATCTTCAAAATTTTCTACTCTAGCAGGTGAAGCGGTCCAATATATGACACTATCACGTATTCTCTCAATTGCACCACTAATTATTTTCAAACCGTCCTTCACAATTAAATTCAAAATATGAGCACAACAACGCATATGAAGTAGCTTACCATTTAATAGCAAATCTTTCCTTGATAACTTGTCCAAGAGAAGACATAACATGGCATCATTGGTAGTGCAATTATCAACTGTAATTATTGATATTTTTCGATCAATGTTCCAATCCATCAAAGAATCAACAAGTAGATCAGAAAGAACTTCAGCGGTGTGTGGAGCTGGAACATATACAAACCTATATAAAATGAAATAAAGTGTTAAAGTAGGTATATCAAAGCATATCCTATATTTAAAACTAACATGTCTCAATAGAAAATTACACATACCTCAAGATGCAATTTTGTAGAGTCCATGAATCATCTATAAAGTGTGCAGTAATTGCCATGAAACCTTTCTTGGTGTTATTTGATGTCCACATATCAGTTGTGATAGCTATTCGACATTTAAGCTTGTCCAACAATTCATAACACTTGGTTTTCTCAACACCATAAATACCCAAAATATCACTTCTCAAAGTGTTTCGTGATAATATGCTAAAGCAAGGTTGGAGGCTAGCAACAAATCTTCGGAACCCTATATGTTCAACAATACTAAGCGGGTAATCATGTAAAATTACCATCATAGAAAGCTCTCATCTCGAATCTTCTTGTTTGAAAGTATGTGATCTAAGCTCTTGGCCTCCACAAACTTTCTTGGTTGCCATCATCAAACTTTGGCGGATATCTGTTTTTCTTGGCCTTTTTTTACAAGTTTTTTCAAACTAGTAGTTCCATGACTTGTTGGAGCTTTGAGGCAAGTTTTGCAATAGTTACACTCCGCATGTGGAATTCCATCAACCACCACTCTTTTAAAATGATTCTAAACATCTGAATTTCTCTTTCTCTTACCATTGTTGTCAGGAATATCCTCAGCCCCAAAGTCATCACCACCTTCGTTAGTACTCTCTGAGTTAATTCCAATTGTAGAATCGCTTTCTTGGATGTTAACAGATGGAAGAGAATTATCTCCTCCTTCGGAATCCATATGTAAATTATTAATAAATCTGCAACTAAAAATTAAAAGAAAAAAATATTAGTAAATATAGATATGGACAATTTGATAAAGCATTTTATTATGTAAGGTTGAGGACAATATTTTGTGGAAGATATGCAATGTGTGCTGGTAAACTAAGTTTCATTTCCTATGTTTTTGTTCAGGCGTGTTATTGCAGTTTGTTATTTTAATTCTGGAAAATGGCCTATGCTGATTGATCCTTGAAAACCAAAGAGAAATTTCAATAGAATATTATCATTTAGCATGTGAATAAGCTTATTAGAAGGATGAATGCTAGAATGCAGATGACACTTTAGGGAATGTTTGCTTATGAAAAGAATGCATAATTTTTGTTAGAGAAAATTGCTTGCTCCAATATATGAAGGTGAAATGTTTGAACACACAAAACATATCTCCACACAAAACATTTCCTGTATAAGAAACAAAAAGTAAAAAACAATTCTCCAGCACAAAATCCCCTCCATAACCTATCTGTTCCCCTTTCTTAGCTATGTTATCCATAAACCACTAATTAACACTCAACAATCCTACACACACACACATTACAGCAAACACATTAACACACAAATACCACAAACACACACACACACACATTACGGCACACACACATCCACCACAATTCACAAACACACACACACACACACTACCCATTACGTCTCTCACACACACACCATAAACACACACACCACAAACACACACACACAAACTTTACTACGCATACGCACAGACACGAAACACACAAATACCACAAATTAATTTGATGAACTCTAATTAGTTGGAGATTTGACAAAAAGATATGTTGAGAGCAGAGTTATGAAGGAGAGAAGAACTACATTTGAGAGAGAAGATGAAATGAAAACTTACCAGACGAACTTGGAGCTTGGCAGCGGCAAAAGAAAAATGAAAACCCTAATGTGCATTTTATATATACTAAATAGACGGGTCGGGTCTGTCTGGACCCGTTACCCGACCCATACCCGTCCGGGTCTGAAAATATGTACCCATTACCCGCCCCATACCCATTTACTTGTCCCATACACGCCCCAAATAAGGCGGGTCTGCGTCGGGTCCGGGTCTTACCCAGACCCATTGACATCCCTAATTGACACACAATTTAAACTATGTCAAGTCGTGAAAAATTCATCAAATGCAACAGACTCCCAATAATTTGTGCATACTCAAATTGAGCCACATGACCACCAAAAAAAAAATTCTTTAATTAAGTGTTAGCATCATAAGGAGTACTCACAGTTTTGACATTAAAATGTCCAAACTTCTTAACTCACAGTTTTGACATCGAAATGTCCAAACTTCTTAAGACACCAAAAAAAAACTTTAATTAAGTGTTAGCATCATAAGGAGTACTCACAGTTTTGACATTAAAATGTCTAAACTTCTTAACTCACAGTTTTGACATCGAAATGTCCAAACTTCTTAAGAAGTTTCTCAACATAATGTTCTTCATATAAGATTATGATATCATCCTCTCTTATGATTTAATACTCAATATTACACTTGTTTCGTCCACATATCCCTCACGTCAAATTTAAAAGCAATTAATTCTTTAGTTTTATATATTTAAAAAAAATAGTACCACATATGAGCATGTAATCCACATATAACAAATTATTACATAGTCATGATCACTAAGTTTTATATAATCACATCTATTTACTTCAACAAAAGTAAAGTCATCAGACAATAAAACTCTGATTAGGCACCCCCACATTTTTAAATATTCAAGGCTATGATTATATCAATAGCTTAATGAATTAATTCTCACGGAGACATAGTGTAGTAAAACAATTATTACAAAAAGTAATAAAGAATTAGTACAAAATGTCGGAATCTCTTTTTGCATATTTGGCATCCGAAAATAATGACAATGATTTTTTATTTCATGGTCACACATTGGTAACAAATTCGATAACCTCCAAGTATTTAATGGCCACACCAATGAGGGCAAATCAATAGTTTACATATGAAGCCAAATATGATTTTATTCTCTTCTACTAAGCATCAAAACATGATCTACTGTTCAAATAACCATATAGTCATCCAACTATATATGCTAGCTAGTTCGACTAGGATGAGAAACACTAAAGCAAAATGTATCCACAAAGGTCAATGTGCTAATTAAACAAAATTTGCTATTTGGTATTTGCAAGGAATGAGTATTTTAATGACTCATCTCACAAGAGTTGCACCAACTCTTACAGGTGTTAGCTTAGGAACTCAACAATATCTATATGGAAGGTCCACTTATAAAGCTTGAAAATTTTCAATTATTAGCTCATGCCACCGACATTCCAAATTTCTCGAGAAAGAGTTGAATAAATGCTGAAAAATATGCATGTCATTATTAACATCAATATCTCGAGCTAAGAAGAAGATTAATTTAACATCAATATCTCGAGCTAAGAAGAAGATTAATTCTGATATTTCACAATGGGAAAATTTAGAAGTAATGAAGAGCTACAATCTGCAGCCATGCTACATTTTCTCAAACCAATATCTCTAATTTCTTAATGCAACCACAACCTTAGTTCACCAAATTTTTTTTGCAGTAGCAAGTTATCCAAAATAAATAGTTGTTCATAATACAGCTCCATAGCATTGAATAATCACATGAACCCAGACAAATTGGTTTATAATTACACAAATATGCTGGTCTTTGTCAAATTCACATAATATTACACAACTTAACGTGCTGAGTAACCTTATATATATTCAAAAGAGATACCAAACAGTTTTCCAATTATGAGGGTGAATTTATATATATATATATATATATATATATATATATATATATGCTCACAAGTTCTGCACACATCAATAGCATAATCACATGAAATATATATAAGAGTTATCACAAATAAATAGTGGCAATTATTGGATACCTTTTCATTAAACTCATCCTCGAGCCCGTCGCGTAAACGAGGAGGAGACCATCTAGACTTGGCTGCCAACTCAGCAACTGTGCGATCCCCACCATTCTCCGTATCAGGTTTCTTAATTCTCTACCGAGTGTCGAAAATTCCAATTTCGCGAAACTCTTATCCAGCTCTTAATCCACTGAAATCAGTTTGGTCCTCGACGAAAACCAAACTATCATCGACCAATTCCTCAGCGCCAGAGTTCACTGGAAGATCAAAAACGCAGAGGAATGGACGGTGGAGATCAACTCCGTTCACGCATCTAGCAACCATGGAAACCATCGCCATGGACGCGGATCTGCTGTACGGATCCGCCGACACCGGCAAATCCACATTCATAGCTGCAATGGCGAAGTTTCTCAGCTACGACATCTACGAAATCAACGTCGACGAAAAATCGACGGCGCTGAGCCTATCCGGGATCCTAAATTTCATGGACGGAATATTCTCCGGCCCATGTGTACCAAAGGCACGAGTGTTCTGACGGGAGGTGAAAACAACGACAACCCTGTTATTATCCTCCGTTAGTATCTGAAACGACATCAAGAACAAATGTGGCGTCGCCGATCGGACGGCGTGGTCATCTGCTGCTGAGCAGGTTTCGACGCCAATGTTCGATCAACGGCTGGCACAACGAGTTTATTCGTATATTGTCAAAATTGAAATTGTGGTTAAAAGAAAATAACAACAATTTAGTCAACTCCAGATATAAAATCCTTAAGATTGTTGGAAAATTTGGTGAAGTTCAAAAAATTGAAGAAAAATAAATAGGATTAATTTCTGAGGCGTGCAAAAATTAGCACTGTCCTTAAGGATTTTATTTGGTAATCCCCCAGAATTCAACAAGAAATAGAATGGCAAAATAGAAGTCGTAACCCAACAAGAAATATGCACCCGAAAGAAAGACGGAGAATTAGTCTCTAAGTAATATGATATCTGTACTCCTAATATAGCTCACAAGCCAACTTATATATCAAGAAAATTAGGGAGTACTGATTTTCGAAAGTGCAGCCCATTTTGTTGACTAGGTAGCCCAAGGAATAGGAACTAACATATTCAACATGTTTTCATTTCCCAAAAATAAGGGATCCATATCAGATAGTTGAGAAACATTAGGAAAAGAAGTGATGACTTAGTCTGATATTGTTGAGAAACATTAGGAACAAACCTACTGTAAATTTTGATAAGATAAACTTGGAAAAATATTTTAAAACACTCCACTTTATCCAACAATTTCATCAATGTTTTGGTTGTTTAATTACATCTTGAGAATATATAGAATGGAAAAACAGAAAATAGTACCCAGATAATCATTCCTCTCGTTATTATTTAATGCATTATATGTTAGATCTAAGTTAAAAGATTTTGTGTTCACTAATAGTTTACTGGAAATAAGGGAGAACCTGAAATTACACGAAAATTTCTTTTCCTAATCGAATCAGGATAGCTCGTCCTGCCATATGACACCAATGGTAGTAAATTACATCTCATTCATTTTGATGATAAAAGATTTTTCTAACTATGAGCTTGTTGTGCATACACTCTCGTTCTGGAGTTCAACCAGTACCCTCGTGGGTCCCACTGGAGAAGAAAGACAGTTTTGAGCAGGTTAGAAAATGTCTTCATAGTTTTTTCTAATTGATTTAAAACTGAAAGTGAACATTTGGTATAGATATTTGATGAGCATGATCACATTTGGAAGTGAACATTTGGTTATAATTGTTGTTACTGATATCTTCTGAAGGATCCCAAATATCCTAAGCTGCAGCAGAGCGCCTAAGAGAGGATGGAAGGGTTGAGGTTTGAGCCGAGGTATAAAAAAAATTAGATGAGTATATAGCTCGGACGAGCACCCTCGAGGAACGGGTGGAGTAGATGATGGCGCACATGAGCACTTCTCAGACTTCCCCTCCCCATGACCTACCCACTCCACGAGGCCCACAGACTGTTGGTGATGGTGATGCGAGTCTTAATGAGGATTAGACTATTACATTTTAGTGATGCGAGTCTTGTGGTTGGATTATATTGTGTTTGATTTTTGGATTGTTTATGTTGGTTTTTAGATGTTGCGGTACTTTGATGTTTATATTGAATTGTTGTATGTTGCATTGGTACTTCGTTTGGTATGATTTTTGGATATTGGATGTTGATTTTGATATTGGATATTGAATTTTAGATGTTGGGTTATGTGTTTTAATCGTTTCTGTTTTGTGAAATTGTAATTGATACCGATGGAAACAAGTAATTACAAAAATTAAATTTTCAAAAAAAAAAACTATAAAATTTTAAAAATACCAACGGATCACCGATGGATTGTTAATATAACAACGATTACAAATTTTCATCAGTATTCTGTCGGTAAAACCATTGGAAAATTTGTCGGCTATCCGCTAGGCATCCGTTGGGAATTCCGTCGGCATTTCGTTGGCAAATGACTCCGTCACCATTCAGTCGGCCGCCATTCTATCATAATTGTTTGTCGACATGCCGTTGGCATATGATTCTATCAGCATTCTATCAAAAGTATCCATTGGGATTCCGTCGAGGATCCATCGACGACCACTCCGTCGGCATTCCATTGTTACTAAGTTGCTTAAATTGCCGACAAATATCATTTACCGACACAAAATTTATCGGCCTCCTATCGACATAGTGTTACCAAGTTCTGTTGTGGATCCATAGGTAATTTACCGCCGGATTATTTATTATGTCGGTAAATTATTAGCGACAAGCATTTTACCAACGGAAAAATCCATCGCGGATCCGTCAGTAAACGAGTTTGCTGTCATTTTTCATTGGTAATATTTCAATTTCTTGTAGTGGATGTTTGCTTCTTTAGAGTAATTTCATGTTCATTCATGTTTTCTTATGATCAAACACTACCATAATTAATTAGAAAAAGAAAAAGTATAAATAAAGAGGCACACAAATTTTTATATTTTAATTAATCCGGAAATAAAAGTGGTCCTTCCTTACAAGAAATTAGAGATAACATGACGAAAAAATTCATCATATAAATATTATTATTTGTCACTAAATTTATTGGGTGACGAAATTTGAGCGTCATAAAGATTGTCATTGTAGCCCCTTGGCAAAAGGTATACATGACAATTATTTCGGTGCTTCACTAAATATTTAACTGTTTATGACGCTAACGACTATTGTTATCATTTTTAACATTTTTTGTGACACCTAACTCGTCACTTCCATGATCAAACTTTTGTCACTTAAATTTTTATTTTGTCACCAAAATATAATTTTTAAATGACGAACGCTTACTTTGTCATCCAAACATTAGATTTTAGTGACAAAAATGATTATATTGCCAAATTCATCAAATTTTAATGACGACCTCAGTATCACAATTGCAATAACAAATTCGTCATGTATTATATAATATGTCATGAAAGTGATGCTTATAGTTACAAAATATTAGTCGTCAGTTAATGAGTATATATATAATGACAAAACAATGTGTCACAAGAATTAAGATTCAATGACAAAATATTCATTGTCACCAAAAGAATATAAAATGCGATGACATGTTTCGTCATGAAAAAAGTAACATTACATGACAAAGTTGATAAGCATCACTAACCACGTAGGAATAATGACGAACTTATTCGTCATAAAAAATAATATGTTGTGACAAAATCTATCGTCACTATATAGATTTATGGTGACATATGATTCATCATAAATGATTGCTTTTTTGTGGCAAACTTTGAATCTATATGTGACGATACCAGTCGCCTTGATAGATTATTTTCAATGACTAATTATATACTGTCACTAAATGGATATGTATGTGACCTATTAGTTGATTGTAAACAATGATTGTTTTAGTTACAAAATAGTTCATTGTCACCAATTAAATTCTCATGTGACGAATAAATGGCCATGAAGAGAGACATTAGAGACAATGTGATTGTGATATTTATTTATTTATTTATTTTCACTGATGTATTAACTAGTCATATTCTATCATTTATATTACATAAAAAGGAAATGAAATATCACAATGAGAAATATCATTATAGTCATCCAGATACACATAAATTTGCTCTGGGCTCATAATATTACTAACAATTTAAAAGTCAATTACGCATGAAAAATAAAAAGATCCAAACATGTTAAAGTAGAATACGATTATTTATCAATATAATATAAATGTTAAAATATCCAAATTTGAAATGGAAACTATAATATACTTCAATAATAATGAAAAACAAAATATTTGACATCTAAACTGAAAGAGTACTTTGAGAAATATAAAACATATATTCCTAAACATCTTATTTTCAAGTGACTAAGTTTTTCCATCTCTATTTTGGTAAATTAGGAAAGTTCTTGTTGATGAATCCATAACCATCCAGACTCACTTGTACATTTAAGAATTTTAAATTAGTGTACACACATTAGAATAAAAAAGGTAATTGTACAAAAGTTTCTCAAACATTAAATTGTCACGATCTAACAAGCAACAAAAAATTGAGAATGTAAGTAACATATACCTATGATTTCATTCTCTTCACGTGATGGATCTTGAATGTTCTCAGGATGTGACTGAATTTTTGGACATGATTAGCTGGAAAATCCGAATTTTGTGGCATGTTGTCATTCTCAGTTGTGTGGTTTCTTGTAGTAGTCTCACTTCTTTAAGGATCCATTTTGCATTTAAGTTGTTACCAGTGCCTCATTGAATAGCCACATTTATTTTATAAAATATTTGTCTGACTCTTCTACGAGGTGTCGGATTAGATGAAACATCCTTGGTAGTATGATCTTTGACACTTTGTTGAGACTTGTTCGGAATACTTTTCAATTTCATTTTGTGAGCTCCAGGAGCTATTTCTAATAATCTACATGAAAATAATTAATCAAATTAGTAAATGACCTCATACAAAATGCTAATTGGGATAGAAAACGTGTTACAACAAAAACAATCTTGATCAAAAATTAGTACACTATATTTTTTATAACATATAAATTTCAAAAAAATAAATCTACATTTATATAATCAAGTGACATAATGCACCTATGTTGTACAACTCTAAAGGGAACAATTATGCTCAAGCAAATAATGAAATAATTAAGCTTTCAATATCCGATGACAATATTAATTTCTGATAACCAAGTGCTTATGAAAAGAACTAATCCAATATTTAGTGTCCACTTCATAAGTTTCTCCTTCAACATTAAGTCTAGCTGCTGATAATTATTCTTTGCTCAAAGCAATAGGATTAGCATATATTATAGTCATCCTAATTTAGTTTCGCATTGATCTTATACAAGATGTGAAAATACTTTAATCTAATCAAACACAATAATTTCTACAACATGACAATATTTTGATTCATGAGGTTTCAATGAAAGTGTAGTAGTTAAACAAGAAAACAAGTATCATGAACTATTATGACATTTATTTCAGTCACTGATATGCCTATAATTTTGTTAAAAAGAAAAGCATCTTAACTCTAGCATATAATGTTTGTAAGAATAATGCATGTCACATGTCATCTGAAAAGCATTAGCAAAGAAACTGATTGGTAATCAAGCAACACACCAGAAAATCATAATTAAACAAATGTGCATTACTAGAGAAAATTCATGTTTAAAATACTCCGGAAATTTGTTGAAATTCCAAAATCACTCTTGTATCCAATTCTTATCTCCATAAAAAAAAACCCAACACCGTCAGATTCCGAAATTACCAGAATCATCACATATCCAACCCATGATATAAATTTACAATAAAATATATGTGCAATACATGGTACTAATATGAACATTACATTTTTTATAATATTCCAATAGATCAATCTAATATTACCTTGTCATTTCCCAATAATTAAAATTTTAATTTATATAAATCAATGTAAATATAACTCATAAAAACAAGAACACCAATTCAATTCAAAAAGAATACCTTAAATTCATCTAAATTTGTGCAACCAGAACATGCACAATTTCATCATATTTCTGGTGTAATAGACTAAACCAGATGCAATATACCAAACTAGAATTTCATCTTTCATACCTATACACTTGTACAAATTCCCATTTTTTATACTAATAAAAATCTATATCTAGTACAACACATAACACAACATTCTCAATCAAGCAGTTTATATGTTACACTTAATCAAGTATCCATAATAGTAAAAAAGCCCAATAATTTTTTTATTTCAGTGAAGGAAGAAGACATTACCCGTACTAACTAGAGACAACAGAACATACTAAAAGAGAAGGCATTGATATATTTGCTATAGTTTAACCTAATCATTGATATAAATATATATGACTGTTAGTAAAAAGGGGGAGATGGAGAGATTTACGATAATATTAGTCCGTGTGTTTCTCTACCTTAATTGGATAAGCATACACCTTAATTAAATTGAAAAATCAAGCACCAAAATGAAAAAAAATCTCCGCCAAATATTTTGCTGGCTGTCAAAAAATTTTCTTACTTATTTGTCTAACAATTTATTTGCTAGATATAAATATTACCATCAAATAAAAAATATCTATATATATAATAACAACCGCTTCTTAAAAACCGGTCATTTTTTTGGGCTAAAAATAAAACTGGTGATTTATTGCTGACATGTGGCTGCAATGTATTGATGGAAAATTCTGTAATTCATCCAGCTAGAATTTTCCTTATTTTGGCTAACGTGCTGTTGGTCAACATTTTATATATTTAGAATGTTTATAATTTACCAAAGTTTGTAAATCTGTAAATCTATAATAACGTGACAACCAAGTTTGCAATCTCAATTATGAATGGTAAGTATATTATTAATTTTGGTAATATTATCTCTGTTAATTCACTTAAATAGTGAAAATCCCATATTCCAAAATTACTTATAATAAAATAAGAAAGGTTAAAGTGGCATAATAAATTTATGTATCAATCAATTTAAAAAGGAATACATAAAAGTAATGAATTTCCGAACAAATCGATTTTTTCTATTGTATAATTTACCTTTATTAAATTTTCTTACAATAATAATAGCATGACAAACAAGTTTTGTAATCTCACATATGAATGGTAAGTACTAATTTAATTTTGCTAACATGATCTCTGTTATTTCATTGTACTATTGAATATCCCTTATTCCAACATTACTTATTTTAAAACACGAAAATTTATAATGGCATAACAAATTTAATTATTGATCAAATTAAAAAAGGCATGCTAAAATCAATTAATTCCTGCAGATTGATGAAATTTCATATGGGTTTTTTATAAAACGGAAGCAACTTTTAAAAATCGTTATATATAGAATAGTTTTATAAAATCGTTTATAAAACAGAAAGAAAAAACATAATAAAAAATCTTATAAAATATATATTTCCTTATAAAATCTCCACGCCTCACCTATATATATGTGCTATCGTGTGTCATTCATTGTTACATCATTAATCGAACCAACAATTGATATAACATTCATCACAATTCAACAAACTACATTTATTAAAAAAAACCATGGCCCCCATGAAGAATTTGAATTCGTCCAAAACCCAATGGAACGTGAAGCTTAAACTTGTGCGTATTTACGAAAAACCATCGTATAATTACAAAACGCAGGTGCAAAGTTTGGAGTGCGTTTTCCATGACTACGAGGTATGATACTTTATACATGACTGCTTATTATTAAAATATTACAAAAATAATGTTTAACTATCTAATCATTATTTTGAATATATAAATTGCAGGGTGACAGGATTCAAGGGACAATACAAAAATTACATATACAACAGTATAAGAGGTAGTTTAATGAAGGCCATGTCTACGCAATTAGGGATTTTATTGTTACCCCATATTCAGAAAAGTATCGGACATGTTTGATGAAGCATAATTTTTTTATGGGAAAACACAATTTTTTGAGATGTTTGACAAAATTTTTACTCGATTTATGTTTCAATTCAAAAATTTCAAATTGAATTGGCCATCAAGCGGACAATGTGGATGAGACGTCACTTTTTGGTAAGAAATATTATAATTCTTTTGATTTACATGTAAATTTGAAAATAATATCTGATAATTTTGGTCTAATTTTTTGCCCTTTCATTTATTTTTACCAGACGTTATCGGCAGAATTGTATCAATGCGTTCAGCTCAAACTAAAGAAATTGCAGGGAGGAGCACTCGCTTCATTGAACTTATTCTAGAAGACTTGGAGTAATTTAAATTACATTCTTTTATCGTTCTTTATGTGTAATAAGCAACTGTAACAAAAAAAATTATTATACATTTTTATAGGAATAATCGCATCACTTGCACATTATGGGAGGACTATGTTGACGAGATATTACCCTATCTCAAAGAGGGACTATTTGAACCAATAATTGTGATTCTACAAATGTATAGAGCTCAAGTATTTCGTGGTAAATTAATTAATTATACTTATTATGAAATATTCATATGTATTAGCCTCAACATATTTGATTTGTAATCAATTTTTTTTAATCTTTACTAAATTATAGAGGAAGTGAAGGTATTCGGTACATTTGATGTTTACTAAATTGATTGTTAATGCAAATTTGGAAGAGATTGAAGACTTTAAGAAAAGGTTAGAACGTGTACCATAAATTTTAATTTTTTGTTCTTTGTGTTATTAGATAATTATTATTATATCTAACATCTATCAGCAACAGGCCAACAAGTTCAATTAGCCATATTATTGTGCCGACTACTCGAACAATTGCTGAAGATTTGGCATCTGAAGATTCACCCGTTAGAATGATTGACCAATTGTATTTGAATAAAGATGTTATTTACCTCTATAATTTTGTTGAAATTATTTTTATTTAGGTTGGAAGTATTTGGGTGTGTGCAACTATTCTTTCATTTATTGGTGATTGGTGGTACCTTTCATGCAAGAGATGCCCCAAGAAACTAACAAAGGCAGCAGATAAGTTTTACTATGAACTTTGTGACACTTTTTATCATTCCGGTCTTATCAGGAATTTCGTTAAATTCTTTACTTTGTTACATATAGATTAGTCTATATTCTAGACAATTTAAAATTGTATATTTAATAAATTCGTAATTCATAATATATTTGTTATTAAATTACATCTGATTTGAAAATTGCAATTATTAGGTGTAAAATTCATATCCAAGTTATTGATGATACCGGAAATGCATCTTTTCTATATTGGGATAGAGATTGTGAATTATTAATAGGCAAAACATGTTCTGATTTGAGAAAAGAGTGCACAGAGGTATTTTTTTATTTAATTTCAGTTGGTATTCAAATTTAATTTTTAGTATTATTTTATTTAACTTTTGTTTTTTGAAAAAATAAATAGAATGAAGACGGGCAGGACATACCAGATGACCTAGCAAGTCCGATTGATAAACATGTGTTTTTTAAGGTTCAAGTGAGGGCAGACCAACTTGATAACTATGATGAATCATTTTCAGTTGTGAAACTGACTACAGATGCTGAATTAATCAAGAGGTTTTATCCTAGCCCAGAGAGTCAGGGAATTTAATAAATTATTCAATAGATACATGTATGTCTATGAGATTTTTTACTATGTAAAATAAAAATCTAACATTTTTTTTAAACTTTAGGAGTCCGACTACCAATCCAAGCTTCAAAGAGAAGAACAAACCGATGACAAAGTATTTTTTTTTAATCATAAATAGACTTAACTCACAACTTAAGAAAATTGTGAAACTACATTCGACTTTTTTTAGGAATATTCATCGGAGGATGAAGTCAATACACCGAACAAGTTGAAAAGGATTAGGGATGTGGTCACTAAAAGTCCATCAACTAAGTGAGAATTGTTCGAAGACTTGTCCTCAAGTAATAAGGCAAAGATGCTTAAGGCTGTTAAAGAAGAAGATGTTGTGAAGAAGTAAGAATTATGGATGTCATTTTTAATGTTAGGTTTTTATAATTAGTTTTGATTATTTGATGTTTTTCAGTTGATTTGATTGTTTTAGTACGTTGATTATTTCAAATTTGGATTGCAGATTTTAATATAATTTGGTTGTTTTAGTATTTGTTCGAGTTTGATTAGTTTTAAATTTGCATCTGAATTTTTGTCCATTTGAGATATAGGAATGAGATAATAAGTATATACATTAAATCTATATATAAATAAATAGATACATATTAACAAATCTAAACACAATTTTATACAGTTTCTCACAAATAAAATGTGTTTGACAAAAAATATAGATTTAATGAATACACAATTATTATATTTCTATTTGGTTAATAAAAGTAATGAAAAAATTTAGATTATCCACCTAATATGCACATTGATTATATAAAAAATTATATATAATATTGTATAATTTTTTTAAATGTGGCATGGACTAAACCTGATAAGGAATGTCAAAACAGTGAAATTAAAAAAAATCGGATAGAATAGAAAAATTGACAATATTTTTCTGCATTCAAAACGAAAACTTAATCCATTTAAAAGTCAAAGTCAGAATTTTCAAAATGAATGTTCTTAACATGACTTATATTCGGATTTAGATTTTCAAACATTACCATACACCAGAATATATAAATATACATGATATTTTGTTCATAATAATAAATATTACCATATTCAGTACACATATGCAACAGTATAAAAAGGTGAAAGATCATTCATTATGCATGTTTTGAAATCGAATTAACTACAAAAAGCACAAAAAACTTACAAAGTCCAAAAGAAACAGTCAATATTCAGAAGAAAAATTGTGTTTAATAATCAACTTTCATAGCAAATATTTTTTATAATTAAGCAATTAATGGGAAAGACAGTTTTGGGGAAACAACGTGTAAGGGACCGATCTACCGAACACGGTCTTATATGTTTCTTTGCAAAATACTTTATCATAAAAACTTTTTTATGAGTTACCTATGTATTCTTAAAATGATAGTTAGTTTAGCGACCTTAAATTGATAGTTAGTTTAGTGACTTACCTCTGCATTCTTTTCTTTGTTTTCTGCCATGGTGATTTATGCTTCTCTGTGTAATCAACACACATAGAACATGGAATACATCAACAAGTTAAATTAGTCACGATATTTATCATTTCATTGACAAAATCACTAAATACTAAGGGTCATGTTAACTTATCTTAATATAGTTTTCTGGCAACAGTGAATCATCTACTATCAACCTGAAACATATTCATATAATTTACATATCAATTGAAAACAAATAGATATCAAGTTCTATTAGTATATAGAAATGTGGTGGGAAGCGATCTTACATATTGCAGGTTATCCAACAAATGATGTGTTTTGGAATTTTTCTCTCAAATAGAATATGGGTTATGTTGAACATGACACAAAAAAGAAATATTAAGCATCAATTACAGACAAGTAATATCTATAAATAGTATAAATGTAAGCTTTTATTTGCATATAAATTATATTCATTAAAAAATATAATTTATGCACAGATCGTATTCAGACAGATCACACATACAAATGATGAGTAAACTGACATCTTGATTTTTTACAACTGTTATCTTTAAAAAAAGGCAAAGAACGCGAAATAATAACATATCTAAGTACAAAAATAAAAAATTGACAAAAAAATAAGAAATTTAAAATTTAAATTTTTGAGTGATTTAAGAGAGAAATGGATATAGCAATGGATAAATAACATTTAAATCTTGTTATTTTGGCCGATCATAAAATCATTTAGTCTCTGGAAAATCTATATATATATAATATCAAACATTTTTAAAACTACTTTCTTAAAAAGTTTCGGCGAAAAACTCGAATTATTAACAGATCTAAGTAACAGATCTGAGTACAAAAATCAAAAAATAAAACAATAATTAAGATATAGATATAGAAATGGAAAATATACCTTCGTGATTTTTTTGCCGCTCAAGAAACCATATAGCCTCAGCAAATCGAAAAAAAATATTTAGTCTCCGGAAATTCTAAATAATAACACCGCTAATATTTTATAATAATTTTCTTAAAAATAGATTTTGGCCAAAAACTCGAAATAAGTAACAAATCTAAGTACAAAAATGAAAATAAAATAAAACAACAATTAAGACACAAATATAAAACCGAAAATATACCTTTATATCATCTTTTTTTGGCCGCTCAAAAAACCATTTAGCCTCTGTAAATCCAAAAAACAAAATTAGCCTCTAGAAAATCTAAATAATAACACCCGCAAACATTTTGCAACTATTTTCTTAAAAAAAACAGCCAAAAAATCTAAATAATAACAAGTCTAAGTACGAAAATCTACATCTAAAAAAATTAGTAAATTGATAAAGAATAGGAAAATATACTTTGCATCGTGATTTTTGGGCCAATTAAAAAACAATCTAGCCTCTGCAAAGCGAAATATGAACAACCGATCAAAAATTTGGGACGATTGTGATTTTCTGAGAGTGAAGCAAAATTATAATAAACTGAAAATATACCTTATACACCCTAATTTTTGGGCCGATCTAAATTTTTTTGGTTTCAGTCTTTAGAGGATTTTGTCATTTTTTTTAGAGATTAACGGATTTCAGAGTGATTTTGGGAGAGAGGCTAGGGTTTTCAGAAAAAAAAGGATAAATTTGGTTTTGGGTTGGGAGGATAAAAAGTTAAAGAGTTTTTCAACGTTTTTTTAGAGAGGAAGATTAAGATGGTGAGGCATATTAGAATAGATACGGTGGAGAAAACAAATTGGAGAAAGGGTAGGGTTTCATTTTTTGTGAGTGAAGAGTGAAATGAGGCTGATGATGGTATGAAACCCTAACAGAGAAATGAAACCCTTTTTCTCATATGCACTGTTGATTAAAGGATTATGTGTCAAAATCTGGTGCCCCCAAATTACACGTGTTATGTCAATCGCACCATAGAAATGAAGAGCAAAATTTTCGGTACTTATGGGTTAATGGGGCTTTGGGAATAATGTAGTTGGGCTCATCTACAAGAAATCACACATTTTATGACGAAATTTTTCTCGACACATAACTATTTGTCATTATTTGTTAATTAAAAGTGACAATTTTTATTTTTGTCATTGTAAAGTATACTATTACGACGCCATTTAATTCGTCACTATTGATATTAGATGTCATCACTAAATTGCCTATTTCATGATGATTAATTGAAACTCGTCACTGTAATTCATAGAAGGTGGAATTTGACACCAAAATTTTGGCGGAAAATCCTTCGATGACGAAATGGTGATAATTGATGATGAAATTTAGTGTCACGAATTATTTCTTTTATTGACAACATCATAATTTGTCATTTTTCACTCCAACAAAATAGTGACACTCTTATTTCGTCAACAAAGACATATTTTATGATGATTTTTTTGTCACGCATAAAGATTTGTCATTATTTGTTAATTAACAATGATGAAAGTTATTTGTATCATTTCAAAATACCCTTTTATGACACCATTTAATTTTGTCACTATCAATATTATATTTCGGCACTAATTTTCATATTTGATGATGATTAATTGAATTGTGTCTAATTATTTGTAAAATATCGGAATTCGAACCAAAAATTTGGAATGAAATGGTTTAATGACAAAATGATATTAATTGGTGATGACGTTTGATGTCACAAAATATTTTATTTCATGACCAAACATATTTTGTCATTGATTACGCCAAAACATTAGTGACAAAATTAGTTTGCCAACAAAATTCGTAAAAATAACGATAAATATGAATTCGTGGAAAATTGAAAAACTCCTGAAAATTTTGAAAATTAAAGAAAAGCCCTTGAGGTTTGATTTCGTTTTACATGTTACTCTTCATAAGCAAATAATATTTCAAAACCTCCTAACATTTAAAAATACATTACAACTACTACCTTAAATTTAAGGCGGAATCAAATCGAAGGGATTTTTTTAAAAGTTTTGAAATATCTATGGGTTATTTAATTAGTCCAAACATGAGGTTTTTATATGTAACTATCCATATTTATTATTTTTTTAGCAAGAAAAATGGCTTTTACAACACATTAAAAAACAACTATAAACATACAAATGTTTTACAAACTTGGCATAAGCATTGTCAATTTTCATGTTTCCTCTTGGTACGTAAATGTATAAAATGAAGGTAAGTAATTGTTGATTAGTTCCATTGATTTTAAAATTAAGGGTAAGTAACTGCTCATTAGTTCCAGTTTCGACAACATTTTTAATTACTGAAATTGGTTTATCAAAAAAAATAATTGCTCATTGTTCCTCTGACGTCGATCACAATAACCTATTTAATACACAAATTAAAGGCATGTCTACATCAGCTTCACCAACATCTTCATCAATGCTCAATATCCATTTCACAAAAATGTATAAAGACAAAAACCTAAACCCATACCCCATTTTAGTTTCATAATAAGAGAGCTTGACGGATCAACACAACTGGGAGCATCAAATCCAAACATTGATGAAGAAGAAGAAATACAACAAGTTTTTTGAACCACCAGCCAAGTTCATCATCACCAACTCATCAATATGAGAATCACTTGATCTGCAACAACCTTTTTTTGATGGAAAAAAATCATACTCCAGCATCACAAAATTTCTTCCCAGCAAAGCAAACAAAGAGTTTTAACTTGAAACCAAGTGGAAACGAAGTTGAAAATTTCAGAAATGAATTAAGTTACATTTGAAGATGCCCACAAGGGAACAAAGTAAATAACAAAATTAAAAAACAAATTACCTAATTCATTTCAAATCCACATCTTTTAAGAATTAAAAAATGTTATCATCACTTTATGTTTCAAAGTAGACCATCTTGATAAATTTGTGTAGCTTCAGAGTTCAACAAGGTGTTTGAAAGGGTTTGCGATTCAAGACGAGATTCATAACTGGGAAGTAAAGCATATAAATTAGACAGGGTATACAGTTCATTTCTGGAGGTAACACTCACCATAGGAGAGTTGTATTCAACCCCCAAACCTGTGTATCGAGTAGTTTGGTTTGATTTTGACCCCTATCTAGTATTGATTCCATAAAATAGTATAGATATGTGATACATACATAGTCGACGTTAGCCATAATTTTGCAATGACAATAATATGAATTCCAAATTTTAAGTTTATAAACCTATCTTTCATAAAAGATAGCTAACCTTGACCTGCGGCAAGGACAACATGAAAATAAACATATGAAATTACCAATGCATACAAAGAGTACTAACTTAATAAGCTGTAAATTCTCTACAAACCTCATTTTTTAAAACCCCTGTGCAAAATCTCCCATAAACAAAGTTACAATGTGAACAAAGAAAATCATTGTTAATTTGGAAATCTGACAAAAATTTGTCATACTAAGTAAATTGGACGACATGCATCGAAATTTTGCATGATTTCGTTAAATAAGAATACCCTCAAAAATAAGAATACCCTCAATGCATGCATCAAGAACTTCTTCCAGAGTATGTCTGAGCACAACAGAGTATTTGTGCACCAAGAAACAACAATGTGTGGAAAGGAAAAAAAAGTAAAAGATGAAAAGAGTAGAATAACAAAAGATGCGTGGGTTGTTTATTGCATGTGCTCAACAAACCATGTCAACTATTTAAATTCCAAAACATATAGGTCAAAAAGTTTTAGGAGAAATCTATCATCTAGCCATGTATCATCCGACCTACCCCACCATATTTATTCCATCTTCAGAATGAGAATCAAACTACACCAATCACCAGAAGACCAAAAAAATTACAAAAATAAAATTTGAGTCTGCAATACCGGAAGCCATTATCTTAAGTTGAAAAGGTAACATATGCTACAATTTGAGTCTGAAATTCTTGGGAAATCTTTGATTGAAATAAATAATTACTAAGTTAAAGTGCACATCGAAAAACAAAAGGCAATTAGTTGTTCTCATCACATGTTTCGTGATTGGCCAGAGGTTTGCTTATCTGATAATTCACAAGCTTGAATGAAGAAGCCTTCTGATTTCTGAATTTGGTCAAATAGCAATTGCTTTGAATTTGAGATGACTTCTAAAGTAACAAATTACAAAAACTACCTCGAGTTTTGAGCTAATAACAAAAAAATCAAGAGATTTTTCAAAACTACAAAAATCCTCTTGAGATTTGATTCTATATTACATTTTACCCCCTTCATGAACAACAATATTTCGAACACCTTCTGTTGTTATTATTATGTCATCATTTTTATGTGCAGATATGCCGGCTATCTCAAAGAAAAGACGACGTGGGCAAACAATGGGCAAAGGCATCATGAAGGCGTTTGTTGCTTCTAGGCATAAAATGAAAGTAACTGTGGATCCACTGCTCGGAAGGCCAAAAACTCGGGAGGAGTCTTCAAAGCTTTCTAGTCAAATTGGTGTAGTAGCTCGAGACGTCCTTTCAGTGCCCAAGAAATGGAAAGAAGTGGATAAATAAAAAGGTTTGGACTCAGGGTTTGATCATATAAAGGTACGTATGAAATGTTTTTAGTTTTCCTTTTATTTTCTATATAATGTAAAACGATCTTATATGTCTCACTTGTAGATCCACATGGATGTTAATGTTGATGATCCAGGAGTGAGAAAATGCATGATAGAGAGGCTGAAATCTAGCGACAAAAGCGCTACAAGCTTCATCAGCATTTCAAGAAGTATGCAACTTTGGAAGAGGCTAAAAATTATAAGCCATGTTTTCTTCCTAATAAACAGAATTGGGAAGTATTGTGCGAGTATTTCGCAACACCTGAATACATGGTAATATCACCTAACTTAAATTAAACTTATGTTTAAATTTTATAACATATCTTAGTTTTTATTATATGTCTACCTTAACTTGCAATATCACTATTCTTATTTTGCAGGACCGAAGTGTAACCAATACTGGAAATCGAAACAAGTACGAGCACCACATATTTCAGGCAGAACACCTTTTACTGTTCTTCAACATGAAATTGTGAGTGTTTTAGGTAACCTTGAGTCGATAATGTTTCTTTAATTTTCTTTTTCTTTTTGGATTGTGACTTTTTTTATTTTCTCATTTTTTTATAGTCTCAGAAAGAGCTGAATGGAGAAGAATGTGATATGATTGAATTGTATAAACGTACTCACTTTAAAAAGAAAGATGGTCGGTCAAGAGTTGAGGCTCAAGAGAATTGGGTAATCATTCACATACACATTTTTATTGAACATCTTAGCTTGTGCCATGATATTAATTGTATATTTGTATGTCCAATATTCAAATAGGAGTTGATGATATCAAAGTGGACTCAATATGCGGAGGAAGGAATTGAGAAGAGTGTCGACAAAATAGTTCTTGAGGTGCTTGGCCATGGATCTGGTTATATAAAGAGCCTTGGCTATAGCCCAAAACCTCCAAGTAGACGCACCACATCGTATGACTCAAGTACTCGACAACTGCAAAATAAACTTCAAGAGACACAAGAGAAGTTACAAGATTCGGAATCTCAAGTGAGTGGGCTTAAGTCACAAGTGGGTGATTTGAAAGACCAGCTCAGTCAGCAAGGTGCTTGTATTGAAAAGCTTATGGCATTCATGGTTGCGAGTGAGAATAATCTCTAAGGCGATATAATTAATTTAAGTACTCTTTTCTTTTAGTTTGGATATTTAATGTTTTTTTTTCTGACATTGTTCAAGTAGTTTATTGTCCATCTGAAATATGGATATCTTATCATTTCTCTTATATTAATAAATAATCATATTTTACTTAATCAAACATGATTGATTTTATTTTTATTTTTCATGCTTAACTGCATTTGAACTTGCACTTTGTAGTATTAATAATGTATTGATAGAATATTTTACAAATTAATATTTAAATCATTATATATGTACACAAATAAAAAAAATGTGACAATTATACATTACCTATAATACTTATTTTCATGACAATTATGTTGTCATGTTAGCTTTCAACTGGTGACAATGAATTATTTCGTAACTTAAACACTCATTTATTACAATAAACTTAGTCGTCACGAAAAAACTCTATTCTTTGATGGTATAGAATTTGTCATTAAAAATACACTACAATGATGACTTTTATCGTCACAAATATCTTCAAAACTTATCACTATATAAATTTATTATGTGCCGATACATTTTGTCACCACATATTCATTTTTTTGACTGTAATACCCCACATTTAATAGACCTAGAATTTTATTGAGATAATCATTATATTCTGCTTCTAATAAATTATATCTTTGAATTTAGTAATATTTATTAGATTAAAATACTTTTAATATGTATTTGACATTACTATTCATTATAACGACCTAATTTTCCGTATTATATTGGGTTGATATTAGATTTTTCTATTTGTTTATTGTTTACCTTATACATTTATGTTTACTTGTTAAAATTTAAATTTTGTTACCAATGTATATTGCTTAATTAAGTATCTATTATTACTAAAATTTTCAATTATTAATATTAGAGTTATATTATTTTGTAATTTAAATGGATATAATATTTTTTTTAGTTATGTGGGCTATATGAATCTCTATTAATTATATCATTTTGGATATAACTTATTTACTTTGGCCCATTTATATATTTTTTAGCATTTTAAATTAATACTAAAGCCCACATTCCAACCCTAACAATTTTCAGCATCAAGCCCACACCCAAACCCAACCCAAACTAAAAGCCTACCCATTTAGAAGCCTATAAATACCCCAAACCCCAAACCCTAACTTATTTTCAGATTTTTACACACACAAGCACACATTAGAAGGTGCCCACCCCTTCCTCTTTTCTCCTCCCCCAGCGGCGATGCTACCACCTCTGCCACCGGCCACACCTTGCACAAATTTTAGCTTTATTTTCCTTTCCTTCTCCTTTATTTCTCTTCTCTCTCCCTCCCTCTATTCTCTTTTTCTGCTTTTCCAGTCGTCGTCCTCCGCCTTATGCCACCACCAACCACTATCCGCCGGATTTTTTTTTCATTCTTCTTTCCTTTTTCTTGTTCTTTTCTTTCTCTTTTTCTATTCTCTCTGCTTTTTTTGTTTTGTTTTTCGGCCATCTGCTGCCACGCCGTCACCGTCCACCGCCCGCCATCCTCAACCGCCAACAGCCGGACCCCTTTTGCGATGGAGATATAAAAAGAATTTCGAGCAACAATTTTGGAGACGAATTATTTTATGGAATCGAACTTTAAATGTAAGTAAAGTTTATTTAAGTGAGGTCAATGTTTTATGGGAAAAGATTAAACATGACATGTTGCATCCATCAATTTTGTTACGCTTGAATTCGTAAATTGCATGAAAGTTGATATATTTGCTGGTGAAATTGTAAATTATGTTGTCTGATTATTGTTTGATAACAAAGTTAAATTAGATAACATCTAAGTATTGAATCTTGATAGGACTCACTTGTATTGCCTAAACATCACGAGTTTTTAAGGACTGTAAATTTTAAATCTGGAAAAGTGGTTTTTCGAGTCTTGTGATGAACCCGTTTGGCGTGTGTAGTTTGGGCAATCAATCGAACAGGTTGCCTGTTGATGTTTGTTCAGCTACACATGTGCCTATTCCTGTTTTTCTGGTCGGGCCGGAGATGGCGGTAGAACTTGGGTCGTAGTATTGGTATATTCTGGAATATGATGGTCTCTGGGTTTAAAAACCCACAACTAAAGAGTCATCGAGCCACTCGGGAGGAGTAAGGTGTTAGGATTCGACCTGGTGCATTGGAGAACGCAATGGGGTGCGGTGTTTATTCCACATCAGCCTCGCGTTTATCGTTATGTTATCCCGATCGTTGGATTTTAAAATGAGGCATAGAACCTTGTCCATTTTAAAATCAGGTTTGAATTGGAACGTTAGGGTGCAGTGTTTATTCCACATCGGCCCAACGTTAGTTTGTGTATCCCGTTGGATTTTAAAATAGGGCATAGAACCTTGTCCATTTTAAATCAGTGTGAATCATCGAAATGCGTTTTAACTTGTTGTGCTAATATTGTATTTGATGCAGGTGCCAAAAAAATTTTGAGGTTAGTACAATTTATTTTCCGTTTCAATATTGTTACAATATTATTCTCTTTAAGTTGCTCATTTACAATATTGCTTTATTGTGTAGCAGTATTTATTTTGTATGTGTTATAATTAATATCAGTCTTGTTAGTTGTGCATTCATTTGCATGCATGAAATCATTTTGTACACTAAGTAATTAGCTCAAATAATTTCTTTCAAGTTTTCATTAATAACTTTTGCATTCCCATTGCCTTACCTACTGAGCTCGTTTAGCTCATCCCACGTTTTCTTAAAAATTTCCAGAGATCAACGAATTTGAGTCCGGACACCAATACCAGAGCAACGCAGAATCCTAATCGTGTTGTGTCATTACTCTGATTTTTGCCTAAGTATTTTGAAGCGTAATTATACTAAATTCTGATTTCTAGTTTTCTTTTATGTATTATTTGTTATATTAAAGTTTTGTAAGTTAAGACCTCCGTTATAATAATTGTAATATACTTAATTATGTGATTGGGTTTACTCAGAAATTTCTTTTTGATATACTTAGATCCCTAGTATTATAAGTTTAAATTATCGTTCTTTTGGACAAATACATTTGTGGAACTTAAGTTGGTAAATATTCGGAGTATGCTATTCATTAATCGATATCTTTGTGATTGTTTTTGGGTTATTGAATTTGGGGCATTACAATGATGAATGATTTCATCATTATTTCGGCACAATTAGCGACGCTGATAAGTTTTGTCATATATTGCAATTGTTTCCATGACAAACAAAATCATCACGTTACATATTCTTTTGGTGACAACACATCTCGTCGTTGAATCGTAATTATTGGTGACATATTATTTTGTCATTATAAATACACATTAAGTGACACACAATATTGCGTGACGTTAAATTACCTCTTTCATGACAAGTTGTGTAATATATGACGAATTTATAAACACAATCGCGACACCAAAATTCGTCATTAGTGTTTGATGAATTTGGCAATGCGATCATGGTCGTCACTAAAAATTAATGCTATGATGACAAAAAAATAATATAAATGACAAAAAATTTATCGTTGATGTGACGATGTAGGCGTCACAATAGATGATACAAATTGTGACAATTGTTATTAGCGTGACCAAAGGTTAATTTTGTAGTGACAAATTGCAAAAATCGTCATGTATACCTTTTATGACGGGGCTACATTGACGATCTTTATGACGCTCAATTAAGAGATAATAATGTACATTTGGTTAATTAGTATATACAAGTAAACTAAATATCCAATATTTATGATTTTTAATATATTTTAATTCTTAAGAAATTGAAATGTAATAAATATGTGTTTTTAGATTTTTTATATATGCTGCAAGTAGTATTTTTTCATATATTATATTATATAGATTAAATTCTAATTGTATTATCACGCTATTCTATTAATTAATTACTAAAAACTTGATTTTTTAATAAATTCTATTCGCTATTTTATATAATTTTTTTGGCATATTTAATTAACTTAATTTTTTAATAAATTCTATTCTCTATTTTATATAAAACAATTTGGCACATTTAATTAATGCCAATTTTTTATTTTCGGAATTTTAATAAAGTGTGAAAACACAGATTTTAAGACATGTGTAAAGAAAATGTATTTAGGGCATGTATGTATATTTTATTATTCTAATCCTTTTAAACTCTCTGACAGAAAGTTTGACAATAACAGGAAATATGTCTCCAAGAGTAGTTTCAGATATTTCTTCGAGCAATATTGTTCGTCCTCTATCGAACTCCTCGCTTAGTAACATCACAAATGGTATATTAGTTATATAATTTTTTAGTATAGTTGTTGTATACAAATAAATAGTTCACATTTAATTCAAAGTTATTTCAATTTTTTTTTACATAAAATAGAAAAATAACTGGGAACATCCCTGCAAATCTATCCACAACAACAAATTCTCAGATTTCATCGAGCAATATAATTTTTCCTTTTTCGAGCTCCTTACAAAGTAACATTACAAAAGATATAGTTTGATTTTTTTAATTTAATGAGTAGCATTCTTGAAATAAATTAATAATTAATAATTCGAGTAATTCATATTTATTTTAATTTAACTTATTATTTTTATACAGAAAATACAACAATTCCTGCAAATAGATCCATGAACATATCTAAAAGAGTTTCCTCAGAAGATCCATCTAGCAAAATTGGTACAAACTACTCGCTCCGAGACATCACAAATGGTATATTTAATGTTTTGTTATTATATATAGATTATTCATGAATTTCACTTTGTCATATTGTTTAATTTGTATTTAATATATTTATTTTTTTATTTTATATTTAAAGCTTCGAACAAAACATCACCAGCTGCAGCAAATATTCGGAATTCAAACAACACTTATTATCGTGCATCAATGAGATCTTCGAAGAGGATTTCTAACACCAAAATGATAATTGATCTCACCATGGAAAATTCTCTGGAGGCAATATGAATGGTCATGATGTTCGACTAAGTGATAATATTATTGATTCAAACCCACATCCGTCTCAAATAAACGAGACAAATCCATTGCTAAACAATGGTGAGTATAACTTCTTTATATATATATATATATTGGTGTTTGTGTGTGTGTGTATTGTTTCATTGAATCACCTTTTGTATTTTATAATTATATATTGATTAAAACTAATTTATTTTATATATTGACAGATTATTGGGATATCGGTGATGCAACTTATATGTGTCAGTTTTGTGCGGCCATGTTTTGGTACGATGAAAGGATAAACGCTCGCGTTAAATCCAATAATCCACAATACTCTCTATGTTGCAGTCAGTGGTTGTCCAACTCCCTCATCTTAAACAACCACCTGGTTTGCTCAGTGAGTTATTGTTTAGAGATAGTGTTAAAAGCAAATACTTTTAGATAACATAAGATCATATAATAGTATGTTTTGTTTCACGTCGATGGGAGGCAAGATCGACAATGATATAAACAGAGGTGGTAGACCTCCCGTCTTTTGTATATACGGATAAAATTATGATTTAATTGGTAGTTTACTGCCGCCTGATGGTTTAATTCCTAAATTTGCATTACTCTATATATATGATACTGAAAATGAAGTATCACACATATTAAATTCTGTCAGGTTTGTTTTCGCTTTAGTGTTAAATTATTATGATTTGGACTATTATATTAATATATTTCATCATGCTAATTTGTTTGTTTTTTCATATATTCAAAGCAGGGAAGTGAAACAAATAATCTACATGAAGATATCGTGGCTGGACTTAAAGAAATGCTTGATGAAAATAATATTTAGGTAAAAATATTTAGAATGGCGAGAGAGAAGATTCAAGAATGCAGACATTCAGATGTTAGATTGCGGCTTATTGGTAAAAGAGACGCGGATGCCAGAAGATACAATTTGCATTCATGTTTTGAAGTGGTGGCATTGATTGTTGATGATTTTGATGAAGCTTTAGGGGACAGAGATATCGTGATCGAAACAAGAACTGGTCTATTGCAGCAGATAAATGATTTAAATGTTTCTTACGTGGCATTACAGTACCCATTATTGCTACCTTATGGTGAAGATGGTTTCAGAGAAGACATCCCATTCTCAAACCTCAAGAAGACAACAAGTATAAGAGGAATGGAAACAATTAGTGTTCAGAAATTTTTTTCATATTGTTTACACGAAAGGGAAAATGAACCTTCTATGATTATGTCGTCAAGACGATTATTCCAACAGTTTATCGTTGATGCGTATACGATGGTCGAATCAATGCGATTGAAATATATCTGTTTGAATCAGAAGAAGTTGCATGTTGATATGTATAGGGGTCTCGCAGATGCTGTGTTTCATGGAGAAACTGAACCCAATACTCAAGGAAAGCGAATTATCTTATCTTCGAGTTTTACTGGGGGTGCTCGATACATGATACAAAACTATCAAGATGCAATGACTATATGTCGGTGGGCCAGTTACCCGAATTTGTTCATTACATTCACCTCAAATCTAAAATTGCCGGAGATTGTTCGCTTTCTTGAGAAGAGAAAACTTAATTCCGAAGACCGTCCAGATATCATTTGCAGAATTTTTAAAGTGAAGCTTGATGCTCTTATCAGGGATCTTTGTCATAATGAAATATTTGGAAAAGTTATCTTACGTAATAAAAATACTAAGTTGTTTTTTACTATATACCTTTAAATTTTAATATTTGTTGAATTCTAATTCATTTCGTTACTTTTTTTTTCTTTACAGTGATATACACCATAGAATTTAAAAAACGTGGATTACTTCATGCCCACATTCTGCTTTTTCTGGCCAAAGATGATAAGTATCCAAATGCAGAAGATATAGATAAAATCATATTGACTGAGATACTGGATGAAAAAGATGATCGATCTTTATTATCTTTGCCGTTAGAGACTTCATGGTTCATGGTCCATGTGGCGATGTAAGAAAAAGTTCTCCATGCATGGCTGATGGTCGTTGCATGAAACATTTTCCAAAAACGTTTGTTGAGGCTACTTCTATCGATGAAGAAGATTACCCACGATATAGACGTAGAAATAATGGTAGAGTTATTGAGAAAAATAGCGTCCCTCTTGACAATAGAATCGTAGTGCTGCATAATCATCGATTATTACTTAAGTATGGGGCTCACCTTAATCTAGAATGGTCTAATCAGTCACAGTCAATAAAATATTTGTTCAAATATGTCAATAAGGGCCATGATCGTGTAACTGCATCATTCTATCAGAGCAACGGTAATGAAGACAATGGAAAACCTATTGACGAAGTAAACATGTATTACGATTGTACATATGTTTCGTCATATGAGGCATCATGGAGATTACTTGGATACGAGATGCAGTATAAATACCCTTCAATTGAAAGGCTAAGTTTCAGTTAGGAAATTTATTAAGTAGTTTTTGATGATACCATGTAAAACTTAAACTAGGAAGTTGGCACCCCATTTTTCTTGTAATTTGTATTGTAATAGATAGGGCTGGAAAAGCTGAGTCAAGTCAGCTATGCCAAGAAATACAAGAAGTCAATCATGGATGGATTGAAGACTCTCTTGTGTGTGTCGGGTTGAGTATGGCCAAGAAGGAAGTCAAGGACTCGACTGAAAGAGTGTCAGCTGTGGAATGTTCGCCTTATTTTTTAGCTTCACCGCAAGTGTACGGTTCAGTTTATAGAATAGGGTTTGCAAGGTCGAATCCACAGGGATTAATAAATTAATGTACAAAGTATTGGATTCTAATCTAAACGATCAAACTGTGATGGATTGGTTTTGTTAATACTAAAGCAGAAATTAATCCTAAAAATAACAAAGCAAAGAGTGATTGAAAGATCAAGTATGAATGAATGGATTCCTGGGTTATGGTTTCAGTTAATATCCCACTTTTATTCTTAGATTAATCAAACCAAGGTTAAACATATTCTTCTCTATAGATCAATCACCAATGTAATTTACCCTCTCTCTCGAGATGTATGTAAAAGCGTTGATTGGAATATCTATGCTAGCATCTCTATTCAACATGAGATACCCAACTCCCAAAAGTTCAAAAGATTTAAAGATCTCACAAATATTCACAGACTTCTCAATCATGCAATCTATTTGTGTTAAGTACTCAAGATCTAGTATTGAAACTCATCGATTAGAATTATGAATCAATACATCAAACAAGTTTAGATCAAAGGCCTTTTGATAAAACAACAATTAAAGCGAAATACTTAAATAGAGAAAGAAAATATTAACTTCAATTATTCTTAATCATCAAATAAAAGTGTTTATTAACCTACTCCCAAACCCGGGAATCACAAGATGTTTAGTCAGACATTGAAGATAAACAATTCATAGACAAATTATTCATAATAAAAAATCTAACTAATTGAAATAACGATACGATGGAATGAGTGACTCGGGGTTGATGACGATCTCTCTTTCTATCTTCAATCCTCGAAGGTGTGGTTGCAGTCTTGATCGATCTCTCAAAGTTTCCGGTGAAAAACTGCTCTTTTCTCTGGTTTCTAGGGTAAGAATCAGCGTCACCCTGTTTGTGGCCGCCCCGTGTCTATTTGTACTTCGTTTGGGTCGAAACCTAGTTGAAACAGATCAAGCTCTGTTTTTTTCCGCAGAGGAGCACGGCCGTGTCCCTTTGACACGCCCAGCCCGTGCTGGGTGCCGCATGAAATTTCCAATTTTCTGAAGAGAGCACGGGCGTGCCCATATGGCACGGGCTGCCCGTGCTATAGGTCGAACACCGGGTCTTCAAATCTGGGTTGAGCACGGGCTGTGCTAAGGGAGCACGCTCTGCCCGTGCTCGCCTGTAACATCAAGCACTTGGCTATTTTCTTCCGTTTTTCGCCCGGTTCGTCCGACTTTTTCTCGATTCGACTCCAAACTTCGTCTTTTAAATCAAGTATTGGCGATTGCAATGCTCCGATTTGTTGCCAAAATGCTACAATTAGGGATAAATTCCTACAAAACGAGCAAAGCGTAATCCTTTTCCACAAAACAAGAATAAAAAAACCCTATTTACTCATATAATGCATGCATATCAACACATTCTAGCCAAGATTGAGCCTAAAATACATGCAAAATACATGTCAATCAAACCCCCAAACTTAAACTGTTGATAGTCCCGGTCAACACTTTATAAACAAGACAACACAAATGGGGTAAAGAAGAGCAACTCAAGAACACCACATCACAATTCATGTCATTTATCAATGGACATTAAGCACAAACCAACCAAGTTTTAAATAACAACACGGAGCATAAGTCTATCAAAATCATGGTAAAACACTTCAAATCATGCCTCTCAGGGATAAAGTGTATATTCTACTCACTAGAATAATAAGTGTAGGTCCCAGGGGTGTGAGTGTAAGGTTTAGAAGGGGGGTTGAATAAACCTTACCAAATTTTCGATTTAGTTCTTTTAAAAGTTCGAGTTGATACTACACAACAGTGTCTAGGTGGACAGACCAATTTAGTTAATCAAGAGAGTTAGTCACTCAAATGACTGATCGAGTGTTGATAGAATAACTTAGATGTTAAAACTGAATTAGCTCAACTGTGGTTTGTTTTCAGTGGAAGACTTAACACCCTTAAGTTTGGTTTAGTAGAGATTTAAAGCTTGATTTAGTACTTAGAAATTATCTAATGGATAGCAAATATGTCGTGAAATTAAACGAATATGATGCGGGAATTAAAGTCTTTGAAATGTAAATGACACGATAAGTTTTTATAGAAGTTCGAAGATGGGGTAATTCTTCTACTCCTCTCTTCTCCAACTCCTGGAGGAATCCACTAGTATTGATCGATACAAAGTGGTAGCAGTCCGGATACAAGTCTTGATCACACAAACACTTGATCCTTTGGGACTCGATCCGAGACGCCTTGATCACTCACCAAGGCTTCTCGTGCGACTCGGCTTCTTCACAGGCAGCACCGCTTTGCTACTACTCTGACCCACTTGCTCAAGCTCTTTGGATTTGATCACGAAGCCCTCCAAAAGCTCAAGACTTGGTTCGACCTTGAACCTTCCTACAATCCTTCGTGGAATGTAGACCCCTTTATTCTTCAATAATTTCCTCTTCAACTGATTGAAGTTATCTTTCCTTCACAGGTGAGTGTTGGATTGATGTTCTTCGTAATGTAGGCTTGAGGATTGAACGTTTAATAACTTGAGAATATTTCAGGTTACAAAATGTTTCTTTCTTGCTTGTATGGTCAAGGTAACCTCTGTAACCTACGTAACCTTTTCTCAGAGTTATTCCTCAGCCTTTTATAGTGATCTTTTTAAAAATCTGCCCGTTGAAGAGATAGGCTTATTTTTGAAAGTCACTTGTGGTCGTTGGCTTGTCTTGTTGCAGTCCTTGGAATTGCCATTTCCTCGTATGAATTGTTCTTGACTTTTGAGTTCGACACGGTGTAGTGTTTCCCATTGGTTTATTCCTTTTGCACGCTTCGGGACCGAGCACTTCGAGAAAGGTAGCATGGAGATATTACTTGTTTAAGTAATTCTCTTGATTTACTGCAACGGATCTTTTTCGATTATCTCGACTTGACGCATTTCCTTGCTTTCCCCAGGTGACTTAGAGTCGACTTCCAATCATTGGATAACTCTTCCGTCACTTCAACTTGAGACTTAGCTTTTCTTGAGTTGACTTAATCGATACTCCACTCACCGCATCTCGCTTGCTCCTTCATCGAGTTCCCGTCTTCTCTTCTTTGCCATACTCGGTTGTCTTGCAAATGAGTCTTCCTTCTAGTCTCCGATTGTCTTCTTGCATGTTTGGGCATAGGCGACTTAACTCACTTGACCAGCCCTATTTATTACAATGCGGTTTACAACAAAGAATGGGGTGCCAACTTCCTATTCTAAGTTTTACATGGCATTCATCAAAATCTAAACAATAAATTTCCCAACAATTTCCCCCTTTTTGATGATGCCAAAACTTAAAACATTCAAAATGTAAATAGCAAAGATACATACGGATAGTGCATTCACATAGAATGTATGCGTAGAATCAATCCTTTTATTGATCATAACATTCTTGTTCTTTTACACAATCTGTTTACAAGGTGTATCGAGCAAACATTTATCTACACAAAAAAATAAAGAATTTACGACTTTATTGCGAGAAGACTTACATAGTATGTATTTACATAGTAAAATACATGAAGGGGTGGACAAAGAACACTTCATCTCCTTCGCGCCTCCTTCTTTCATCTTCTTCGATTCACATCTTCTCGGTCTTCTTCTTTTTTTCTCATCTTCACCGCTTCTTCTTTTTTCATATGCCTTCCGGGCAGCTTCATCTCTTCTTAATCTCTCTTGTCTCTCCTCCCAAAGATGAGTTTGTCTTTTATTTTCTTCTTCGATTCTTTTCGCATACTCAAGATTGCTTTTAGCCACTTGCAGATTGGCTACTTGGTCAAGACTGACCAGCCCGAGATCCCTCATTTCTTGCCTGGATCTATGTACTCAATATTTTTGGGGCGGAGGCCTGGGTCTCAAACCTCTTCCTCCACCACGCTTCTTCCTCTTCCTCCTCGGGCGTGTATTGTACTTGGGGTCTTCTTTTTCCACCGAGTGACCACGGAGTGACCAGCCAGAGTGATCACGGGTAGTCTGGCACGCTGTCGCCTTCTTCACATAACGTGAGACCCTTTTCCCAAGATAAGTCCCAAGCTTGAGCCATAGACATGTTTGCAAAGTATCCTTCAAATGCGAGCGTTTTAAATTCATCAACTGATCTTGGCTCATTTCCGCATCCGAGATGGCATAAGTGTCTCTGTCTCTTTGGAATGCCTCCATGTTGTTTCAAGATATTCATAACTCGGGCATCCATCCTTCCTTCCACTTCCTCCATCCCCGCTTCAATTGTCTTTCTCTTTTCGGCCATAGATATAGCGAGTGTTGGAGTGGCGGAGTCATTTGGGAGTTTGTCTGCTGATAATATCACCGTGACAAGACATTGTTGGGGGTTTGTGCAATCATTAAGGTCACATCTCTCGATTCTTCCCCCTCAACAGACTTTCCCTTCTTTCTCCTTGTAACTTCCTCAATTTGTCTTTTCCTTTACAAATTGCTCCCTCCTCCTTTTCACCTTCGGATCTCTTTAGCGCTTTAAAGTATTCCTCTTCCCCTTTTTGGCATCATCAAAGGAGAGACGAACCCCTGGAAACATACGGCAGCGGAAGTCGAGCCTGGCGATAGCCGAGGATCGCCTCGAGTCCACTGCGGAGTATGCGGCACAAAATTCGAGCGAGTAGCATTGGACTCTGCTTTGAAATTAGCTTCATCTCAACCATGAGAAGGCTGAATTTTCTATCCATGTTTTCTTCCATACGCTGGAGATCACTCTTATTTTGCTCACGCAATGCTTTATCTCGGCGGTGAGCTTCATGCATGTGCTCAATGTGTTCTCTCAATTTCGTTTTTCGCATCGGCATTCTCGACTCTCCATACCAGACTTGTTGAACAATGTTACAAATATCTAGCTTGTTCCACACGCATTGTTTCTTCTTTGCCACCATTCCCCGATTAAAGTTATTATGCCTCTCAAGTCGCCAGATGAGGTTGGCATCTCTGTTATCCATCTCATGTCCATAGAGGCCTGGTGCCTCTCCATCCGTTCAATTTCAAGAAATAATGCTTTGAACACCTCCCGAACTTCGGCCGCTTTCTTCCGTTGCGGTGACGGCCATGCGGCGTCAAAGTCATAGTCACCGAACGATGGTGTCGGATGGAAGGACGGGATCTCGTCAGGAAGCGCGCGAGATCGTTCTCGACTCGTCGGGAGGTCGGGTACCTCTAGAGAGAAAGGAAATGATTCTATAAAGGAATCATCACGGCCAACTGGGATTTGTTCAATGATGAGAGGTGCGCGTGAAGTTCCTTGTGGAGTCGAACTCTTTGTCGTAGCTTGGGAGCCTGTGCGGTGGACTCTGTTTGTTGGGGTCTTTTGTGAAGTGGACCCGACTTGCCGAGCCTCATTGTCTCAACAACCGTTGGTCTCACTGTTTTTTCCAATTGAGTGGACCGGTCCTCGGCCTTATTAGAAGCGTCATCGGACGATGATGAGATTTCCATTGGTGGCTCACCATCAAAATTGAAAGTTTGACGAGTAGTCTTGAGATTAGACTTGCTCATCTTTGGGAACATCCTCACCGAGTCTTTGGGATCTGTCACGGGGGGGATGACTTAGCTTCTTCGTCGCGCTTTCCGATCCTAGAAAGGTTACATCGAGATTATCCTGGGAATCATGAAGCGCACTTATCCTTTTCGGATGGATCAATGATAGCGGGAGGGATGTTCTCTACTTGACCTCTTTACCCCGGAAGTCTCAACCTCCCGTTGGCCTTCATTACCTCCTGCAGTCTCAACTGCAGCGAGGCACTGACCTCCCTTTCGACAAAGTCACTGCCTTGTCTTAGGTCTTCGTGGTGGCATCCATTGGAGTCTCAACCCCATGGATTGCACTTTCATCGCCAGTGTTAACTCCCGGGCGCTTCCGTCTGTGCCTCGGCCTCGATCGCATCAACGTCATTAGCCTTCGAGCGATTGGCACCTCACCGAGACAGTCTCAATCGCCTCGAGCTTCGTTGATGGCAACTTGTTTGTGTATTTTATGTTTGTACTTTCTCCACTTCGCCTCCTAAATTCGTTGTGGAGTCATCTGCAGATCCTCCGACCTTGCTGCAGGGGAGGGAGTTTCCCCCTCGGTGGTCTTTGGCGCACCACCGAGTGACTTGAATGGGGTCACTCATCTCCAAACTCCTGGCTGTTTCTACCGAGTGTTCACCGTTGGGGCGGTGGTAAGACACCTTCATTAGGGGTTGGCTCGACCTGGGTCCCCACTAACCCGCCATCGCCATTTCCTTAAATCCTTCTTCCGAGTGAGTCAGGGAAGTGGTGCCAAGAACAACGGTGGCGATTTGCTGCACTACTCCCATTGGATCGATTTCACCGTGTGTTTTGGAGGACTCTCCTGGTCCCTCCATCATGCTTTTCTCATGAAGACTTCGGGATTCATGCATTGCTTGCTTTGCATTTGCAACTCTTCTTCGTGGGCGCGGCAGGGTCCGAATCCTCATCATCTGCCGAGCGAGAAGACATCAAGGAGATGATGTGTGTGTTACGTGTGCGGTGATAGGGCGGATGATCTTTGGCCTTCTCACGTGCTTCACTTCCTCTGCCTATCTCTCCTTCTCTTTGTCTTTGAAGATCTGCAAGATATCCGTGCGCTTTTCTTCATCCAATGCTTGGACCACGGTGGTCACTCCAAGAAAGTTCATCGGTCTCTTCTTCTTCTTCGATAAACTCGGGCCGTTGGAACTGTTCCCTTGATCGACTCAATTTCCACTTCCTCCACTCACGCAGACGATTTTGGATGTCCGGGTAAGGTGGGGATAGGATCATCACATCACTATCATCTCTATCGGCTTCTTCACTGCATTTAACTAACTATCGTGTCTTGATTTGCCTCTGCGATCGCCTTCAGACAGACTTAGTCTTTTTATCTATAATATCCGGAGACTCTACTTCTCCAAAGATCTCCCAGATGTCTGCTCGGTGAGTGGGCCGACTCAACCGCTCAAGCTCGGAGTGCTTGATGATTCTTCTTCGTCTCTAGTTTGTACCGAGGGATTTCTGGTTCGAAAGAGTTTATTCAGATTCTTGGGCGGCGGGGGCCGTGCTGGTGTTTTCCTCTCGAGGAGCTCGCCGTCTTGGCTTATCGTTCTCCTCTTTTTGACGATCGGAGAAGGTAGTTGAGAGTCCTTCTCGACCGTGGTCTTTGAGGGGGAGACACGGGTGCGGGGGCGGTGTGACTCTGGCAGGGGCGGGAGCGGTTTGTTTTTCTTTCTTTGCGGGAGCAGCAGCTTCTTAGCACTTCTTTGGGCAACAGCTTCTCTTAGCGGCTGCAGGGGCGCTTTTTCTTCTTTGGTGGAGAGGAAACAATCGTATCTTCGGGTCACCGATTCCCCTCACTTGTGTCGCTCTCTTGGCGTAGGCTCTCTTCGTGCGCCAGAGAGGTTTGATCTCGAACATCCTATTGTTTACATGGAACGCCTTTCCATGTCTAAGAGGGACTCCTTTCACCTCCATCACCGGCAAATCACTGGCCATATCCTAGGGATCCTCCAAATGCACCATCTTCCTTGAAGGATTTGTTCCCTACATTCGCAGAGTCTGCTGTAGACAAACTCAGCCAGGTTTATTTTCTTTTCTTCAATGATCGCAAATGATTCACGATCAACTTTGCTTTTGACAGTTGGTCAAAACGCCAAATTTGATGTCTATGCATTTGGCAACTATGTCCAACAACTTGTGGTAATCCTCCTTCAAGACCTCTTTGTTTGTCTTTGTGTAAACTATTTTATCAAAGATAGTCGGGCTTGGCTACTTCCTTCCAAGCGGCGGCCAGGTTTACATCATCTTCGTTGATTTCGATGCTCCTTCCATCGGTAGTGGCGGTGTTCACCAAATCCTTGGCGCGAGATGGTGAACTTCTTTCCGTGAATGATGATTTTATCCCTTCATCGTGAATCTCAGCGTTCACGTAGAATTGTGCGACCTCTTCCACATAGGTCATTGAGAACTCCATCGTCAGAAATGATTTTAGCCCGGACCTTTCGAGCTTTTCAGCGATTTTCTTTATGAGGGCGTTATCGAACCCCTGTTTGACCATGCCCTCGAAATCCACGGTCGACCCTGTGTGGATTTGCTTTCCTAGCTTGACAAAATCATAGGTTGATGCCATTTTTCAGGATTTCACCGAAAAGAAATTTAGAAATTTGATTTGAATACTGAGAAGGTTTTGAGAGAGTTTTGCCTTTGTTTCTGAGATAGAAATGAACCATTTTGGTGATATGTGAGAGAAAAACAGACGAAAATGGGTTAAGTATGGTTTCTGAAAGGACGTGCGGGTGGTTTTTGAAATGTGATCGAAATCAACGGCTTAGATTTTGCACGCCGATTAGCATTTAATGTCTCGAATTTAATGCGGCAAAGATTTATATCCAATCATAAGCTTGGTATGCGGCTTTTTTGTCTCAGTACACATTATCATTATCTTTGACGTCATTCTTAAAAACATTCCCGCTTAGTAAAAACGATTGCGTTTTTTGTCACTTTGCTCATAAATGACTCGAACATCCCTTAGCCGATTTAACTCTTCTCGTCACGTTCTCTCAAGTGACTCAAATTTGTCACTAATTCGGTATAGTGTCTTTTCCGACATGGCCGATTCATTTAGCCGATTTTGAGAATTCAAATTTTCTCTTTTTGTGTTTCATTTCTTTTCTTTGAGTCTTCCGAGTGTTAGCTCACTCAATTAACCCTAACTCATGCTTGAGTTCTTCAAATCTTGACTCACATAATGGTTTTGTGAATATGTCATTCTTGTTTATCGGTTGAGATATATTCCAATATGATGTCCTTCTTTTCAACATGATCTCTTATGAAGTGATATCGACATCGATATGCTTTGTTCTTGAGTGCAACACGATTTACGAGTGATTGCAATTGCACTTGTGTTATCACACATGATTGGAATTTCCTTTTCTTCAACTTCATAGTCTCTCAATCTTTGCCTCATCCATAGGATTTGGGCACGGCCAATTTGCCCGCAGACTATGTATTCTGCTTCACCAGTAGAGGTGGCTATTGAATTTTGCTTCTTGCTAAACCAGAAATCACTGTTTCCAAGCATTTGACATGTGCCTGAGGTGCTTTTCTGTCAACTCGCATCCAAAGATAGTCGTAGTCGAATAGCCAATTAGCTTGAATCCACCTTCCTTTGGATACCATAAGCCAACTTCTTGGCTTCCTTTCAAGTATCTCAAGATTCTCTTAGTCTTTGTCATGTGACTCTCTTTTGGAGTAGATTGAAATCTTGCACATACACCTACAAAGAAAGGTGATATCTGCTCGCTTCTTTGTGAGATAGAGCAATGATCCAATAAGTGCTCTATATCTTGTTTGATCTACAGCTTGCCATCTGCATCCATGTCCATTTTGACGATGTGTTCATTGGTATTTTCACGAAGACTTCTCCTCCATACCAAATTTCTTCATTAAATCTCTGGTGTATTTTGTTTGACTTGTGAAGGTTCCATCCTTCAGTTGTTTCACTTGGAGTCCAAGGAAGAATGTCAGCTCTCCCATCATGCTCATTTCAAATTTGCTTTGCATGAGGTTTGAAATTTTTTCACATAGCTCTTTGTTTGTGGATCCAAAAATGATGTCATCCACATATATTTGAACAAGCAGTATGCTCTTCTTGTCTTGAATTCTGAAAAGTGTTCTATCTACTTTTCCTTTTGTGAATCCATACAGAGCTTTCTTGAGTTTGTATACCTTATCTCTAAGAGTCTTCTGCTCAAATCCTGGAGGTTGTTCAACATACACTTCTTCTTCCAATAAACCATTTAGGAATGCACTTTTTACATCCATCGATATACAATGAAATTCTTGTGAGTCGCATAGGCAAGAAACATCCTTATAGCTTCCAATCTTGCTACAGAGCAAATGTTTCATCAAAATCTATTCCTTCTTCTTGGCAATATCCTTTGGCTACTAGTCTTGATTTGTTTCTTACCACAGAGCCCTCCTCGTTCATCCTGTTTCTGAACACCCATTTAGTACCAATAACATTTTGATGGGTGGGTCTTTGAACTAATTCCCATACTTTATTTCTTTCAAACTGATTCAGCTCTTCTTGCATAGCTTGAATCCAATGTGTGTCATCCAATGCTTGTAACACATCTTTAGGCTCTATTTGTGAGATAAAGCATGTGAACATAGCTTCTTGTTGAGTTCGATCTTGTTTTGACACCTTCTCTTATATCTCCAATGACAAGTTCTCGTGGATGGTCTTTCACCCATCTTACATCAGTTGAAGTAAGTTAGTTGGATTGATCGTCTAGCAAAAATTTGTGTTGCTTTGATCGGCTCTCTCTTAATCACTTAGCCGCAAATTTTCCAAAGATTTTATGAGACTCGGCTATCTCATCTTCATCCGAGTTTATAATTCCAAATGACTTGACAAAGATAGGACTCTTTTATATGGTTGGATGATTCAACATCAACTCGACTCTTCAATGTCTTCTCCATTTACATTTGGCTCATCGAATACCATATGAATGGATTCTTCGCAACCATAGTCCTTTTGTTGAGTACTCTGTAGGCTTTGCTTTCAAAGTATCCCAAGAAGATACCTTCATCGCCTTTAGCATCGAAAGCCTTTAGATTGTCTTTGCCATTGTTATGGATGAAGCATTTACATCCAAATATTCTAAAATATGCAACATTTGGTTTTCTCCCCGTCCAAATCTCATAGGGAGTCTTTGTCGGTTAATCCTGTTTATCATACATCTGTTTTGAGTGTAGCAAGTTGTGTTGATTGCTTGACCCAAAATCTTTTTGGTAACCTTGCTTGACTAACATGGTCCTTGCTTTTGCTTCTTTGAGAGTTTTATTCCTTCTTTCTCGCAACTCCATTCTCATTGTGGAGTCCTTGCTGCAGATAATTCATGACCAATGCCATTTTCAATACAATATTGAGTTATTATACCATTGACAAACTCGGTTCCTCCTCATGCGATCTAATTTTGATAATGGTTTGGCTTTTCTCATTTTGAATCCTCTTCATCACCGTGTGGTAGTTTTACGTAGAGTTTCTTTCTTCTTACACATGAATATTGTCCATGTATATCTTGAGTAGTCATATACTACCACCAAGGTGTATTTCTTTACACTTATGCTCGCATTTGGTTCCACTTTGGGCCAAATAGATCCATATGTAGCGGATGTAATATTCTTGTTGAAGATGGACATGTCTTTTCTTTGAATGATGATTTGATTTGTTTTCCTTTTGACATGCATCACATATACTCTCCTTCTTGTATATTGAGTCTCAAGTCCTTCCACAAGATTACTTCTCGCAAGCTTGTTAATCATTTTGAAATTCAGGTGACTCGGCTTTTTGTGCCCACACAACTTGACTTGATTCAATGTGCTCTTTGCTAATAGACAGTGTTGGGTGTAGCGGTTGACCAATCTACTACATACATGTTCTTTTGTCCGCATCCTTGCAACACAACTTCATTCGATTGAAGATCCTTGATTTGGCATACACCCATGTTAAATCCAACATTATAGCCCTTGTCACGAGTTGGTGATGCTTAGCAAGTTGAAGTTGATTCCTTCAACATATGCAACATCTGTGATTTCTAATCCGTTCTCTTGATGGATCCAATGCCTCTTATTTCACCTGGAGCTTCATTTCCTCCCAAATATGACTTTTGCTCCTTTAACTTCCTTGAATTTTGACAGATTTTTCTTGTTTCTGTCATATATCTGGAATATCACTATCCATGTACCAGGTTCCTTGGCACTCGGATGTTCCTTGAACTCCGCAATCAAGGAAATTAAGTTTTAGGTACCCATACTTGTCCGGGTCCCGAGGGGTTAGAATTGTAAGATGATCCAACCAACTTATAGCCAAATGATTTGACTCTAAGGGGTTGCCATCTATCGATGCCATAATCATAATTAATCTTGGCAAATTGCTTGGGGATTTTAGGTTCATACAAATTGTCTCTTTTGTCTGTATGCTGTGTATGTGTTTTAACAATCGCCTTCTTTGGGTAATTGTGTCTCGAGTGTAGTGCCTAGGTGCATATGTGTGCTTTGATGAAAGCTCCTATACTTTTGGAATGGCCTTTCTTGAGTTCTAGGCCTTTGCCATTTGGGCTTATATTCCATAAGTCTATCTTGATAGTTCATATCATTCCAATCGGCTTGGCTTGGATATTTTCTACCATTCCCATCATATGTATTTCTTTTATAGATTTTAAGGGGTTTTTGGTAGCTCTGTTTCTTCTTTGAGTATTTTCTGTTTGGAGTTTGCTTTGAGAACTCGATTGAATCTCTTCTCACCACTGTCCTTTCAGCCGCACTCAATGGTTGTTTTCCTTTTCCTTTATAACCAAGGCCGTTTGCTTGTAATTGTGCTTTGGAGTGAATGTGTGTGCACCCTTTGGAGTTTTGGATTTTTAGACTCTTCATTGCTTGAAGATCATTTTTCCAAAATTACTTTTGGAGTTTGACATAGCACAGAGGAATTAAATCTAAGCTTTGTTGTCTTGTCTCCACATTCCCTTTGACTCATAATAAGATCATCCAATGATTTAGATGCCTTAGTGAATGAGGCAATCACATTTTTGAGGTCATTCTCCTCTTTTCTATGGCAACTATTTCTGCTATTAGCTTAGCATTTTCAAACCTTTAAACTTTCATTCTCATCGACTATTTGACTTAGAGTACTCGGCTCCTTAGTCGACTTTGAGTTTTGCTCTTGAGTAGGCTGTTTTCCTCATTTAATAGTGTGTGTGAGGATTTAATGTGTTCAAAATCTTTCATCATTTTGCCTAATGAATCATAAAGATCAGTGGGTGATGAAGTGTGTGTGTCACGATCACTATCACTAGAATCGAGTTTGATGAGTTGGAGTGTACCTCATCTTCTTGGTCGAGTTGATCTTGTTCCTTGGCCATCAAACGATCGGGGCTTCTTCTTCGAGTCACTTGAGTAGTCGGCTTCACTACTCTCGACTCGGTATGTCTTTTGGCTCGATTCTCTGCAGCCAACATTGCCTTTTTTCTTTTCTTGTCTTCTTTCTCTCAAGACCTTTCTTTCTTCTTCATTCCTGTATTTGTTGACTACGAGGATATGGGCGATCAATGGCATAGTGACCTGGTTGCCTACATTCAAAGATAAATATTCAACCTTTTGATCGACTCTTTCCATTCTTGGATTGTCGGCCCTTTGATATTCAATTTTTGATGATCATTCTCTTGGTTGGCCTATCTTCCCTTGACTTGGAGGGAGCCGAGTGTCTTCTCGGAGGATTCGCCCTTGCCTCTCTTGTAGTTCTTATTGAAGAACTTGTTGAACCTTTTAACCATCGGGGCTATTTCTTCGGATCAATGACTTTTTGACCTCGGCTCTCTTTCCATCTCTAACAATTAGAAGCAAATTTTTTTGGTACAACTGTCTCTTCCTCGATCTTTTCATCTCACTCAAATTCGTAGGCTTTGAGATCCGAGAATAGTTCATGGTTGGAGGTCTTCGATAGGTCCATGGAATGTCTCGGTGCCATGACCTTCATTTCCCATTCACCGGGAGACTTTTTAGGATCTTCATACACATTTCCTTCTCGTGTATATTCCTTTCCAAGCGCAGATATAGCTCGTTGGTGATTTACGTGAACCGAGCATCCGATTGATCCAGGTTTTCTCCTGCGATCATTTTGAAATTCTCAAATTTTTGTACAAACTCGATAATTTATTTTCCTTGATTTGCTCGAGCCTTCACAAATCAATGTTAGCTTGTCCCGATTTCTTTAGCCATTTTGCATGATTTGACTTTATTGAACATGGCTTTGTCCAAGGTTTTGTAAAGGATGTCCTTGGCTACATTGTCCAGGTTGTATCTTTTTCTATCATCATTTGTCCATTCGGTTCTTGGTTTTTCAACCATAGGTGGTCTAGGGGCAACATCCTCTTCACCTTAAATTGCCTCTTCTTACAATTGTGTTCACCGAATGGCCCATCCTCTATCACTATCCACATCTCATCATGTAATCTTTGATAGATGAGCACAATACTGAATTTTCCAATCATCAAATTCTTCAATTGTGAACATAGGGATGCGTGTCAAATTTGCTTCCATGATAATAAATTTTGATGATAAAAGGAGTTTTCAAAATTTAAGTACTAAAGCGGACTTTGAAAAGTTTGGAGATCTAGTTCAAGAACTAACCGGTGCGGAAGGCTCAATGAACCAACCGCTCCGATACCACTTGTAGGTCCCAAGGGGTGTGAGTGTAAGGTTTAGAAGGGGTTGAATAAACCTTACCAAATTTTCGATTTAGTCCTTTTAAAAGTTCGAGTTGATACTACACAATTGTCCTGGGTGGACAACCAATTTAGTTAATCAAGAGAGTTAGTCACTCAACAGATTTCGAGCTGTTGTTGATAGAATAACTCAATTTGTTAAAACCGAATTAGCTCAACTGTGGTTTGTTTTCAACGGAAGACTTAACACCCTTAAGTTTGGTTTAGTAGAGATTTAAAGCTTGATTTAGTACTTAGAAATTATCTAATGGATAGCAAATATGTCGGATAATTAAACGAATATGATGCAGGGAATTAAAGTCTTTGAAATGTAAATGACACGATAAGTTTTTATAGAGGTTCAAGATGGGGTAATTCTTCTACTCCTCTCTTCTCCAACTCCTGGAGGAATCCACTAGGTATTGATCGAAGATACAAAGTGGTAACAGTCCGGATACAAGTCTTGATCACACAAATGACTTGATCCTTTGGGACTCGATCTGAGACGCCTTGATCACTCACCGGCTTCTCGTGCGACTCGAGCTTCTTCTTCACAGGCGTGCCTTGCTACTACAGCCCACTTGCTCAAGCTCTTTGGATTTGATCACGAAGCCCTCCAAAAGCTCAAGACTTGGTTCGACCTTGAACCTTCCTACAATCCTTCGTGGAATGTAGACCCCTTTATTCTTCAGTAATTTCCTCTTCAACTGATTGAAGTTATCTTTCCTTCACAGGTGAGTGTTGGATTGATGTTCTTCGTAATGTAGGCTTGAGGATTGAGCGTTTAATAACTTGAGAATATTTCAGGTTACAAAATGTTTCTTTCTTGCTTGTATGGTCAAGGTAACCTCTTTAACCTACGTAACCTTTTCTCAGAGTTATTCCTCAGCCTTTTATAGTGATATTTTCAAAAATCTACCCGTTGAAGAGATAGGCTTATTTTTGAAAGTCACTTGTGGTCGTTGGCTTGTCTTGTTGCAGTCCTTGGAATTGCCATTTCCTCGTATGAATTGTTCTTGACTTTTGAGTTCGACACGGTGTAGTGTTTCCCATTGGTTTATTCCTTTTGCACGCTTCTGGGTGAGCACTTCGAGAAAGGTAGCATGGAGATATTACTTGTTTAAGTAATTCTCTTGATTTACGTGCAACGGATCTTTTTTGATTATCTCTACTTGATGCATTTCCTTGCTTTCCCCAGGTGACTTAGAGTCGACTTCCAATCATTGGATAACTCTTCTGTCACTTCAACTTGAGACTTAGCTTTTCTTGAGTTGACTTGACCGATACTCCACTCACCGCATCTCATCTTTGCTCCTTGATCGAGTTCCCGTCTTCTCTTCTTTGCCATACTCAATGTCTTGAAGCGGAGTCTTCCTTCTAGTCTCCAGTTGTCTTCTTGCATGTTTGGGCATAGCTGACTTAACTCAGCTTGACCAACCCTATTTATTACAATGCAGTTTACAACAAAGAATGGGGTGCCAACTTCCTATTCTAAGTTTTACATGGCATTCATCAAAATCTAAACAATATATTTCCCAACAATAAGGGACGTGTATTCGCTCAAATCATATCAATGTTGCAGAATTACCATATGCTTGCAAATCGTCTCACATCTTCGCCAGTCGTTTGTATGCAATTTACGAATCAGAAAGGACTTTGTTTATGGTTGTAATGAAGGCTCTTTGGTAAAGGTAGGGAAATATGGATAAAGTGACTCAACTTAAGCGTATAAATCGGTAAACACATTGTTTTTCTCAAACCATTATTCTAATTCAAATAAACTATGTACTTCCAATCGCCTTATCTCCTATCACTTTCTCTATTTCACCCTTCTTTTTCATACACATCATTCCCCTTCGCCTTATATCATAATTTCCAGCCCTTTTTCACTTCTGGCCGACTCACTTATTTGCAGTCGATTTATTTTTTTCGAAATTTTTTTCTTGTTTTTCGACTCTTTTGTGAGTATCCTCCCTTTTTCTCATTTTCTTCTTTTATTCCCGATCACCCAACATACAAACTATTTTCTAACTTCTCGATACCCCTTCATTCAATCCTTTATTCTATCTTTTACTCAATGCTATACGCTCAAGTTTAGGATAACACATATATCAAATTACGTTCTAAGGCTTGAAATGTGTTATAAAAAATCCAGGCAATAGGTTCAAATTGGCTAACTAGAGAAATCAAATATCATAAGGTAGGCAAAAAGGCTTGAAAGGCTTAACAAAAATGGCCTAAAATCATTTTCATGAAAGCATACAACATGTGACCTTGACAGAGATACCAGAGCAAGTTCTAGAATTCAAATCAACATGACTGACACACTCAAACACAAACAAGACTGCATAATATGGAAGCAGTAAAGGCTAAAAATCTCATAGGCTTGTAAGTGCATAATTCAAAGTACGTTAACTGTTAAGTTGGTTTTTATACCAACGTATTGAGTACTCTAGACGAGGACTTAGCGTTGTTTTCGGGTATTTAGTGTCGTTTGAGTCGAGTTTGTGTCATTAGTTGTCGTTCGAGAATCGGGACTGCTCTTGATAGCCGAAAGTGGTTAAAAACGATGAAAAACGTGTTTGGGTGGTAAAGATCGCATTTTGGGAGCTAAAAAACGGAAATATATCGAGCAAGATCGAGCGGCGTAGCGCCAAAACCCCCGCGCCGTAGCGCGGGGGTCGAAATTGGTACAGCGGATGAGGACATGGGCGCGGCTGCGCCTACACGCCGGCGGCATGCGCCAGGGATGGGCGACTTAAGCGAAGATATCATGGGCGCGCTACAACGCCCAACAACCAGGGCTGCAGCGCGCGTAGGCTGGGGAGAGGCGCGCTGCTGTGCGCCATTTCTAGCGCTGGAGCACGCGCGTATGGGCCTGAACGTATTTTGGGCCTTTTTGGATGGAATTTTTTGGTTTCAAGCCTATAAATAGAAGAAGGGACGTGCAAACCAGGGGTTGGACATTTTGGAGAGCACAAGGGACGATTTTGATCAAGGAGAAAGAGTTCGGGACGAGATTCGAAGGCATCTATCTTCTGGAAACAGAGAAGATTCCTCCTTTAATCATTCTGAATTATTTTTATAGCATCTTTGTTGAACCCTATCAATGTATAATTACTTCTTCATGAGTTTTTGTAATCTATTATGAGCTAAACCTATTTTTCTAGGGGATTGATGTAACTTATGTTTGAACCTATGTTTTGATTTCTAGTTTATGAAATTTGCATGTTTATTAATCTATTTGTGCTATTTGATTTGATTGCATTTGGATTATCTGATCAATAATTTAGATTGTTTGGCGTGTTTAATTTGACGCTCGAGAGAGGTAATTGAACATATGGCCTTAGAATAGCACAACCTAGGGTTTCATAGAATCGAGAGATTTATGAATCTTTTGAAGTCTGTGAATGAATATTCATTGAGCGTATTAGGGTTTAATCTATGATTTTTATAGAGATATCGAAATCAGAAATTGGAACCTAGAATCACTTGGCACTCGAGAGAGAAAGTGATAAACGGTAGGAATATTGGCTTATAGATTAATAACTTGTGATTTATAAACTGGATTGAGAACATAGGGGATAACTAGGTGAAATCAACCCTCTAGAATTCATCTTCTACGTGTTTGATAATTTGTCTGAACCAATTCTTAGTTTAATTTTTAGTTTTAATTTTTAGTTTAATAAACAATCCATCTTTTTTTGATTTCTAGATAGAATTAAGCTATTTTAATTATAGTACTTAGTATAAAATTCGATAACAATCCATGTGGAGACGATAACCCTACTTTCAAAACCTATACTAAAACTTGACGCCGTACGCTTGCGGTAAGAATTTCGCGATCAAGTTTTTGGCGCCGTTGCCGGGTAATGTTTTATCCTATTTTAAACTAATACTATTACCAAGTAGTCTTAATACTAATCTAGACTAGTTTAGGAATCATAATTTCGTATTTCTCATTGATTTATTTGTTTATGCGAGATTCTGAAAATACTAATTTGCTTCCTTTTGATCCAGAGATTGAACGGACACTTCGAGCAATCAGAGCAGCAAAGCGAGCACAGAATCGAGCAATGGCAGACGGCGTAGACAATGAGAATAACGGAAATCGGGTTGTGAATATGCCACCACAGCCTGAGGCACCAGAAAGGGCAATCCGGGACTATTTCCGACCAGCCATGAACCACAACTACTCTGGAATTGTGCGCCAACCCATAAATGCGAATAATTTTGAATTGAAACCGGGCCTCATAAGCATGGTTCAACAGAATCAGTTTGGGGGGAGTCCAGTGGAAGATCCGAATACACATTTGGCGACATTCTTGGAGATTTGTGACACCATCAAGATGAATGGTGTGTCTGATGAGGCGATTAGGCTGAGGCTTTTCCCGTTCTCACTCCGGGATAAAGCCAGACAGTGGTTACAGACGTTCGCACCTGGGAGTATCACTAGTTGGGACGATCTGACTGAAAAATTCATGACAAAGTTCTTCCCCCCCAACAAGACGCTCCAACTGAAAAACGAGATAGCTCAATTCCAACAGATCGACTTTGAACCACTGTATGAAGCTTGGGAACGATATAATGATCTGTTGAGAAGATGCCCACAACATGGTTATGCGGTTTGATGGAGGGGTCCAAGATTTTTACAATGGTTTGAACTGGCATACGAGGACAATATTAGATGCAGCAGCAGGGGGCACTTTGATGGCTAAAACTCCGACTGAGGCATTACTTCTTCTTGAAGAAATGGCCACAAACAGCTATCAATGGCCCTCTGACAGGTTAGTACCAAAGAAAGTTGCTGGTGTCCTTGAGCTGGATCATATGTCGAGACTGTAAAGCTTACAGAAGAATGCAGCGCTATTTTACAAAGGAAACTACCACAAAAATTGAAAGATCCGGGGAGTTTCACTATCCCTTGCACTATTGGTGATTCTATTTTTAATAAAGCCCTTTGCGATCTTGGTGCTAGCATTAATCTTATGCCTTTGTCAGTTTTCAGGAAACTAGGTCTTGGAGAGGTGAAGCCATCCACCATCACCTTACAATTGGCGGACAAATCGCTTACATATCCGCAAGGAGTGATCGAAGATGTTTTGGTGAAGGTGGACAAGTTCATATTTCTGGCAGACTTTGTTGTACTGGATATGGAGGAGGATCGAGAGGTTCCATTAATTTTGGGGAGACCATTTTTGGCCACCGGTCGTGCATTAATCGATGTTCAACGAGGTGAACTGACTTTGCGAGTTAATGAAGAGGAAATGATGTTCAACATTTATAATGCGATGAAATTCCAAGAAGAACAACACACTTGCCATTTCATAGACTTGGCGGAGCAGTGTGCTCGCTCAGAAATAACTCGACATATTACTGTGGATCCACTGGAAAGATGTCTCAACCAATCCCTAGTGCAAGGTATGGATTATGATTTTGATGACATTGATTTATTGGATTACATGTTGTCTCTTGATGCCACACAGGTTGACACAAGCAAAGGTCTGAAGGAGAGTTTAGGAGATACAGTCATGGAGGAAATCCCGAAGGTCACTCCGGAGTTGAAGGAACTTCCTACACATCTCCGTTATGCATTTTTGGGAGAAATGATACACACCCAGAATAGTCTCCGCCTCTCTATCCCTTCCGGAGTTAGATAAGTTGTTGCGCATTTTGAGAAAGCATAAATCTGACCGGGATGGTCGATAGCCGATTTGAAGGGAATCAACCCTTCTATAGTGATGCATAAAATTCTCATGGAGGACTCTTACAAGCCATCTATTGAACACCAAAGATGGCTTAATCCGGCAATGAAAGAAGTAGTAAAAGCTGAGGTTCTTAAGTGGCTTAAGGCTGGCATCATTTTTGCCATATCTGATAGCTCATGGGTAAGTCCAGTGCAAGTAGTTCCGAAAAAAGGGGGGATGACTGTGGTGAAAAATTCCAATAATGAGTTAATATCTACACGTACGGTGACTGGGTGGCGAGTATGCATAGATTACAGGAAACTAAACAAAGCCACTCGAAAAGACCACTTTCCCTTACCGTTTATTGATCAGATGTTGGATAGGTTGGCTGGATATGACTACTATTGCTTTCTTGATGGATATTCGGGTTATAATCAGATTACGATTGCTCCAGAGGATCAGGATAAAACCACATTTACATGTCCTTATGGTACCTTTGCATTCCGAAGGATGCCTTTTGGGTTGTGTAATGCACCAGCCACATTCCAGAGATGTATGATGTCTATTTTTCATGGCATGGTGGAGGAAATTATGGAGGTTTTTATGGATGATTTTTTGGTGTTCGGTAATTCTTTTGATCACTGCCTCCATAATTTATCTCTGGTTTTACAAAGGTGCCAAGACACAAATTTAGTGCTTAATTGGGAAAAATGTCACTTCATGGTGAAAGAAGGCATTGTGCTTGGTCATAGAGTATCTCATGAGGATTAGAAGTGGATCGGGCGAAAATAGTGGCGATTGAAAATTACCACCTCCGGAAACGTAAAAGGGATTCGGAGTTTTTAGGGCATCTTTGGTTTTTATCGTCGATTCATTAAAGATTTTTCAAAAATAACCAAGCTCTTACGTAATCTTCTAGAGAAAGATGTGCCTTTTTGTTTTGATGATCTTTGTTTGCGAGCTTTTGAGCACATTAAGAAGGCACTTATTTCCGCTCCTATTATGGTGGTACGGGATTGGACACATGACCCTTTGAGCTCATGTGTGATGCTAGTGATTATGCGGAGGGGCGATGTTGGGGCAAAGACGAGTTAAAATTTCAAGGCCATCTATTATGCAAGCGGACATTGGATGACGCCAACAAAATTACACCACCACGGAAAAGAGATGCTCGCGATTGTATTTGCATTTGACAAGTTAAGACTTACTTGGTGGGTACCAAGGTCATTGTTTACACTGATCATCTTTGCTTATTCGGTACCTCTTTGCGAAGAAAGATGCGAAACCACGACTGATTAGATGGATTCTCCTTCTTCAAGAATTTGATATTGAGACCTGGGATAAGAAGGGTAGCAAGAATGTGGTAGCCGACCATTTATCGAGGTTAGAACAGCCCAATGAGCTAATTGAAGTTCCGATTCAGGAGTCTTTCCTGGGATGAGCGTATTTTGGTAGCGAGGCTCATCTCCCATGGTATCTTTGATTTTGTGAATTATCCGTTGGTGGAGTATTGCCTCCGGATTTGACTTCACATCAGAAGAAGAAATTTATGCATGATGTGAAATCATATTTATGGGATGATCCGCTTTTGTTCAAGAGGTGTGCGGATTCAGTTATCCGACGTTGTTTGCCTCGAGAGGAGGTAGAGGAGATTTTACAGCATTGCCATTCTGCTCCATATGGTGGTCATTTTGGGCCAACCCGCACGGCCACTAAGGTATTGCAATCTGGTTTTTATTGGCCTTCCTTATTCAAAGATTGCTATACTTTTGTGCAGACTTGTGATAGGTGCCAGCGAGTTGGCAACATTTCCCGGTGCCATGAATTGCCTCTCACCAACATGATGGAAGTAGAATTGTTTGATGTTTGGGGGATTGACTTCATGGGTCTATTTCCCCCTTCATTTGGACATGCCTACATCCTTCTTGCGGTTGATTATGTTTCTAAATGGGTGGAGGCAATTGCTACGCCTACCAATGATGCCAAGGTAGTGTTGAAATTTTTACACAAGCACATATTCACTCGTTTTGGCACTCCTAGGGCTATTGTTAGTGATGAAGGTACTCATTTTTGCAATAAACTGTTTAATAACCTTCTCTCTAAGTATGGTGTAAGGCACAAGGTTGCTTTAGGTTACCACCCGCAATCGAATGGATAGGCTGAAATTTCAAATCGCGAGGTGAAGCAGATCCTTGAGAAGATCGTGAGTCAGAATCGCAAGGATCGGGCTCGGCGGATGATGCGCTTTGGGCATATCGAACGGCCTTTAAAACGCCTATTGGTATGTCCCCATATCGCTTGGTGTTTGGGAAGGCATGTCACTTGCCTGGTCGAGCTAGAGCATCATGCTTATTGGGCCGTGAAGAAACGAATTTTGACTTGAAGGCCGCGGGTGAGAATAGGCTATTGCAACTTGATGAGATGGAGGAATTCCGGAATGAGGCCTATGAGAATGCCAAAATCTACAAAGAAAAGACAAAAAAAATGGCATGATAAAATGATTTTGAGGCGAGAATTTCTCCGGGCCAGCAAGTATTATTATTCAATTCTCGGTTGAAATTATTCCTGAAAATCAAATCGAGATGGTCAGGGCCGTTTGTCATCGAGCATGTTTCGCCGTTCGGTCTTTGTTGAGTTGCGGAGTAAGGATGGCAGCACGTTTCGGGTTAATGGGCAGAGGTTAAAACATTATTTTGGTTATGAAGCCCGGAAAATTCTCAGTATCCCGCCCGTAGATGCGGATTCGTGATTGACTGACAAAGTCTGGCTGAAGACAGTAAAATTAGCGCTTCTTGGGAGGCAACCCAAGCCCCGTTTCTTGCTTTCATAATATTGATTTAGTTTACTAGTTTTCTTTCATTTAATTGCATCATAGTTGCATTGTTTTTGTTTTTGCATTCTAGGTGTAACAAGTTGCATCACACCCCGACTCTTTTATTTTATTTGTGCGTGCCAGACGAGTTTTGACTGATAAACACAGATGGCTCGGGCCCGAACAACCTGCTGCAACGTGAAGCAGGTTTAATAAATATATTTTAAAAAAAATGAAAAAAATGAAAAAAGGAAAAAAATGTGCGGCAGCATAGGCCAGCTGTGCAAGCGCACCGCCCCACAAAACAAAGATAACAAACAACGGGTAAGTGTGGCGCGGCTGCGCTAATCCGGCGCGTATTTGCGGTCTTGTGATCGAAATTTTTGTTAAAAAAAAGGTCCAGGCCTCATTTTTTTTAAACACACCAAACTACACTCCCCCCTCTAACCTTGACGGGTATAGCACCATTTTCACCATAACTCACGAGAATCACCTCTCCTCTCTACAAGGAACCACTCTAGCACACCACACATCACACTCATCCTCACCACTCATCAATTGGTAAGTTTCTTGCTTCCAAAACCCCACCCCAAGGTTATCCCCAAATTCTTTCATTTGTGCTAAGGCATTGGGTGGGTTGAGCTTTATATGTTGAATATTGAATTGTGTTGAGCTTGAGCATGTTAGAACTAGGTTTGGGTGTGAAAATTTTGGGATTGAATTGTACTAAAGTTGCATTTATCACATTCTCCCAATTTCACGCACACAAGGTGTTTGTTAAAATGCCCCATTGAGATTTTGACATTGTAGAAGTGCCATCATGCATCATATTACTTGTAATCTCGAAATGTAGCTAATTCATACACTCGGGTGCATTTTTCTAACCACCTTGCTTGTTGATTATTCATCCTCACCGAGTTTTATGTTTCCACGTGTTGTTTTTGGGTGTTTATTTTGCTAGGTGATCGTCATGGTAAGGCCTAGGAAGGGTAGGGGCAAAGCAAAGACATCTACCTCGGCGGACTACGACACAAAAGGATTTGTTAGCCAAGCCGCACATGAGACATTTTTTGGCAAACTAATGACTCGGCGAATCAATGCTGAGCAGGGCTTCCAACCGGGACCACAGGATGGTCATCTACAGCACATGATCCGGGAGCGCCAGTGGCAAAAGTTGTGTGCACCACCCCCGCCATTTGCACCGATACTTTTCAAGGAATTCTATGCCAATGTCAATGACCCAGATGAGGACCCAACGAATGTTTATCTACGTTGCGAGCGGATCACTTTGCCCGGCTATTCGAGAGTATTATTCTTTACCCGATTGACCATAGCCCGTATACGCATTTTCTTTGCGGTCACCGGATTTAGATATGATTGTCCATGCTCTCTGTCGGCCCGAAGATCAATGCCGCCCGACCCGCGAAGGTGGGGGTACGATGGTTTTTTCTCACACGACACTGAGTCGTTATGGTCGTGCATGGTACCACTTTCTTTTCCGAACTTGATGCCGACCAGCCATCTCGGTGGCGTCACGCGCGCGCCGCGCGCCGGTTGTTATATGCTATTATACACGGCATCGATTCGCCAGTTGATTATTATCGCGATCTATTCATCAAGTCCGTCGCCACAAAAACGGGGGCATGTGCATGCCGGCTCGATTTGCGGCTTGGTCTGGCCGAAGGTATTGTGATAGAGAAGAGTGAGCCACTTAGAGCGCCTAAGGCGCCAATTGACTCGGCCACCATTGCAGCCTATGAGGACACTACTTATGGTGTCCCTGATCCTCGGGCGAAGGGTACATTATAGACCATGATCGCACTCCGCCGCTTTCGCTTTGTTCTTCTTCTTCTTTGAATCCGACGCACCATCTCATTCCCATCATGCCGCAGGTACTTCCTCTTTGGCTACCGAGCGGTCCCACCCTTCCGCATTTCAGGACGACCCGATGCATGCGTACTACCTACAGTTGCGGGAGTTGCGGCGAGCACATCGTCATTTAGCCGTGGCCTTTCAAGAAGAGCAGCGCCAGTGAGTTCAGCGACAAGAGTATGAGAATGAGCGCGACCGGGTCCTTGCGCAGATTTATGGACAGTCATATCCTCAGTTTCCCTTTCCTACACCACTGCCGCCGGTACCTGCCACCTACATTCCGCCACACGACTCAGATGAGGAGTCTTAGTCATCGGCTATCAGGAAAGTACTTTTCTCACCTCTCCATGGGGACCATGTTGTTTTCTGTTTGGGGGGGGGGTGTAGTCTATTTTTATTCTTCGAGTCGAGTCTTGTTTATAAAAAAAAAAACAAAAAAAAAGAGTCTTGAGTCGAGTCGGGTCAGTAGTAGAAATGTGAAACTACATGACTAAATTAATTTGTTGAATATGAGTTGAACGGTCAAAAGAGCATGTGTTTGAACTGTGATTTAATCTTCTTTCCATTAAATCCATCTATGTGCTTAACTCTGTTGATTTATTTGGGGATGATTTATGCAATTGAGTGGTTTCTTTATGATCCCACCAGATGCAAGAACTTGTCTGATCACTAGTCGAGGTGAAATCCTAGGTGAAGTAACATTAAGGAAGTGATTTAGGCCATCTTTGAACAAGCAAGAGCCTAAAATGCCTACCTTTGTATTATATTTTCCCTAGTGTCCCCCATTGAGCCATATAAACCCGTTTCTTTGGCAACCAATCTAATACCCAGAGCCTAAATGTGAAAATCCTAATTACCCATCACTCATACACACAAGGTATAGAAAAATATTGAAGGTTGAGGAGGGTATGATGAGAAGGGTATGTATTTAATTGAATGAAGTGTCTGAGAAAAGAAGATATGAAACCCCATGTATGCAAAAGAATAAGTTTGGGGGTTCCGAAAAAAAAAAGAGAAAAAAATAAAAAAATAAAAAAAATGAGAAAAATCAGCGGATTGAAGGTTCATAATCATTGGGGATGTCAAAAAGTGAAGGGTAGTTGCTAATGGATGATTCGAAGTGATAATTGTGTGTTTGGGTGATTTGAGCCACTTAATCCCATATTTTCCTACCTTACCCTAAGCCCACATTACAAGCTTTAAAAGTCCTATTGATCCTTGTGTACATTAGCCTACATTAGTGGAGATTAGTGTGAAAGACAAGCCTATGAAGTCCGGTAAACATCTCATCTCTATATTCAAAAAGTGGATCATTTTGAAAACACTTGATTGCGTGAGTCTATATGGATAATGAAAACGGAGTTGGCATGAACATTCCACCTTCATGATCACATTGTGAAAATACGTGCTTGATTGATAGTAAAACGAAATTTGACGAATGAGTTTGGTTGTGTTGTTTCGCAGTTGGTTTGTTGAGTCTGTCGTCTTCATTTTTGTTTCCCTCTTGTTTGTCGTTTTTTTTAGAGTCTGTAACTGCTTGAGGACAAGCAAATGTCTAAGTTTGGGGGTATTTGTTAAGTTGGTTTTTATACCAACGTATTGAGTACTCTAGACGAGGATTTTGCGTTGTTTTCGGGTATTTAGTATCGTTTGAGTCGAGTTTGTGTCATTAGTTGTCGTTCGAGAATCGGGACTGATCTTGATAGCCGAAACTGGTTAAAAACGATGAAAAACGTGTTTGGGTGGTGAAGATCGCATTTTGGGAGCTAAAAAACAGAAATATATCGAGCAAGATCGAGCGCCGCAGCGCCAAAACCCCCGCGCCGCAGCGCGGGGGTCGAAATTGGTACAGCAGATGAGGACATGGGCGCGCTGCAGCGCCACGCCGGGCGCGCTACAGCGCGCGGTGGATGACTTAAGCAGCATATCATGGGCGCGCTACAGCGCCCAACAACCAGGGCTGCAGCGCGTGTAAGCTGGGGAGAGGCGCGCTGCTGCGCGCCATTTCTAGCGCTGCAGCGTGCGCGTATGGGCCTGAATGTATTTTGGGCCTTTTTGGACGGAATTTTTAGGGTTTCAAGCCTATAAATAGAAGAAGGGACGTACAAACCAGGGGTTGGACATTTTGGAGAGCACAAGGGACGATTTTGAGCAAGGAGAAAGAGTTCGGGACGAGATTCGAAGGCATATATCTTCTGGAAACAGAGAAGATTCCTCCTTTAATCATTCTGAATTATTTTTCTAGCATCTTTGTTGAACCCTATCAATGTATAATTACTTCTTCATGAGTTTTTGTACATCTATTATGAGCTAAACCTATTTTTCTAGGGGATTGATGTAACTTATGTTTGAACCTATGTTTTGATTTCTAGTTTATGAAATTTGCATGTTTATTAATCTATTTGTGCTATTTGATTTGATTGCATCTGGATTATCGATCAATAATTTAGATTGTTTGGCGTGTTTAATTTGACGCCGAGAGAGTAATTGAACACATGGCCTTAGAATAGCACAACCTAGGGTTTCATAGAATCGAGAGATTTATGAATCTTTTGAAGTCTGTGAATGAATATTCATTGAGCGTATTAGGGTTTAATCTATGATTTTTATAGAGATATCGAAATCAGAAATTGGAACCTAGAATCACTTGGCACTCGAGAGAGGAAGTGATAAACGGTAGGAATATTGGCTTATAGATTAATAACTTGTGATTTATAAACTGGATTGAGAACATAGGGGATAACTAGGTGAAATCAACCCTCTAGAATTCATCTTCTACGTGTTTCATAATTTGTCTGAACCAATTCTTAGTTTAATTTTCAGTTTTAATTTTTAGTTTAATAAACAATCCATCTTTTTTCGGTTTCTAGATAGAATTAAGCTATTTTAATTATAGTACTTAGTATAAAATTCGATAACAATCCTTGTGGAGACGATAACCCTACTTTCAAAACCTATACTAAAACTTGACGCCGTACGCTTGCGGTAAGAATTTCGCGATCATTAACCATGATCCAATAAGCACATGCTCCATATTAATGATTCTCAACCCGGTCAACTCATGCTCAAAACCCAATTCAAAACAACATAAACCGATCCACGGATGCTTTCAAGATCAAGATCACAATCAAAACACAACAAGCACACATAAGCGGTCAACTCACTCCTTAATCAACTAAGAAAGCAATAAACGTGCTAAAATAATGAAAAAAAACTAATGCAATACAAACTACATGCTCTAAATGCAACTACATGAATGCAGAACGCCACACCCTTCAAAAACAAAATACTACCTCTCCCCCCAAACTTGAATGAAATTATAGTGCATAGAAGAGAAGATAGAATTTCAAAGAAAAGTGTAGAAGGACCTGGATCACTGTGTGGGTGGCGGCAGAAAGTGGCTTTGGGAGATATGCCACATTTGTATCTGATGCATCGTCTGCACTATCTCCAACTCCCGCTCCCCCTGCGCGTCTTATGTCTGCCTCAGCCGAAGGAGCACGGGCCGTGCCAAACGGCACGGGCGGCCCGTGCTAGGGGCCGAACAATTGAGCCCAAAATCTGGGAAGAGCACGGGCCGTGCCAAATGGCACGGGCTGCCCGTGCTAGAACGTTTGAACCCCAAAAACTGGACAGAGCACGGGCCGTGCTAGGGGCCGAACCTTGTGTTCGATTTTTCAAAAAAAAAATTCCATTGAAAAATAAGGAAAACTTCTAACCTATGAAAGCAAATAAATCCTAACTTAGAAAAGGGAAAAAAAACAAACCAAGAAAACATGGGAAGAAATAAAACAACAAAACCATTGGGTTGCCTCCCAACAAGCGCTAAATTTAACGTCTATAGCTTGACGCCTGTTTACTCGATCACGGCTCTAGCAAAGTGATGTGAGTCACTTTTTCATGTTCGTCTCCTTGCCAATTCAACTCACATAAGTTCGAACCTCCTTTGAATGCCTCTAGCATAGAAGTCACTCGTCGATCGAATGCCATGTTCTTCTCGTTTGCATCATTCGAGCAGCAGTATACGCGTGCTTCCGAGCTGCTGGTATTCGTCGTGTGCTTTGCTTTCTCACAATTTAGTACATCCTGCACATGATCTATAGCACACACACAATAACTCGGATTAGAAGTATTAGCACTTAAATCAACAACATATATTGATTTACAACTCTCCCTGTTATCATGATGGTTCCCAGCCTTATAGATAGAGAACAATACTTGCTCATCATTAACTCGTAATGTGAGCTCTCCTTTTTGTACATCTATCAATGCACATGCAGTGGCTAGAAATGGATGCCCGAGTATCAGGGGGACGTCTCTATCTTCCTCCATGTCAAGCACTAAAAAGGCCACAGGGAATATAAACTCTGTGATGTATCCGCTAGCTGTAAGGTGACCGTAGACGGCTTCACCTCTCCTAATCCAAGTTTCCTGAAAATGGATAAGGGCATTAAATTAATATTTGCTCCTAGACCACAAAGTGCTTTATTAAATACAATACCACAATAATACAAGGGATAGTGAAACTCCCTGGATCTTTGAGCTTCTGTGGTAATTTCCTCTGAATGATCGCGCTGCACTCCTCGGTCAAGTTGACTGTTTCGAACTCCGCCAACTTTTTCTTCTTTGACATCACTTCTTTTAAAAACTTCGCATAATTGGGCATCTGCTCCAACGCGTCTGCAAATGGTATGTTAATATGCAATTTCTTAAAGATGTCTAAGAATTTAGCCAATTGGGAGTCTAACATTTTCTTTTTAAGACGTTGAGGGAAAGGAAGTGGTATAGAAAAATTTGAAAGATCAGAGTTAGAGAAAGATTTAAGCTTCTCAACCCTTTTTTGTTCAGCATGATGATCCTCAACTCCTTCCTCGGCCTCAACCTCGCCATTTGCTTGATTTCGCATCTCCCAAAGATGTTGATCGCGGTTCAGCCGGGCGCGCACGGCAAAGGCCGTGCGGTGGCGCACGGCCGTCTTTGTCCTGCAATTTTTCAGAATTTTCTGGTATTTTCGGTCCCTCGTATTCTGTTCCACTCCTCAGACGAATGGCGTTACACTGTTCCTTCGGGTTAACCTCAGTGTTGCTCGGAAATTGGCTTTTCTGATGCTGCCCACCAATAATCGTAACTATTTGGCCTATTTGAGTTTCAAGATTTTTCATTTGGGATCCCAATTGTACGACTTGAGATCCCAATTGTGTGACTTGGTTTTCGATTTTATCCATCCTCGCCTCATCCCTATTAAATATGTTGCTCATCTCACCCAAAAACGAGGTGAATATTTCTTCCATAGTTGGCTTAGCCTCAGCATTAATGACACCATTTGTCGCACTAAACCCCGCTGGTGGTTGCATCACATTCTTCGTGTTTGCGTAAGAGAAGTTCTCGTGGTTCCTCAAGCCCGGATGGTAATGTGTGGGAGTTTGATTGTTCCGGAAATTGTTGAAATTCCAGTTATTCACATAATTTGCTTCCTCTATCAGATCTAGAGGAACTCCCCCATTACTTGCACCCGCGTTTCCCTCGTTTGCCTTTGTGAAAGCACTTAATTGGTTCGTCAGTACGGCCATCTGGGCTGTTAACTCATTAATTAGGTCCGAATCAGACACTTCGGCTACCCTTTTCACATTAGTTCTCTTGGAGGGCCACTGATAACTATTCATGGCCATCTCCTACAACAAGTTGAATGCATCCTCCGGAAACCTCGCGAGTAACGCGCCCCCTGCTGCAGCATCCACAAACGATCTAGTCTGTCCCATCAACCCATTGTAAAAGAAATAGAGTTGTTGATCCTCAGGAAATCCGTGCTACGGGCACCTCCTCAACAAATCCCGGAATCTCTCCCAGGCCTCGTACAAAGGCTCAGAGTCAAACTGCCTGGACTGAGTGATATCGCTTTTTAGCTGTAGTGTCTTGCTTGGTGGGAAATATTTGAATAAAAACCTTTGACTCAGCTCATCCCAATTATTCACACTCCCCTGAGTTAGGGTGCTGCAGCTTCTAGCACTTATCCCTTAAAGAGAAAGGAATAGGCGAAGACGTATAAAGATCATCATCATCACCCCATTCATCTTGATAGTATTGCAAATCATGAAATTCGCAAGATGAGAGTTGGGATCTTCGAGGGCGGAAACCCCAAACCGATTCTTTGCACCATCGATATCGATCTTGGCTTCGGCTCGAAATTGTTCGCATTGATTGGGACATTGGCAATTCCACCATAGTTGCGATTGATTGGGCGAAAGTAATCGCGAATCGCTTGCTGTTGGACTGCCGGAGCCACTGGAACCTCTGGTACTGGTAACTCGACATTGACCATGTTGGCCTAGTTGTTACCTCCGTTTTCGCCCCCATTATTTCCTCCGTTGTTATCTTCTACGTCTACCATAGTCTGTTCTTGCTGTCTTTCTGCCCGTTTAGTAGCCGCACTATTCCACCTAGCAAAAGCCTCAACCTCCGGTATGAACGGTGCTAATTCTCCTTGCTTCGAGCGAGTGATCATGCACTACCTGAACCAACTAAAGAAAACAAGTCAACCACAGTAAAAGTAGAATTAAACAACAAACTAAAAAGAAAAGAAAAAAAATGTCTAGATTAAGAATAGTTCTATTTATCGCAATATCAATACTAAAAATTTGATTAATCCCCGGCAACGACGCCAAAAACTTGTTCGCCCTATTTTTTAGCTTCACCGCAAGTGTACGTTTCAGTTTATAGAATAGGGTTTGCAAGGTCGAATCCACAGGGATTAATAAATTAATGTACTAAGTATTGGATTCTAATAGCCCTATTTTTATCTAAACGATCGAACTGTGTTGGATTGGTTTTGTAATACTAAAGCAGAAATTAATCCTAAAAATAACAAAGCAAAGAGCAATTGAAAGATCAAGTATGAATGGATGGATTCCTGGGTTATGGTTTCAGTTTTTTTTTTTTTTTTGCTTCAAAGATTTTTTTTTTTTTTAATATCAAATAATCAAAATGTCATACAATGTCATGCCCGTCAAGGCGGGAGAAAATCAAAGAACAAATAACCTATCACTATGATATCTAGAAAGACTATCATAATGAGATATGTAAAAATAAAAGGAGAACCAATGATCTATGAAAATCTGAAGCTCGGATATCCCACCGTCCATCCGAATGAGCGCTAGGAGGTGGTGAGAAGCCGTGCCCTCATCAATAATGTGATCGCCAAGGCGCAGACTCCCAACTCGCAAGGTGATCTGTGGTCGATTCCCTCTCTGTGTATGTGGGAAATCGAATCAAGGTCCTCAAAGATGTTCCGAATGCGAATCGGGTGTCTTGAACTCGCCAAGAGCCAAGGCCACCGGAAGTGATCGTGGTGACCACCGCCATTGCGTCCAACTCGATCCAAATCAAGAGAAAAAAAGACGGGCATGCCGCAGCTTCCATCTCCAGCGCTAGAAGCTCGGGCATGAAAGCTAGACACCGCTGAAGAGAACAATGAAAAGCCAACATAAGTCTCGCCCGAATGATCTCGAATCAATCCCCTCCGCCAAAGAATCAATGTGTCCCGATCAAACGAACCATCCGTGTTCGGCTTGATCCGAGGAGACCGAGGGGCTCGCCAAATCACAATCCTTGGCCTGTGTGGAACCTATGGTGAAGCACTCCCCAAAAAAGCCAACAAAGAGGGGTAGCATCCGGACCAATCGGATGGGTTCGAGGCGCCGACCTAAAACAAGAATCCGAGATACCGCTCCACCTTAAAATAATGTGAGATGCCAAGAAAGGAAGGTGTCGATGCTTGACACTATTCCGTTCCGTCCGGACAAACCATAAAATCAAGCGGGGAACCAAGAAACTCAAGTGCCTCGTGTGTGATTCGTGTGTGCGATTCCTCCAAAATGAGAGGAACAATATCATATCGGTGGTGTGTGGAAGTATAGTGTCAAACCAAGAAAGAAAGTGATTCCACACGGATCGAATAAAGATCATTCATCAAAAAGAGGTGATGGATAGATTCGACTGAGGAGATGAATGTGGATTATTCAAGCAACAACAGCAACGTGAGGCAAGAGAAGCGCCACGTGCACGAAGCTTGATATCCACAGAAGACGATTACGAAGGAGGCGCCAAAGGAATATAGAGATAGTAGGAATAAGAGCATCGTTCCAAATGGCACCATATAGAAGGTTCGAGCATTTCTACCCCTGAGAGAATCCCAAGCGAGAAGACATAGAGAACCCACCATGAGAGGTAAACATCCACCGCATGATATCCTCGGACCCAAAGAGAATCGGAACCCCTGATATATCCTCAATGAGACTCTCAGGAAGCCCACATCTAGAGACCAAGACCTGATACAATCTATCTCTATCCCACATACCATCGCGAATGAACCAATCAACCGTCATATGACCCAACGGCCGATCCAAACAATGATCCGCAAGCGGCGATGCCCAAACCAAGTATCATCCCAGAAACCGATACGGCTACCACGCCAATAGACCGAAAAATCCGCTCCTGGGCTCGAATACCGATCCGCCTCAAGCGCCTCCACTAATGACTATGATTATGTGTTACAGAGGCTCTACAGGGAGACCGAAGCCCATTGTAATAGTTAATATCCCACTTTTATTCTTAGATTAATCAAACCAAGGTTAAACGTATTCTTCTCTATAGATCAATCACCAATGTAATTTACCCTCTCTCTCGAGATGTATGTAAAAGCGTTGATTAGAATATTTATGCTAGCATCTCTACTCAACATGAGATACCCAACTCCCAAAAGTTCAAAAGATTAAAAGATCTCACAAATTTTCACAGACTTCTCAATCATGCAATCTATTTGTGTCAAGTACTCAAGATCTAGTATTGAAACTCATCGGTTAGAATTATGAATCAATACATCAAACAAGTTTAGATCAAAGGCCTTTTGATAAAACAAGAATTATAGCAAAGTACTTAAATAGAGAAAGAAAATATTAACTTCAGTTAATCTTAATCATCAAATAAAAGTGTTTATTAACCTACTCCCAAACTCGGGAATCACAAGATGTTTAGCCAGACATTGAAGATAAACAATTCATAGACAAATTATTCATAATAAAAAATCTAACTAATTGAAATAATGATATGATGGAATGAGTGACTCGGGGATGATGATGATCTCTCGATCTATCTTCAATCTCGAAGGTGTGGTTGCGGTCTTGATCGATCTCTCGAAGTTTCCGGTGAAAAACTGCTCTTTTCTCTGGTTTTTAGGGTAAAAATCAGCGTCACCCTGTTTGTGGCCGCCCCGTGTCTATTTGTACTTCGTTTGGGTCGAAACCTAGTTGAAACAGATCAGGCTCTGTTTTTTTCCGCAGAGGAGCACGACCGTGCCCCTTTGGCACGCCTAGCCCGTGCTGGGTGCCGCATGAAATTTCCAATTTTCTGAAGAGAGCACGGGCGTGCCCATATGGCATGGGTTGCCCGTGCTATAGGTCGAACACCGGGTCTTCAAATCTGGGTTGAGCACGGGCTGTGCTAAGGGAGCACGCCCTGCCCGTGCTCGCCTGTAACATCAAGCACTTGGCTATTTTCTTCCGTTTTTCACCCGGTTCGTCTGACTTCTTCTCGATTCGACTACAAAATTCGTCTTTTACATCAAGTATTGGCGATTGCAATGCTCCGATTTGTTGCCAAAATGCTACAATTAGCGATAAATTCCTACAAAACGAGCAAAGCGTAATCTTTTTCCACAAAACAAGAATAAAACCCTATTTACTCATATAATGCATGCATATCAACACATTCTAGCCAAGATTGAGCCTAAAATACATGCAAAATATATGTCAATCATGGAACAACTGTAAAAAGTGTCAGTCAAGTTATCTCAAGAAGCCAAGTCTTAAAGTTGAAATGACAGTTGAGTCTTCCAGTATCTGGAAGCTGACTCAAGTCACCTGAGGTAAAGACAACGGTCTAGTCAAGACAACTGACTTAGATCCGTTGATTAAAGTCAAGAATGTTACTCAAAATAGTAACATGTCAAAGCTGTCAGGTGTAAAGTATTAGTCCCAGAATTGTGCAAAATGAATAAACTAATGGAAAACACTGCACCGTGTGTCAGAAAATCTACAATGCTGCAAGACATTTAATACGAGAAAATATCAACATCAAGGACTGCAGACAAGACAAGCCAACGAATACAAGTAACTTTTGAAATTAGCCTATATCTTCAACGGGCATAATTTCAAAAGTGCACTATAAAAGGCTGAGGAATTTATTGAGAAGAGGTAACCTTTGTTTGATACATGTTTTTATCTTAATTTTGATGATTTTATTTTGTCACCAAAACAATGCTTTTAAAGGTTGTTCAAATACTCCTAAATGATTTAAAATGTTTTTACTAAATTTTCGGAGTATTTCTTGAGTTTTATTTTCGACAAAAATTGGACAACATTTCTGTCTCGTGGTCGACCGGTCGCCCTATAGGGCAACCCGTACCTGAAGATGATTTTTGAAAGCAGAAAATGAGACGGAAGGAAAATTAGGCAGGTCGACCGGTCGCCCTGGGCGTTGACCGGTCCAGTCGACCGGTCGCCCAGGGGTCGACCGGTACCTGCAAGTTCGTGTTGAAACAAAACTTCAGACCTTGCATTTTTGAGTTAGGGGGACCGGTTGAGACATGGGTCGACCGGTCGAAGCCTATGTCGACCGGTCGCCCTGTTGAAATTTTCAAAGTGTTCTTCAATTCTCTTATTTCTGTGCGACCGGTCGCCCTATGCTTTGACAGCAAAAATATGACCGTTTGACAGCAGACACATTTCCTTAATTTGTGGGATTGATTTCTAACAGCTATATTCTTGATTTTAATTGTATTTTTCTGTAGATTTTCAAATCCCCAAGAGGAGCCTATGCTTGATCAATCATCTCCTATAAATAGAGGAAGTTTTGGAGCAACCAATACAACAATTGAGATACAACACAACAAGATACACTTCTAGCAAATACTTGGTCTTTCATTGTTATTATTCTTGTTGTAAATTTGCCTAGCTTATCACTTTCATTGTAATATTCATTATTGAGTTGTAATCCTTATATTTGGTTATCATTCAACACAAGATATCCTTGTGAGTGTTCTTGTGGTAAGAGCACACTTGGATGATCTAGGTGATAGGTGCAAGAAGATTGTGGTGATCTTCTTATTGAGGTGTTGAAGAATTTGGTATTCTTCAAGGTTGAAGATTGTGGTAATCTTCACAAGGTGCCGTTGAAGGAAGATTGTGGTGATCTTCAAAGGGAGATTGTGGTAATCTCCAAAGTTGTTGTTGAAGAAGAGTGTGGTGCTCTTCAAGGTGTTGTAAGTTGAGTTTGTATTAATTTTGGTAATTAATAAAATTCTTTTTCTTTTTGAAATCCATCCCGGATATACTGGGGTGGTAGAGGATTAGGCCCTAGGTGGGTTGAACCTCTATAAATCAACGTGTGTTGTTTACTTTCCGCACTTAGCATTTCATCTTTTCTTGAGTTTTTAAAAAAAAGAGGGCGAAATCGAAAAGATGGAGATAATCTATTCACCCCCCCTCTAGATTATCGTAGCCGCTTGGACTTACAACCTTGATAACCTGAACCACGAACAGGCAAGCATTATTTAAGCAATTGACCTGCAATATTCTCAAGTACATTCAAGCAAATCCTCAAGCTTGAAACTCAAAGGAAATCGATCCAACACAAGCTGTGAAGGAAAGACAACTTCAAATCTGTTGAAGTGAAAACTTTTTAAGAATCAAAAGGGGTCTACTTTCCAAGGACGATTGTAGGAAGGTTCAAGGTTGAACCAGTATCAAGTTTGTTGGAGGGCTTCGTAATCAAATACAAGAACTTGAGAAGTGAGCTGAAGTAGCAAGGCAGCTGCCCTGCGAAGAAGCTGAGTCGCAAGAGAAGAGAGCTGTGTGATCAAGGCTATCTCCAGACTGTTCACCACTTTGTAAACTGATCTGTTACTTAGTGGATTCCTCCAGGAGTTGGAGAAGAAAAGATTAGAAGAATTACCCCATCTTCGAACCTCTATAAAATATTTGTGTCATTTACTTTCGGCACATTTATATTCCCGCATATTTACCTTATACCTGCTGTTAGAATCATATTTGCTATCCAACTGATTGATAACCAAGTGCTAAATTAAGTGTTTAAAACAAACTTAAAACAAATCAAAGGGTGTTAAGTCTTCCGTTGATAAAACCAAACCAGCTAAGTTAAGTTTCGGTAAAACAACCGAGTTATTCTATCAACAGCTCTATCTAGTCTATTGAGTGGCTAACTTAGCTGAATAACCAACTTAGATGTCCCTCAAGGACACATCTGTTTGAGTCAACTCTGTTGTAATTTTAAAAGGACTAAAATCGAAAATTTTGTAAGGTTTATTCAACCCCCCCTTCTAAACCTTACTCACACCACTTGGGACCTACAAGTGGTATCAGATCGGTTGGTTCATTGAGCCTTCCGCACTGGTTACTGAACTAGATCTCTATCTTTTCAAAAATGTTTTAAACACTTGCATTTTCAAAATCTTTCATTTTAAGCAAAGTTATTATCATGGAAGCAAATCTGACACGCATTCCTATGTTCACTGTTAAAGAATTTGATGATTGGAAAATTCGTATGCAGGCTCATCAAGGGAAGATAGGCCACCCAAGAGAGCTGAGCATCAAAGGGTGGAATATCAGAGAGCTCATAACCCAAGAAGAGAAAGAGCTGATCAAAGGGCTGAGAACCTGTGTTGGAACTGCAGACAACCTGGACATTTTGCAGTTGATTGTCCCTATCCACCAGTCAACAAATATAGGAATGAAGAAGAAAGAAAAGTCTTCAGAGAGAGAAGATAGGAAAAGAAGAAAGCCATGTTGGTTGCTGAGACTGCTGAGACAACCAAGTCTAAAGAAGCATCAGACTTAGAGAGTAGTGAGGCTGACTACTCAAGTGATTCTGAGGAAGAGGCTATGATTTTCCTCATGGCTAAAGAACAAGATCAACCTGATCAAGAAGATGAGGTACACTCTAACTCATCTCATTCAGATTCAAGTGATAGTGACTGTGATACACACACTTCATCACCCACTGATCTTTATGATTCGTTAGGCAAAATGTTGAAAGACTTTGAACACATAAAATCCTCACACACAATTCTAAATAAGGAAAACAGCCAGCTTAAAAGCCACAACTCACAGCAGACTAAAGATCTGAGTACTCTGAGTCACATAGCTGATGAGAACACTAAGCTGAAGGCTAAGAATGCCAAGATCATAGATGAGTTAGCAGCTATAGAAAAGAGGGAAAAAGATCTCAAAAATGTGATTGCCTCATTTACAAAGGCATCCAATTCATTGGATGATCTTATCATGAGTCAAAAAGAATGTGGAGATAATACAGGCATATGATTTAATTCATTTGTGCACAGTCAAACTCCAAGAGTGATTTTGGAAAAAGGATCTTCAAGTAATGAAGCATCTCAAAAATCCAAAACACCAAATGCTGCACCCACATTCACTCCAAAGCACAATCACAAACAAACTAGCCTTGGATATAAAGGGAAAGGAAAATAACCAATTGAGTATGCTGAGAGGACAACTGAGAAGAAATCCAGCCGAGTTCCTCAGCAAACTCCAAACAGAAAATACTCTGTGAAAAGCAAACAGAGCTACCAAAAATCCCAGAAGTTTCATCAGAGAAACACACATGACAGGAATGGTAGAAACTATCCCAACTATGCTGTAACGGCCCGCCTTCCAGATCGACGACTGTCCCCACAAACCAACACGAGTCTTTTTTGCGCGCTTTGTCCTCACTCACGCGCACCCTGGAAGCAGCTTCCCAGTGGGTCACCCATCATATATTTGCTCTGGGTCAAGCACGCTTCACTTCAGAGATTTTATATGATGATTACCAGAAAAGAAGATGCATCTTGTTTTCTGGTGCTCATCATATAAAAACTCTAAAGTTAAGCATGCTTGACCCAGAGCAAATATATGATGGGTGACCCCGGAAGTCGCTCCCAGGGTGAAGTGAGTGAGGAAAAAGCGTCTTTGACTCGTGTTGGTTTGTGGGGACAAATCGTCGATCCGGGAAGGCGGGCACAAAAAATAAATAGATCAGTGGGACCTCTCCTAGTAAGGTGTGGTTCGGGGATGAACCAAGTGGAAGCTGGTGGGCATGCACGGACAAGGAGCGGCTCCTGGCAGGCTTCTAGGCGGAGGGGGACATGAATGAACCGATCCCACACCTGAAAAAGAGGAGATTGTGAGACTGTGTAGGTACGGGACTATACAGTTGAGGAGAGCTTAAAAGATTTGATAGGCACTACTCATATCAACAAGATGCATCTTCTTTTCTGGTGCTCATCTCATAAAAAATTCCGAAGTTAAGCGTTCTTGGCCCGGAGTAATTATGGGATAGGTGACCCCCTGGGAAGCTGCTCTTAGGGTGCGCGTGGGTGAGGACAAAGCGCGCTGAAAAGATTCGTGTTGATTTGTGGGGATAGTCGTCGATCTGGAAGGCGGGATGGTACAGATGGTATCAGAGCGGGACCTCTTCTAGTAAGGTGTGGTTCGGGGATGAACCAAATAGAAGCTGGTGGACTTATGACGCCCGAGGCCGAAGAGGGCGGGGAGTGATCGCCGGTGCAAGAATGCACGGACAAGGAGCGGTTTCTGGCAGGCTTCTAGACGAAGGGGGACATGAATGAACCAATCCCATACCCAAAAAAGAGGAGATTCTGAGACTGTGTAGGTATGGAACTATACAGTTGAGAAGAGCTTAAAAGATTTGATAGGTACTACTCATATCAACAAGATGCATCTTCTTTTCTGGTTCTTGTCATATAAAAACTCTAAAGTTAAGCGTGCTTGACCCAGAGCAAATATATGATGGGTGACCCCCTGGGAAGCTTTGTCCTTACTCACGCGCACCCTGGGAGCAGCTTCCCAGGGGGTCATCCATCATATATTTGCTCTGGGTTAAGCACGCTTAACTTCAGAGTTTTTATATGATGAGTACCAGAAGGCTCCGATACCATTTGTAACGGCCCGCCTTCTAGATCGACGACTGTCCCCACAAACCAACATGAGTCTTTTCAGCGCGCTTTGTCCTCACTCACGCGCACCCTAGGAGCAGCTTCCCAGGGGGTCACCCATCATATATTTGCTCTGGGTCAAGCACGCTTACCTTCAGAGTTTTTATATGATGAGAACCGGAAAAGATGATGCATCTTGTTGATATGAGTAGTACCTATCAAATATTTTAAGTTCTCCTCAACTGTATAGTCCCATACCTACACAGTCTCAGAATCTCCTCATATTCGGGTGTGGGATCGGTTCATTCATGTCCCCCTCCGCCTAGAAGCCTGCCAGGAGCCGCTCCTTGTCCGTGCCTTCTTGCACCGGCAATCACTCCCCGCTCTCTTCATCCCCGGGTATCACATAAAGAACTGTATCCACACTCTGAAAAATAGAGTTATCACTGAAGCAACGAATTCTGAATTACAACAGCTGTAGCTTAAACATGATCTTTTACTTTATCAATTGGATATTAAATGGAAACAAAGAGCCAAGCAGCATTGGTACAAAGAGGGAGATAGAAATACATAGTTCTTTCATGCTTTTGCTAGCAAAAGAAAATCCAACAACCATATTTCTCAGCTTAAAGATCTTTCTGGCAATCTTCGCGACTCCACATCCAACCTTGAGCACATAATCACCAATCATTTCGGCTCTATCTTTATTTCTAGCCACCCCGATGAAAATGACATCTCCCAGACAGTTGCTAGACTATTTTCAAGGGTTACTCCATCTATGAACCAGGCCTTAACGGAAACCTTAACAGAGGCAGAAATTGTGAAAACACTCAAACAAATGCATCCATTTAAGAGCTCTGTTTTTTATCAAAAATTTTGGCATATTGTCGGCTCTGATGTAGTGTCTGTTGTTCTTAACTGTCTTAATAACCATTCATTTGATTATATTATGAACTTCACGCACATCGTCCTCATTTCTAAAATAAAAAATCCTGACACCATTGCGCGATTTCGGCCGATTAGCTTATGTAATGTGGTTTATAAGCTTGCTTCCAAAGTCATAGCTAACAGGCTTCGAGTTGTTCTCCCTAGTGTTATTTCCGAGCCCCAGTATGCATTTGTCCCGGGTTGACTTATTACTGATAATATCCTTTTAGCGCACGAGATTCATCATCACATTCACACAAAACCTCCATCTAACAAAGGCCCCATGCCCACTAAATTAGACATAAGCAAAGCCTTTGATAGAATTGAATGGATTTTTGTTCGAAGAACTATGCTCGCATTAAGATTTTCTAGCCTCTTTGTTGATCTCGTTCTTAACAGAGGTAGAAAATTGCGCATGTATTGGTATTTTCATCCAAAGTAGACAAGGCTCTTTCATCAAGGGTTCTCGAAGAAAATTCCTCATGTCACGAACCCGGAGGTGGCGGAGAAACTTGCTCTCCGGGAAGCCTTAGCTCTGGCAAGATCGGAATGCTACACAGACACGTCCATAATCGGTGATTCCGCTGCAACAATCCTCACGGCTCGGGAACTTCCAAATTCCATGACAGACTACGATCCAATTCTTGTGGACATTAATACACTTTTACGACATTTCAAGATCAAAGGCTTGTTTTGGATTCCAAGAGCAAAGAACATTATTGCCCATGAATTAGCTAGATTTGCTAAATTGTCTGATGTAATTGATACTTGGTGGCTCTCTCCACCTGACTTTCTGTCTCAATCGGCACTGGACTATTTCCAGCAATTTAATGATATTCCACTTTAAAAAAAAATCGTGGGTGCTTTTATATAATCACTGAATTTTTTGGTCAAACCCGAGTCTATTCAGCACATTACACATAAATACTCCTTGTGTCCTAAATTTATATCTTATATTTTATTAGAACGTCCTAAATCATGGGTTCATTTTTTAAAATGATATTTTCCCCTAAACACCACATCATTACCACCACATTTATAAATAAGAAAAGAGCAAAATTAAAGTCATCTATTCTCATTTAAAATTGGAGCCCTAATTATAGAACAGAAGGAATAACAGATAATCAAGTACTTCAAATTATCTTGGATATTCCTAATTTTTTTTTTTTGTAGACCCTTGGTGCATCATCACTTTACTCCAAAAGTATAGACATAGCATTTAACTGAGTGAGACAAATATGCAATCTACACCCAGTAGAGGCCAAGGTGGAGTGGGGGACCGCAGGGGACTCGGTCCCCGGGCTTCATGAATTGCAAGCTCACCAAATCTTCTGTATTACAATTGAGAAGTGACCAAGTCCACATATATATGCAACACACAAATTTGATTTAACACTTTAAACGTTCAAGCGACTCAATTATCACTTTTGATGGGTCTTTTTTTTTTTCCATTTTAGAAAGATTGATTCTGATTGGTTACCCAACTCTATTTGAAGTACTTGAATTTATGATTAACTAAGTCGAATATGCATCGGGTTACCAACATAATACCTCGTCTTATCAAAATAAAAAATAAGAAAAGAGAGAAAGAATAAACAATCTAGTACAACATATATGAACATTTGGTCTTTAAGAGCTATTATTTAGAACAAGTTGATTCAATAAACGTATAATTACAAAACTACCTGAGGTTTGGTCCAGTTAATTACCAAACAAAAGAGATATTTAAAAATTAGAAAAAAAAAAAAAAAACTCATTGGGGTTTATTTAATTTATGTGTTTTTTATAAGAGGGTAATTAAAAATATTTTTATATATGTAAAGGGGTATTTGAAATATTTTTGTTTATGAAGGGGATAAAGTGCAATAAAGATCAAATTTCACATTGTTTTTTTGTAATTTTCACCGGTGGTTTTTTTTTTTGTAATTAACCCAAACCTCAATGGTAATTTTTGTAGCTATTCCTTAAACAAATTAAACATAATTGACAAGTAGTTCAAATAATGGAGGTTGCTTGAACCAATTTAGATTTTCTAATTTGTGATTAATTTGTTATTTCAATGCACCAATAAATGCCACATGTATAATAATGACATTATTGAAATATAAGATCAAACACATTAGAAAATAAGAGAACAGAAGTAGATTAAAACTGGTAGGGGAGTATTGGAGATTTAGACCTTTATTAAGGGTAATTTTGTCTTTCAATGTTGCTAGCGTGAAAAGTCTTCATTGTCCTGAGTCCTTGAAGGGCATATATTATAGAAGTTAGCAACATGGGATATAGCAGTGCAGCTTCTTTATGAAAGTTGAGTTATGGAATAAAGAACCTCTGTCCCATGTCTCAATTTTTGGTACAGATATATCTACACCAAAAGAGTAACCAACTATATGTTACAACAACAAAAATAATCACAAACTCATTATCAACTGCAAAAGTGAATTCAAAATTAGTACAATCAATTCAACAAAAATTGAAGAATATTTCCATTTTGAAGGTCTCATAATCAGGATTTTTTCATTAATTAATTACCACCATACCAAGATAAAATTGCAAGTAACATTAATTATCTCAAATAAGATTAGAATTTGCAAATCCCACAATCCCTTCACACCAAGAAAAAAAACAGGAAAACAAAATATATATTTTAAAGAAAAAAAGAAAAGAAAAACTCTAGTCCAGTCAATATGACACAAAAATCAAAAGAAACTACAGAAGAAAAAAAAAAAAGTAGCTAGTAAAAATTATAGCTAGAGCCTAAAATTTATGTGTCATACACTTCTAGCCATCATTTCTTGAAATCTTCTGTAAGACTCAACTTTCTCCAACCTGAACTTCTCATGGCAATTTGCAATGAACAAATCAGCAAGCTTATCAATTTCATTGCTGGAATATTCTTCATCACCTTTCTCCTCAAGCCACTGCAAGTACTTTGAAAGCTCATTATTATTATTAGAGTAATCTTGCATTTCATCGTAATCCAACGACGTCCTCTGATGATTAATCACAGAATTCCAACTGGAATCATAGTAAACATAGGAATTAGAGTGAGAATTAGAGCACCAATTATAGTGCAGCCTAAAGGAGCCAAAAAAGAGCTTTTTCTGCTTTTTTTTCTTTATAAGTGGAAATTCTACAAAATGAATGAAGTGTATGTTTTTGAGGAGTTGGATTAGAACTGATTTTGCTTTGGTGAGAGCACGGGCAATGCGATACATGTGTGAGAAAATGAAGGTTTGGAGAAGGGTTTTGAGTTTCATGGAGCTTAAAGAGGAAGAAGAAGGAGAAGGAGAAGGAGAAGATGGTGGTTTCATGGAGAAAATATGAATGGTGGAGTTGAGAGTTTTGAGTGATGAGGGACCAGACATTTGTTGGGAGTTGATGTTTTTGCTAGTAGAGATGGGGTTGGGGTTGGGGTTGGGGTTGGGGGTGGGGTGGGTAAAAATGTCTTTCGTTTGGAATGGGATTTTATAGAAGATCTTGGTTCCCAAATTGTTACTAGTTAGTAGGTGATTTAAATAAAGTGGTAACAACTTAGCATTTTATTGAAGTGAGACTTTTTCTTTCTTTATATTGTCTTAGATTTTAGATTTTACTTGAATAGGGACTATTGTGACTTGGGCGACGTGGCCAAAGTTACTAAATATTCATAAAAATGCAATCATATTTGTTTATAAAGTTTTTCAATAGAAATCTTTATTTTCACTTTCTATTTCTAACGCAAAACAACATCTCAAACTCATAGTTTTAAGAGTTAGTATCCTATTAGACCGTTTAACGGATCTAATCCGTTAGACAGATCCAAATATGCAGTTGGCGGTCAATCCGACTATTGACCCGCACAACCACTAACCACAACAACATTCGTTGGCTGCTGTTAATACTTTTTATGAGGGATACTAATACTTTTTAGGAGAAACACTAAAATACCTTTAATCGAAAAACCTAATACTTTTCAATAAGACTATTAATACGTTTTAGAGGGAATACTAATACTTTTACAGGGAAAAATCAATAATTTTCATGATGATTACTAAAAAACTGCTCAAGGGTTACTAATACTTTTCCAAGGATTGCTAATAATTTTCAACGAAAAAACTAATACTTTTGAGGGCTGCCTAATATTATGTCAATGCCTAATACTTTTCAAGGGAACAACTAATACATTTTAAGTTGATTACTAATACTTTTGAGGCAAAAAATTAATATTTTTCATGAAGGCTACTAAAAATATTGTTCAAGGAGACTACTAATACTTTTAAATGTACTACAATAACTTTTCAGGGGAAAAACTAACACTTTTAACGGCCCCTAATATTACGAAAATACCACTGGTTCGGAGATTCTATGATACCGCCCCAGAATATTACAAAAATATCACCGGTACGTGAAATTACAAAAAAATCCGGGATGGGTTGGATCCGTCTAACGGAAAAAACCCATTAGATGGTCTAACCCAGGTTTTTGTCTAATTTCAATTCTTCACCCTATATCTACCATACATCACGTATAATCACTATTCTTATCTTTTAATCCAATTATACATATGATACCCACTAGTCTACTCTATCTACTTAAAATATTGCTATTTTTAAATTATATATAATGGGATCCACCACATACAATCTTACAAATAAAATATTATATATTCAAATTAAAATATTGAAAGTGGGCCCTACTACTATCAACTTTTCAAAGTATTATATATTTTTTTACTACTTTAAAGCTAGGGGTGACAATCTAACACATTAAAATGACATGAACCCGAATTGGAGTTATTGAGAGAAATTTGAACACGAACACGACCAACACAAATCTGACACGATGCTACCACATTGTACATAATGTCTTATATTTTATATAATTTTTTTATGTATTTTGAACATAACCCAAACTGATTAGAAACTAAATACAAATACGACTCGTAATTGCCACCCTTATTTAAAATCACTCAATCAAACTTATCTTCAAATATATATATATATATATATATATATATATAACATCATTCCCATTCATTAATTTGAATATAATTTTAATTTTCACGCGAAAATCAATACTCTCAAAATTTATTTATCGATACTAGCTAGAAACGTGAAATGAAACATGGAAACATAACAAGACATAAGTGGACCATATAATGACTTAATTCTAGTAATATTCATTTGTATTAAGAATAATAATGTACTTGCCAAACAATCCCCCCAAATATTTTTCTTTTACAACAGCAGCCAGGTTTGTCTTTTTTGGACTTTCTGGGTTAAGGCCCAAATTAAAACAGAAAATAAAGAATAAAGTTGTGGCAGATTTTAATATTTATTTTTTAAGTGAATTGGTAAGAAAGTGAATATTGATAATATTTGGGGCCGGGGTCCCCCAAGTCTTGCGGCTGGGCTTAAGGAATCAAAACCAGAGTGTGAGAAATTCGAAGAGATAAACAAGCCCGATTCTTCGCTGATATTACAAAACCAATGATAAATGTTTATTATAAAGGCAAATGTTGTGATCAGACAACAGCTAAAGATCAAGACCCCTTTCCCCACTAGAAAGCTCAATTTATTTATTCTAGTTTAACATTTAAAAAGTGCATACGATCCTGTATTTTCAACACTAGATTTTCAATCTCTATATCCTTGTCTACTTTACACAAATCGGTTGTTAGTTATTTCTTTACTTACACTCTTACTAGTTTAAGTGTTCCAATAATTTAAAGATTGTTTCCTAAACAAAAAATTAAAAATTGTTGTCGAACTTTCTTTTAAAAATGAGCACTAAAATTTATCTCTTTATATTTAGCTATACCCATACACCCTCTAAATTGTTAGATATTTTCATTATTTATACTAAAAGTTGTGAAACAAATATTTACCAGTCCTCGAGATATGTTTGCTGCTTCAAAATGAGGATCAACATGTCAAAGTAATTTGTCTTCCGCCACTGTTTCGAAGAGATTTTTTGCTGGAAAAATATGATTTTCTATCAAAGAGTATGAGTCATATCTCTTCGGAGGAATCATAAGATGCGTATGAGTCATATATCTCTTCGGGAATTATAAGATGTCTATATATAGAGTTTAGATTGAACATTTGAAGACCACAACAATATTATTAGTCACTTCGGATTCAAGCATCATCAGTTAGAAAAAATATAATGTATTTTCTATTTGATCCAAAAGTCACATTTTGAATCAAACAAACTCAATTATATCCTGAGAGAGATTTTCTGAAGAACCAGGTGTGACATCACAGTTGATCTGGAAGGAGAAAACACTCTTAAAAGATAATGATTTTCGTGTCTTGGAGTCATTAGTGTTCATTTCATCGAATCTATTTTTCAACATAAATTTTCTTCACTTAGGTAAGATAAATTATGCATTTCAAGATTAGTCGAATTAATTTATTGGAGAGGATTAATATTAACTAGCTCAGCGACATTAGTCCAAACTAAAATGAGCCACGCAGTGGATTAATAATTTAATATACGCTTTCTGCAGATTGATATAATCCTTATTCACGATCTTACCTAACTTTAATTTATCTATTCTCCATGTTTTCCGCAATTGCTATGCTGCAGAAAAACCTTCTTTTTTGTATTTTTCTACCTTGGTTTCTTTTCTAAGTCAAATGAATCACTTAGATTTAAGCAGTAGTCTTGTAAATTTCATTTGTAATTACTTGTTTGTTTATAATCACAACGAGCTAGTTAAGCTAATTATTACCCACTAATTGTCTTCAAAACATACATAAACAATAGCGTTATTAAAGTAACCAATTCTACTATTAGGGAGAAGAGATTCTTTTCTTTTAGATGGAAAAATAGTTCTTTTTCTGCATCTAAAAGTTGAGAAATACTTTTATTAGAGTTCAGTAACAGTCCCTAAATCGTTGGATTTTTACAATAGTAAGTTTAAAATTAGGGCTCCGATACCAATAATGAATCTAGCTCTTTCTTGGCTCAAGTCTGATATGCAAGCAAAACAAGAGTAAGATTTGTTGGAAACTTGGATTAAAATATTTAAGTATAGGATTATAAAACAGTAATTGTAATATAAGGGGTCGGCTTTTCTTTATTGCAATAACTTAAAACAGAAACACCGTAGAACACAATTCAAGCTGACACAGGTTTGGAGTGATCACTTCAAGAACTAATTAAGCTACGAGATTCTCCCTCGTGATCGAAGATAAGGGCCCTTGGATTAACTGCACTTCCATCATTTCTCTTTAGGAGATCATAATTAAATCAAACAACTAATAAATGAAAATTAAAAAAAAAAATACACAATGAAGTAATTGAAAAATGTTAACATTAACTTGCGGAATTTAAGTTAATTAACTTGGACCTGGGGTTAATACTCAATTAAATTTATTATGAGGCTGCTACTTTTATTCTATTAATAAATACTTTGATGGGAGTTAGAGGCAAAAAACCAATAGCGGAGCTAGTGGGGTGCGCCGGATGGAAAACTAAAAAAAATTATATAAGCTCTAACTTATTTTTTTTCTTAACATTGACTGGGTAGGAGACAGGCTTGGGTTGGACCTAGTATGGCCCCTTATGTCCGCCATTGGAAAAAAAAAGATTATTAAGAGATTATCGAAAGTGTTGGTAAGCATGCCACAGAACCGTGGGTAGGGCTGCAAATGAACCAAGCCGCTATTCGGAGGTCGATTCGATAAAAACTCGTTCGAGTTCGTTTAATGAGGCTCGTTAAAATAAACGAACCAAACTCAAACTTAGAGATATTCGGTTCGTTAGCTCGTGAACATGCTCATCAGTAAGCTCGTGAATAAGCTCGATAGTAAGCTCATATAAACTAAACAAATAATTTGACTTTAATTTTTCATATTTTTACTTATGATAATATAAAAATATTTCAATAAACTTATTTGTTTGAATAAAATTATAAGTTTTAGTAAATATATTATGCGTTTTAGATATATATAATTTTATTTTTGTAATAAATTGAAGAATAATTTAATTTATAATTAATATTTACTAAACTCGTTTAGGCTCGATTAAGCTCGAAAAAGTTCGTGAGCCATCAATATGTTTGATAAATTCAGTCTTGAGTTCGACTCAATAATAAACGAGCCAAACTGATCAAACACTCAAAAGCTCGGTTCGGTTCGGTTCGTTTGCAGCCCTAGCCGTGGGGGATCTAGGGGTGCCTCCACGGCCCCGACGCACATTTTTATACCGTTTTTTCTATGAGAAGAAAAATAAAAATATTTTTAAGAGAAAAAAGCAGTAGGAGAAAACAAAAATTGGGCTATTGGTAGCCAAGCCGGTTGTAGCCCGTGCATGAAACTCTAGCCAATTTTTTTTTTTTTTTTTTTTTGAGGAAAAACTCTAGCCAATTAGCGAAGTTTGAAGCGTAAAAACCATTTTATTTTGAGTTTTTAAAACGTTTAATTTTTCTTCAAGTTCCAAATTAATATTTTTTTTTTGTTTTTTTAGATTTACACAAGATCCAGATTAATTTTACTTTTTTATTTAATCGGAGTTTTGCTACACATTCATTATGGTCAAATTAAATTGGAAAAATTACATAAAATACTCTCTTTCCGGTAAACATACCACAAAATATGCTCCTCTCACTTTTGTACCTATTTTTTTCATTTTTAAGCTCCTTCATATTTTTTTGATTATTTTTATGCTTTTTTCGTGATTTTTTGTTCCTGTATTGCTTTATATGTTATATATGTTGTTTCAATGTCATTTGATTTGTTTCTTTGTTGTTTCGATATTTCAAAATAACTTTTACCTATTTTTTATTCTATTTTTTGTTCATGTATTATTTTATACATTGTTTCTATTGTTTCTGTGTTATTCTATAATATTTTTAATGTTGTTCTAATAATTTTTGTTGTTATTTCCATATAGTGTTCAATGTGTAAATGTAGTTTTTACCTATTTTTAAGTTTTTTGTTATTCATTTGATGTTTTTAATATTTTTTACGTTGTTTCTGAGTTGTTTCCATACCGCTTTTAATATTGTTCTGATGTTTCTTTGTTGTTTTCATGTAGTTTTCGATGTTTAAATACAATGTTTACCTATTTTTAACTCTTTTTGCTCATTTGGTGTTTTCTATATTGTTTCTGGTTTGTTTCTATATTGTTTCTTGGTCATATTTTTTATGTGTTCATGCATTGGATCAAAAATTGAATTGTGTTTTTTATTCATGTTGCTTCTATAATATTTATAATTTGTTTGGTTTTAATATGTGTTGTTTTATGTGTATATTTCTTGATTTTTTATAAGATTTCGAGTATAAAATGGATTATGTAACGGGGGCAAAATTTATTTTTTCACTTAAATTTTATTGGAAGAAACATGTGTGAAACATGTTCGAAACAAGCTTGAACAATGTAAAAAAGTCCGTAAATTTTGGCGGGAGCGTAAATTTGTCCAAAAAAATACCGGGAATCATAAAAAGCTATTATTGACTCCGAAAAGTGGGGCAGTTGTGTCAAAAACCCAATTAAATTAGCGACGTGGCTTGAGATGATAGCCCAAAATATATTATCCGTTTTCTTTGGTTCACGATTTTACTATGAATTCATTATGCACAAACAATGTGAAATGAATGTCTCCCCAACAATTACAGGAAACGGAGTGGTCTAGTGCAAGACATTGGATTCTTTAAACAAATTATTGAACATATTTCTATATTAAAAAAAAGGTAATAATTTTGAATTCAAGAATCTACAATAACAATAGAGAAAGTAAAGAAAGGACAGAGGAACTGGTAAACAGTATATTGGAAAACTTTTTTTTTTTTTTTTCTATGAGGAAAAGTATATGGAACACTTTAATTATGTCCTAGGAAAGGTAAATTCAATCTCAACTGGAAGATTGGAATACAACACCTTTCCTTTATGATATTCCCCTGGAATCCTTTTTTCACCATAATGGACATTTTCATTGAACTCCACTATTTGAACTTTCTTTTGAAATTCCTCCTTTATTTGGCACAACAATTTGATGTTATGTTTCTTTTCGAATTTTTTATAATCATTAATCTTCATTCGGATCTAGGATCTGTTAGAAAAACTGATGGTGTATACCGAATGGCCCAAAAAAAATCGAAAGAGAGTAACGTAAAAAGTCGAGGCAAGAGTTGGACTCTTTGTCTTTAAGACGAAATTGCCCGCTCACGGTGTTAACGAAACCGCAATCGCCTCCCAAGATACAACGACTTACGTCTTGTGATAGCAACACTACAAATCACAAGACTCTTCGAACTTTTAGTGTTTTTGAACTCTCAAGACTTTTTTATGCTGATGAAGTGCAAAGTGCGCCTCGAAAGCGCCCAATGCGACTATGTGCGACGTGTGCGGGCCCGGCTCCGGCTCCGGCTCGGACGGTGCTCCGCACCGTCCTCGGTGCTTTTGAGCTAGCCAAAGGCTAGTCAAAAATTGACTTGGTCCACTAGGGTGTCTGTAAGGAGTTCCACTTGATTACTCCTTATTAGTGGTGAAGCTCTTTATTAACTAGTCAAACATTTAATATGTTTCCTATGTGGGATATGGCTTTCCATATTCCCACCCTTTTATATTCCATATATAAAAGCATTTTAAGTGGCCAACTTTATGCATTTATTTCTCATTCACCCGATATTGGTTTTGAGAAATTCAAAATGCTAAACTCATTTACCCGCGGCGTAGATGACGTTTATCTCATTTATTTCATACTTTGAATAAATGACCCTACTTAAATAATTGGTCAAAATCGGGTCAAAACCCAATTTAATAAAACCAATTCCAACAGGATCTAGTTAAACAAATCGAAAGGAAAATGAGAAACATATGAAATTAGATTAAGTCTTTATTGCATGAAAATGAATGAGATTTAATGAATATAAAAAAATTCATTCTCATGGCATGAATATTAAATTGGTAATTCAATTAGTAAATTGCTCGCCCTGAATTACAAATGAATGAGATTAAGATTGTTAGAAACCAAAATATTAAAATCAAATCCTTTATGTGTGTGTGTGTGTGTGTAATTTCTCTTCTTTGGAATGAGGCCCAAATAAATGTGAGATAATGCTAACATATAGAGAAAGAAAGTAACACAATCATTGGAAACCTGAATGACTTCATATTTATAATCATTAGCACATGCCACATGGAGTGGTTTTCATGCCTATCTTGCTTGATATAATTAAGAAATTCTCATCAATCTACATATGATGTATTTGCACACATCTTCACCTTGTGATATGATGACATTGCGTATTTCTATGGAATCAGCAAGTGAGATATGTTTGGTGTTTGTGTAAGAAAGATTTAGTGAATAAATAGTGACTACATATTTGCGTTGTTACTGTTGAGATTTGTTTGGTAAAATGGGTGTTGATCTAATTTTGACCAAATAATTAAGTGGTTTTCATTAGTGAAAAATAGAATTAAATTATTTTTAAAAATTCTACTAAGAGAGTAGATGAGAATAACATTTGAAATTTCTCAAAACCAAATCCGGGTAAATGAGAAATTAATGCTAGAAGTTAGCCACTTAAAGCTAGAAAATGGTATGGAAAATGAAAAATGTGGGAATAATAGATGCTCCATCCCACATAGGAAGAAGAGACAAAGTTTGCACACTTTATAAATCCCAAGTTGGACTTATGGGTTTGGGCCCTTGGGAGCACCCTAGTTTTTAAAGGGGTGAGGACCTACATGCTTGTGGGTTTGGTTCAAAGCACACGCGCGCGCCCGCCGGCCGGCTCGGGCCTGGGCTCGGGCCCGGGCTTGGGCCCTTATTCTTTTTGGATCAAAAATATTTAAAATTAATTAATTAATTTTAATTAATTAAGTTTCCAACTGAAAAGTGTTCGCAACCAAGCACGGGCGAATGCACGGCCCGTGCATCGAGTCGTGCGTCAAGTCGAAACTTTGCCATTTCGTTCGCATCCAAGCACAGGCACACGCACGGGCCGTGCGCTAGGTCGTGCGTCGATGCGAAATTCTGAACAGATGCACCTGTTCGCTGTAAATATGTCTTTTCGAGCCAAAAGACATGATTTTTCCATACGGGCACCTGATGCCTATAAATTAGAACCCCCTGCAGATGAAGAAACATACGAAAAACACAAGATATCAGTCTAATAATCGGTCATTGCATTACAGCATATTTACATTACTTCCCGTTCAAAGCTTGAAAGTTTCATACACCTTTTGTTGTTCGCTGTAGTTTCGAGTTTACGAGTGCTGTAAATTCAAAATAGATTAATCGTTGTATCTTAGGGACGAGCGCCAGAACCGTAAGCACTTAGTATACGGGTCATCTTGCGGAGACTGTATCTAATACAAGCCTTGACTAAGCCAGATATATCCAAACACTAAACCATTTTCTGAAACAGTAAACCTTCCATATTTTAGCCAACAATGACCTCAAGTAACCTCAGAGACGTACATTAATTGAAGTCTAAATCCTCAATTCCAAACTGTGTTTCATCTCGTATTTCATGTATCTTAAATACATGCCAAATGTATAATATTAACATCATCAATACACTTGTCATGTAGTGATGTATTCGAAATATGAGATGATATACTTGAAATAGAAGATCTTGTGTGTAGTAATTGTTGCAATAGTTTGCCGCATGTTACGTCTATTTCGTGTGTAAAGTTGATTGAAGCGTCACAAATCTCATTTCCTAACATCTTTTATGTAGAAAGTAATTTCACTTTTTCTTTTCATTGATAAGTTTTTGTTGGAAAATTTATTGTTTAGATTTTGATGAATGCTATGTAAAACTTAAACTAGAAAGTTGGCACCCCATTTTCTTTGTAATTTGTATTACAATAGATAAGGCTGAACAAGCTGAGTCAAGTCAGCTATGCCTGGGAATACAAGAAGTCAATCAAGATCAAGTGAAGACTCATTGAGGAACAAATCGAGTATGGCCAAGAAAGAAGAACAAGGACTCGACTGAAGGAGTATCGGCTGTGATACAACTGTATGAAGAGTCAGTCAAGTCAACTCAAGAAGCCAAGTCTCAAGTTGAAGTGACAGATGAGTCATCCATTGATTGGAAGCTAACTCAAAGTCACCTAGGGAATAAAAGACTGCAGTCAAGTCAAGACAACTGAACGAGATCCGTTGATAAAAGTCAAGAATGTTACTCAGAATAGTAACCTGTTAAAGTTGTCAGAGATAAAGTGTTAGTTCCAGTTGTGTGCAAAAGGAACAAACCAATGGGAAACACTGCACCAAGTGTCAGAGACACTGCAATGCTGCAAGACATTAAATACGAGGAAATGTCAACATCAAGGACTGCGACAAGACAAGGCAACAAACACAAGTGACTTTTGAAAATCAGCCTATCTCTTCAACGGGCAGATTTTTGAAAAGTTCACTATAAAAGGCTGAGGAATAACATTGAGAAAAGGTCACCTGAACCTTGCACACCTGAGAAATGAAGCAATATCCAAACTGTAACCTGCAAAATATTCTCAAGTTATTCAACCAAAATCCTCAAGCCTAAATCTCGAAGGAAATCGATCCAACACCAAGCTGTGAAGGAAAGACAACTTCAAACTGTTGAAGAGGAAACTTTTGAAGTATCAAAAGGGGTCTACTTTCCAAGGAGGATTGTAGGAAGGTTCAAGGTCGAACCAACCTCAAGTTATTAGAGGGCGTGAGAAAGTAAGCTGAGTAGCAAGGTAGCCGCCCTGTGAAGAAGCTGAATCGGACGAGAAGCCAGTTGTGTGACCAAGGCGTCTCCAGACTGAGTCCAAGGAGCAAGTCACCGTGATCAAGACTTGTCTCTGGGGCGATAACCACTTTGTACTCTGATCATTACTTAGTGGATTCTTCCAGGAGTTGGAGAAGAGAGGAGTAGAAGAATTACCCCATCTTCGAATCTCTATAAAACTTACTTCTGTCATTTACATTTCAGCATATTTTCATTCCTGCACACATACTTTATATCTGCTGATAATTTGCTCTCCAACTAATAAATAACAAAGTGCTAAAACCAAGTGTTAAAACAAAGTTAAATCAAATTCAAGGGTGTTAAGTCTTCCGCTGAAAAACTCATCACAACCAAGTTAAGGTTTAGACTAAACAACTGAGTTATTCTATCAACAGCTCTATCGAGTCTGTTGAGTGGCTAACTCTGCTGATTAACTAACTTAGCTGTCCCTCAAGGACCAGCTCTATCGAGTCTGTTGAGTGGCTTACTCTGCTGATTACTGAACTAGATCTCCAATCTTTCAAAGAAATTTTTAACAACTGCTCTTTCAAAAATCATCTCTTTTATTCAGCAAAGTTATTATCATAGAAGCAAATTTGGCACGTATTCCTATGTTCACTATTGAGGAATTTGATGACTGGAAAATTTGTATGCAGGCTCATCTATCTACTTTACATGATGAAATGTGGATAGTGATAGAGGATGGGCCACTGCATATACTGAAAGTGAACACAGCCGTACGGAGAGCAGCCGTAGCTGAAGGAGAAGAAGCTGCCGCTGAAGAAAAAGACCATTCCTAGTTGAGAAACCAAGGACTGAATGAACAAACGAGGACAGAAAAATATACAACTTGGACAATGTGGCCAAGGACATACTTTACAAAACCTTGGACAAAGCAATGTTCAACAAAGTCAAATCTTGCCAAACTGCAAAACAAATCTGGGATAAATTAACTTTAATTTGTGAAGGATCTGAGCAAATTAAAGAACACAAATTGTCCATTGCTGTATAGAAATTTGAAAATTTTAATATTCTTGCAGGTGAAACCTTGGATCAGCTGGATGCTCGATTCACTGAAATCACAAATGAATTATCAGCACTTGGGAAGGAATATACACAGAAGGAAATGTGTATGAAGATTCTGAGAAGCCTCCCAGCTGAATGGGAAATGAAGGTCATGGCACTGAGACATTCAATGAACCTCACAACAACATCCAATCATGAGCTATTCTCAAACCTCAAAGCCTATGAATTTGAGATGAGAAGAAAAGATCAAGAGGAGACAGTTGTACCCAAAACAGCTGCACTTATAGTCAAGGATGGGAAAAGAGCTGAGGTCAAGGAAGTCATTAACCATGAGGAAATTGCCCTGATGGTTAAAAGATTCAACAAGTTCTTCAACAAGAACTATAAAAGAAACAAGGGTGAATCCTCCGGAGAGACATTCACTCCCTCCAAGTCAGGAAGATAGGCCACCCAAGAGAGCCGAGCATCAAAGGTTGAATATCGTAGAGCCGATAACCCAAGAACGGAAAGACTGATCAAAGAGCCGAGAACCCGTGTTGGAACCGTAGACAACCAGGACACTTTGCTATTGATTTGTCCATATCCATGAGTCAATAAATACGGGAATGAAGAAGAAAGAAGAGTCTTCAGAGAAAGAAGACAGGAAAAGAAAAAGGCTATGTTGGCTGCAGAGACTGCTGAGATAGCTAAGTCTAAAGAAGCAACAGACTCAGAAAGTAGTGAAGCTGAATACCCAAGTGATTCTGAGGAAGAAGCAATGATCTGTCTAATGGCTAAAGAACAAGATCAACCAGACCAAGAAGATGAGGTACATTCTAACTCATCTCACTCAGATTCTAGTGATAGTGATTGTGACACACACACTTCATCACCCACTGATCTTTATGATTCATTAGGCAAAATGATGAAAGACTTTGAGTACATTAAATCCTCACACACACTATTAAACGAGGAAAACAGCAAGCTCAAAAGCCAAAACTCACGGCTGACTAAGGAGCTGAGTACTCTGAGTCACATAGCTGATGAGAAAAAAGAGCTGAAGACTGAAAATGCTAAACTAATAGCAGAGATAGCTGCTATAGAAAAGAGGGAAAATGATCTCAAAAATGTGATTGCATCATTTACAAAAGCGTCTAAATCATTGGATGACCTTATTATGAGCCAAAAAGAATGTTGAGACAAGACAGGCATATGATTCAATTCCTTTGTACACAGTCAAACTCTCAGAGTGATTTTGGAAAAAGGATCTTCAAGTAATGAATCATCTCAAAAATCCAAAACACCAAATGTTGCACCCACATTTACTCCGAAGCACAATCACAAACAAAATGGCCTTGGATATAAAGGAAAAGGAAAACAACTAGTTGAGTATGCTGAGAGGATAGCTGAGAAGAAATCCAGCAGAGTTCCTCAGCAAACTCCAAATAGGAAGTACACTGTAAAGAATAAACAGAGCTACCAAAAACCCCAGAAATTTTATCAAAGAAACACATATGATGGGAATGGTAGAAACTACCCAAGCCAAGCTGATTGGAATAATGTGACATATCAACAAAGACCTATTGAATACAAGTCTAAATGGCAAAGACCTAGAACTCAGCAAAGGTCATTCCAAAGGTAAAAGAGCTATCATCATCACACATATGCACCCAGGCAGTATGCTCAGAAATATCACAACTACTCAAAGACGGCAATTGCTAAAACACACACACAGACATACAGACAAAACAGACCGCTGTATGAACCTAAAGCCCCTAAGCAATTTGCCAAAGTGAGTTATGATTATGGCACAAATAGATGGCAACCTCTTAGAGTCAAGTCATTTGGCTATAGGTTGGTTGCATCATCTTACAACACTATCCCCTCAGGACCCAGACAAGCATGGGTACCTAAAACCTAATTTCCTTGGTTGCAGGTTCAAAGAACAGCTGAGTGCCAAGGGACCTGGTACATGGATAGTGGCTGTTCCAGACACATGACATGAAACAAGAAAAATCTGTCAAAATTCAAGGAGATTAGAGGCGCAAAAGTCATATTTGGAGGAAATGAAGCTCGGAAATAAGAGGCACCTTTGGATCCATCAAGAAAAATGGATTAGAAATCACAGATGTTGCATATGTTGAAGGCCTCAACTTCAACCTGTTAAGCATCAGCCAACTCTGTGACAAGGGCTATAATGTTGGATTCAATATGGGAGTGTGCAAAATTAAAGATGTTGAATCAAATAAAATAGTGCTGCAAGGATCCAGACAAAAGAACATGTATGTGGTAGACTGGTCGACTGCCACACCAAGCACTTGTCTCATTAGCAAAGAGCACATCCGAATCAAGTTGGTGTGGCACAAGAAGTGAGTCATCCCGAACTTCAAGACAATCAACAAGCTTGCAAGGAGTCATCTTGTGGAAGGATTGCCGGTTCGGTGTAAAGAAGGAAAGTGTTTGTGATGCATGCGGATGGGAAGCGGATCAAATCATCATTCAAAGAGAAGCATAGTCCTTCTTCAACAAGAATATTGCATCATTACACATGGATTTATTTGGTCATGTTAAACCAAACCAAATAAGTGGAAAGAAATACACTTTAGTGGTGGTGGATGATTATTCAAGATATACATGGACAATCTTTATGTGCAAAAAGAAAGAAACGTTGCGAAATTACCTCGGTGATGAGAAGAGTTCAAAATGAGAAGAGTCAAACTATTATAAAGATAAGGTCGATAGAGGAACCGAGTTTGTCAATGGGATAATAACTCGAGATTGTGTTGAAAATGGTATTGCTCATGAATTATCTCGTGAGGACTCCACAATAGAATGGAGTAGCGAGAGAGAGAAAGCAGAACTCTCAAGGAAGCCTGCAAGGACCATGTTAGTTTGAAGTCGGATCGCTAAAAGATTTTGGTGAAGCCATAAACACCGCATGCTATATACTCAAAATAGATGCATGATTAATAGACAACACAAAGACTCCTATGAAATATGGACAGGGAGTAAGCCAAATGTTGGGTATTTTAGAATATTTGGATGTAAATGCTTTATCCACAACAATGGCAAAGATAATCTAAAGGCTTTTGATGCTAAAGCTGATGAAGGTATTTTTTTGGGATACTCAGCTGAAAGTAAAGCCTATAGAGTGCTGAACAAGAGGACTATGGTCACAAGAAGAGTCTATTCATGTGGTTTTTGATGAGCCCAATGTGAATGAAGAAGATATTGAAGAGTTAGGCGATAAGTTTGAATCACCAACTATGCGAAGAGTCCCTATGTTGAAGGCAAGTGAGCAACCAATCAAGATGAAGATGAGGCTACGAGACTCAAAGACAATGGAAAATTTGCGGTGAATGATAATGAAAGAGCCTATCAAGACAACACAAGCTGCAAGACGACTGAACCCAGCTGACTTACTTCAACCTGATGTGAGATGGCTGAGAGACCATCCTCCAGAGCTAGTCATTGGAGATGTGAGAGATGGTGTAAGAACCAGATCTAGAGCTTAACAAGAAGCAATGTTCACTTGTTTTATTTCCCAAATAGAGCCAAAAGATGTGTCCCAAGCATTGGAAGACACACATTGGATTCAAGCCATGCAAGAAGAGCTGAATCAATTTGAAAGGAACAAAGTATGGGAATTGGTGCAAAGACCAACCCATCAAAATGTCATTGGCACAAAATGGGTTTTCAGAAACAAGATGAATGGGGAAGGATCTGTGGTAAGAAACAAAGCAAGATTGGTAGCCAAAGGGTATTGCCAAGAAGAGGGAATAGATTTTGATGAAACATTTGCTCCTGTTGCTAGATTAGAAGCAATAAGGATGTTTCTTGCCTATGTTGCACACAAAAACTTCATTGTATATCAAATGGATGTGAAAAGTGCATTCTTAAATGGATTGTTGGAAGAAGAAGTCTATGTTGAGCAACCTCCAGGCTTTGAGCAGAAGACCGTTGGAGATAAGGTGTACAAGCTCAAGAAAGCTCTATATGGATTGAAACAAGAACCTAGAGCATAATATGACACATTGTCTCAATTTCTAACTGACAATGGATTCACCAAAGGCAAAGTAGACAGAACACTCTTCAAAATTCAAGATGGGGAGAGTATACTGCTTGTTCAAATATATGTGGATGACATCATCTTTGGATCCACAAATAAAGAGCTGTGTGATAAGTTCTCAAATCTCATGCAAGGCAAATTTGAAATGAGCATGATGGGAGAGCTGACATTCTTCTTAGGACTTCAAGTTAAACAGCTGAATGATGGAACCTTCATAAGTCAAACAAAGTACACCAGAGATTTAATGAAGAAATTTGGTATGGAAGAAACGTCTTCTGTAAAAATACCAATGAATACATCAGTTAAGATGGACATGGATGCAGATGGTAAGGCTGTAGATCAAACAAGATACAAAGCACTTATTGGATCAACGCTCTATCTAACAAAGAAGCGAGGCCGGACATCACCTTTGCAGTAGGTGTATGTGCAAGATTTCAATCTGCACCAAAAGAAAGCCATATGACTGCAGCTAAGAGAATCCTAAGATATTTGAAGGGATGCCAAGAGGTTGGCTTATGGTATCCAAAGGAAGTTGGATTCAAGCTTATTGGTTACTCAGAATCTGACTATTCTGGATGTAGAGTTGACAGGAAGAGTACTTCAGGTACATGTCAAATGCTTGGAAACAGATTGGTTTCCTGGTTTAGCAAGAAGCAAAACGCAATAGGCACATCCACAGCTGAAGCAGAGTACATCGCTGCGGGCAGCTGTTGTGCCCAAGTCTAATGGATGAGACAACAACTGAGAGACTATGAAATTGAAGAAAAAGAGATTCCAATTATGTGTGATAACACAAGTGCTATTGCAATAACTCAGAATCATGTGTTGCATTCAAGAATAAAGCACATTGATGTCAGATATCATTTTATAAGAGATCATGTTGAAAAGAAAGACATCACTTTCGAATATATCTCAACTGATAAACAGTTAGCTGACATATTCACCAAACCCCTATGTGAATCAAGATTTGAAGAGCTTAAGCATGAGCTAGGGTTAATTGAGTTGAGTTGACACTCAGAAGACTCAATGAGAAAAGATGGAACGTGAAAAGATGAAAATAGAACAAATCTCATGAATCAGCCAAGTGAATCAGCCGTATCGGAAAGTCAGTTGTATCGAGTTAGCTGACAGCTGAGTCACTATACGAAAAGAAAGAAGAAGAGTTGAGTCATTTGTTGAGTAAGCTGAGTCATTTATGAGCTAAGTGACAAAAACGCAGTCGTTTTTAATAAGCGGGAATGTTTTTAAGGATGACGTCAGCGTAATAATGACGAGTAGAGTCAAAAGCTGCATAGTAAGCATATGATTGGATATAAATGCTACTGCATTTAATGCGAGCAATTAAATGCAGTGTGACGTGCTAAATCTGAGCCGTTGATCTTGATCAACTTTCAAAATCCAAAAACCCGTCCTTTCATAACCCTTATATACGGTTTTCAATCTTCTCTTACACACTTTTCCGAAACTATTCATCTTCCCAAGCAAAAGAAAGCAAGTTTTTTTTCTCTCTCGAAAACCCTACAAGTTCTCAAATCAGTTCACCAAGATTCAATCGGAAGAAACCTCTAAAAATGGCACCGAAGATCGATTTTGCAAAGTTATCAAAGTAAATCCACTCAGGCTCCTCTGTGGATTTCGAAGGAATGATAAAGCAGGGTTCCGATGAAACCCTAGTGAAGAAGATAGCTGATATGCTGGAAAAGGCCGGTCTAAAACCTTTTCTTATGTTGGAATACTCGCACACCTACCTGGAAGAGGTGGCGCAGTTCTATGTGAATGCCAAGGTACAGGATGAAGGTATCAAGTCCTCCGTCCACCACAAGGACATCATGATTACTGCTAAGGACCTTGCGGAGCACTGCTTATTGCCGTCGGAGGGCACGCCGAAAATATACGAAGCTGATGTCAACTTGGCTGCTGCATGGAAATAAGTAGCCAAACCGGAGTGTGCTGTGAAAGTCATCTACACATCTGAGAAGAAGTTGCTGAAGGACGACTATCACAAGTTGATGGATGTCATCTCAAAATGTGTGGATATGAAGTTTGGCAGTTTCAATCAACTGTCAAAGACTAAGCTGATCGTCATGGCTGCGATCATGCAAGGAAAGAATGTTAACTGGGCGAGTTCGTATACAAATGACTATACGAGCGTTGCGAATAAATCATTCAAGGAGGATGGATCCTTTGGAGGATCACTTGGCTATGGCCTAGTGATTGGGCATTTAATGGAAGTGAAGGGCATTCCCCTTCTACATGGAAAGCCCTTCCATGTAAACAAGAGGATGTTCAGGGCTAACCTTTCTGGAGCCCAGAAGAGAGCCCATGTGAAGAGGGCGGACACAAGTGAGGAGGAATCAGCTGACCCTGAGGAAACAACTGTTGCCTCCCCTCCCAAGAAGAAAGCTACAAAGAAGAAAGTTTCCCTGCAAAGAAAGTCAATGGACGCCCCTGCCCCTGCAGCCGAGTCACCTGCCCGAGCAGCCGTGTCTCCTGCCCACGTAGCCGAGGCAGAGAAGGAAGCCCAAATACCTTCTCCGGCTGTCATAAAGAAGATGACTGCCAAGCCAAGAAAGGCAGCTTCTCCAACCAAAAAAGATGCTCCGACCCCTGCCGCCACGGCACCTGATAAGGAGGAATCCGAACCAGACATTCCTCTGGTATGGACTAAGAGAAGGAAGAGAATCTCCAAGCTTTCAGAGCTTGAGAAGCCAGCTGAGTCTGCAACTCAGCTGGAGAAAACCCCTAAGACTGCTGAGGAAGTGCAGTCTCCAGAAATCGTTGACAAAACAGCCAAGTCTGCTGAAGGTGATCAGCAGAGACACTTAGAAGACCCAGTTGTGGACAGAACAGCTGAGGAGGAAGAAGCAGCGGAGACAGCAGAATCCCTTGCTAAAAGGGTTGTGTCTCCACCCGCCCCAGATGCTGCTGAAGGAGAAGAGCAACAAAGTATGCTACCTTCAATTCCAGAAAAGGAAGGACAAGAACAAGATGATGATGATGATGTCATCATGTACTCACCCGTATATCCAGATATTCAGCGCCGTCGGCGTGAATTGAGGGCATGGAAGCTAAGCAACTCCAGGATGCAGTTCGAACGCCCTGAATTTATAGAAGAGAAAGAAGTATTAATGCAATTCCTAGGGATTACCACTACACGACAGGCTCTTGATGAAGAAAACTGCATGGACATCCTCCATATCATAAAGGCGGACGAGAAAGACAAAGCTGAAGAGCAAGCCCGTGTACTGGAGAAGGCAAACATATGTCCTTTCACTGGAACTCTAGAACACGCTCACCCTCATTTTGATATGTTCTCCGAAAGTGATGAAGACTTGGATCCCTTCTTTGCACAAGAAAAGTCGAAATGCGGCAAGCTTTAAGGGAATCGGTGATGACCCGAAGCGGCTTGATGGAAGGACCAGGAGAGTCCTCAAAATCTCTCCTGGAGATAGACCCATTGGGAGTGGTCGTGAGATTGCCACGCGATTATCGCTGCGACCATGTCCCCAGTACACTCAGAAGATAGGTCCAAGGGACTTGACAATAAGACTGGGAATTTGGGCACCCAAGTTGAGCCAACCCCTATTGAAAGTGTGTTACCACCTGCCCCCACGGCTGAGCACTCATTGGAAGCAGCCGGGAGTTTGGAGAAGAGTGACCCCACTATCGATCCACTCAAATGGTGCGCCCGGTGAGGGAGACTCACTCCACCTGCGGCAAGGTCGGAGGATCTTTGCGCAGATGACTCCGTAATGAAAGAAGTAGGCGAAGTGGAGAAAGAAAAAGAAATAGAACAACAGCAAGTTGACACTGACGAAGCTCGTACAGTTGAGTCTGTCCCAGCTGAAGTGACAACTACTTTGGCGGTGAGGACGCTCTTTGTTGCGATCGAGGCAAAGGATGGAACTGTCACGGGAGTTAACACTCACTGGCACTAAAAGTGCAATCCAAGGGGTTGAGACCCCTTCGGATGCCAATGCCCAAGAATCTAAGACAACTGCGTCTGTCGAAGGGATTGCCGAAGACCTCGCTGCAATTGAGACTGCTGGAGGTATTGAAGGTCCAAGGGAGGTTGAGACTTCCCTAGGTAAAAATCAAGGTGAAAAGAGCATCCCTCAAGTCATCATTGCTGACTCAGAAGAGGAAATCAGTGCTCTTCATGATTCCCAAGGACAACCCTGACACAACATTCTTGGGATCTGAAGACGAAGCTGAGTCCACCCCTGCTGCAAAGGACTCAGCTGAGGATGTTCTTCCAAGTACGAGTAAGCCAGAATTCAAGGCTGCTCGTCAAACTTTTAACTTCAATGATGAACCTAACCCCAGTTCTATCATCCTCCGATGACGCCGAAAAAACAGCTGAGGACAAACAAATTCATTTAGCGAGAATCTCGAGGCCGAAGATCTTTGTTAACACACAAGGAAGCTCGATCGGTGGCCAATCTACTCAACAAGGCCCAACTGAGACCAAGTCATCTACGCAGGCTCCCAAAGCTGCAGTAGGCTCAACTCAACCAGGATCATCACGAGCACGGACAACTGTAGAATCAATACCTTATGTGCGTGATGATGCATTTGAAGAAACTTTTCCTTTCTCGATTAAGCTGTCCGACCTTGAAAAAGAAACAGCCCATGAGCAGCGACGTTTCAACATCCGAGCATATCCAGTAATTCCCACTGATTCCATTGTTCCAGCAGACTTTGATTTTGATGCTGCTTGGCCGCTAGCTGAAACCGAGGTAACAGCTTGAGATCCGTGATGTCTTCAAGAAAATCTGTGGAGAGATTGAGAAGATTGAACGGCACCAGGCTTCACTAGATATGCGGCTGGATAATAGGGATGCCAACCTCACATCAGATTTGCGAGGGATAGTGGCAAGGATAAGGGAATGGTGTCAACAGCAGAGTACAATGTGATATGAACAAGTTAGATACTTTAAAGCATTGTACAACAAGATGCTCATCTGGAGTGCTGACAATGCTGACATGAAGCGGAGGATGCAGGCAAATATTGATAGAATGCATGCCTCTCATACCACTGAGATGGAGCTGCTGCGTGAATTTCAACGTGTTGGGAAATTTGTTTATTAGATTTTGATGAATGCCCTGTAAAACTTAGACTAGAAAGTTGGCACCCCATTTTTCTTGTAATCTGCATTGTAATAGATAGGGCTGTACAAGCTGAGTCAAATCAGCTATGCCTGGATTTACAAGAAGTCAACTGAAGGCTAAAATGAAGACTTCATTTGTGAAGCGGTGAGTATGGCAAGAAGGAGAAGTCAAGAACTCGACTGAAGGAGTATCAACTGGATACAGCTGTGTGAAGTGTCAGTTAAGTCAACTCAAGATAGCCAAGTCTCAAGTTGAAGTGACAGATGAGTCCTTCAATCATTAGAAGCGAGACTCAAGTCACCTGGGAAAAGCGATCAAGTCAAGACAATGAAAAGAATCCGTTGCCCAGAAGTCAAGAATATTACCTAAACAAGTAATACTTCCATGCTGCCATGTCTTAAAGTGCTCAGTCGCAGAAGCGTGCAAAAGGAATAAACCAATGGGAAGCACTACACCTTGTGTCAGAACCTGGAAGGATGCAAGTCATTTAATACGAGTAAATGTCAATATCAAGGATTGCAATAAGACAAGCCAATGAACACAAGTGATTTTTGAAAATCAGCCTATCTCTTCAACGGGCAGATTTTTGAAAGTTCACTATAAAAGGTTGAGGAATCACTTTGAGAGAAGGTTACCTGAACCACGAACATTCAAGCTATTATTCGAACTGTAACCTACAAAATATTCTCAAGTTATTCAAGCAAATCCTCAAGCCTAAACTTCGAAAGAAATCGATCCAACACCAAGCTGTGAAGGAAAGATAACTTCAAACTATTGAAGAGGAAACTTTTGAAGAATTAAAAGGGGTCTACATTCCAAGGAGGATTGTAGAAAGGTTCAAGGTCGAACCAGTCTCAAGTTATTGGAGGGCTTCGTGATCAAATCCAAGAAGCTTGAGCAAGTGAGCTATAGTAGCAAGCAAAAGCCCTGTGCCTGTGAAGAAGGCGAGTCGTGACGAGAAGCCATCTGTGTGACCAAGGCATCTCGGTGAGTCCCAAATGATCAAGTCACCGTGTGATCAAGACTTGTATCGGGTGATAACCACTCGTACTCGATCAATACTTAGTGGATTCCTCCAGGAGTTGGAGAAGAGAGGATTAGAATAATTACCCCATCTTCGAACCTCTATAAAAATTATTGTGTCATTTACATTTCAGCATTTACTTTCTGCATATTACTTTATATCTGCTGATAATTTGCATTCCAACTGATAATTAACAAAGTGCTAAAACCAAGTGTTAAAACAAACTTAAACCAAATTCAAGGGTGTTAAGTCTTCCGCTGAAAATCTCATCAGAACCAAGTTAAGGTTTAGACTAAACAACTGAGTTATTATATCAACAGCTCAATCAAGTCTGTTGAGTGGCTAACTCTGCTGGTTAACTAACTTAGCTGTCCCTGAAGGACTTAGCTGTGTATTTAACTCTGTATTATTTTAAAAGGACTAAAATCAAAAAGTTGGTAAGGTTTATTCAACCCCCCCCCCCTTCTAAACCTTACTCAAACCCCTTGAGACCTACAAGTGGTATCAGAGTGGTTGGTTCATTGAGTCTTCCGCACTGGTTACTGAACTAGATCTCCAATCTTTCAAAGAAGTTTTTTTAACACTTGTTCTTTCAAAAGCCATTCTTTTTGCAAAGTTATTATCATGGAAGCAAATTTGACACAGATTTCTATGTTCACCATTGAAGAATTTGATAACTGGAAAACACGTATGCAGGCTCATCTATCAGCTTTACATGATGAGATGTGGATAGTGATAGAGGATGGGCCACTGCAAATAGTGAAGGTGAACCAACTGCAAGGAGAGCTGCTGCAGCTGAAAGAGAGGAGGTTGCTCCTCCTAGACCAGCTATGGTTGAAAAACCAAGAGCTGAATGGACAAATGATGACAGAAAAAGATACAACCTTGACAACGTGGCCAAGGATATACTTTACAAGACTTTGGACAAAACCATGTTCAACAAAGTTAAATCTTGCAAGACAGCCAAAGAAATCTGGGATAAATTAACTTTAATTTGTGAAGGATCTAAGCAGATTAAGGAAAACAAATTATCTGTTGTTGTTCAAAATTTTGAAAAATTTAAAATTCTTGCAGGTGAAACGATGGACCAGCTGGATGCTAGATTCACTGAAATTACAAATGAGCTCTCAACACTTGGGGAAGAATACACACAGAAGGAGATGTGTATGAAGATACTAAGGAGCCTCCCAGCTGAGTGGGAAATGAAGACCATGACTCTAAGGCACTCAATGGACCTATCAAAAACATCAAATCATGAACTATTCTCAGACCTCAAAGCTTATGAGTTTGAGCTGAGAAGAAAAAATCAAGAGGAGATAACTGTACCCAAAACAGCGACACTCATAGTCAAGGAAGGGAAGAGAGCTGAGACCAAAGAAGTCATTGACCAGGAGGAAATTGCCTTGATGGTTAAAAAATTCAACAAGTTCTTCAACAAGAACTACAAAAGAAACAAAGGTGAATCCTCCAGAAGACATTCAGCTCCCTCCAAGTCAAGGCAAGATAGGCCACCAAAGAGAGCTGAGTATCAAAAGGTCGAATATCAAAGAGCTGACAATCCAAGAAATGAGAGAGCTGATCAAAAAGTTGAAAACTGGTGTTGGAATTGCAGACAACCAGGAGACTTTGCTATTGACTGTCCATATCCTGTAGTCAATAAATACAGAAATGAAGAGGAAAGAAAAGTCTTCAGAGAAAGAAGGCAAGAAAAGAAAAGAGCTATGTTGGCTGTTGAGACTGCTCATACAGCTAAGTCAAAAGAAGCTGCAGACTCAGAGAGTAGTGAAGCTGACTACTCAAGTGACTCTGAAGAAGAAGATCTAATTTGTCTAATGGCTAAAGAACTAGATCAACCTGACCAAGAAGATGAGGTACATTCTAACTCATCTCACTCAGATTCTAGTGATAGTGATTGTAACACACACACTTCATCACCCACTGATCTTTGTGATTCATTAGGAAAAATGATGAAAGACTTTGAGCACATTAAATCCTCACACACACTATTAAATGAGGAAAACAACCAGCTCAAAAGCCAAAACTCACAGCTGACTAAGGAGCTGAGTACTCTAAGTCACATAGCTGATGAGAACAAATAGTCAAGGCCGATAATCTTAAACTAATAGCGAGATATAGCTGCTATAGAAAAGAGAGAAAATGATCTCAAAAATATGATTGCTTCATTCACAAAGGCATCTAAATCATTGGATGACCTTATCATGAGCCAAAAATAATGTGGAGACAAGACAAGCTTAGGATTCAATTCCTTTGTGCTTAGTCAAACTCCAAGAGTGATCTTGGAAAAAGGATCTTCAAGTAATGAATCATCTCAAAAATCCAAGACACCAAATGCTACACACACATTCATTCCAAAGCACAATCACAAACAAACTGGCCTTGGATATAAAGGAAAAGGAAAACAACCAGTTGAGTATGCTGAGAGGACAACTGAGAAGAAATCCAGCAGAGTTCCTCAACAAACTCCAAACAGGAAGTACTCTGTGAAGAAGAAACAGAGCTACCAAAATCCCCAGATATATCAAAAGAACACAAATGATGGGAATGGTAGAAACTACCCAAGTCAAGCTGATTGGAATAATGTGAAATATCAGCCAAGACCTATGGAATACATGCCAAAATGGCAAAGACCTAGAACTCATCAAAGGTCATTCCCAAGGCAACAGAACTATCATCAGCACACATATGCACCCAAGCACTACACTCAGAGATATCACCATTACCCAAAGAAGGCAATTGCTAAAACACACACACAGGCATACAGACAAAAGAGACAGCTGTATGAACCCAAAGCCCCCAAGCAATTTGCCAAAGTGAATTATGATTATGGCATAGATAGATGGCAACCTCTTAGAGTCAAATCATTTGGCTATAGGTTGGTTGGATCATCTTACAGCACTAACCCTTCAGGACCCAGGCAAGTATAGGTACCTAAAAACTAATTTCCTTGATTGCAGGTTCAAGGAACAGCTGAGTGCCAAGGAACCTGGTACATGGATAGTGGCTGTTCCAGACACATGACAGGAAATAAGAAAAATCAGTCAAAGTTCAAGGAGATTAGAGGTGCAAAAGTCATATTTGGAGGAAATGAAGCTCCATGGGAAATAAGAGGCACTGGATCCATCAAGAAAAATGGATTAGAAATCACAAATGTTGCATACGTTGAAGGCCTAAACTTCAACCTGTTAAGCATCAGCCAACTCTGTGATAAGGGCTACAATGTTGGATTCAATATGGGAGTGTGCCAAATCAAAGACACTAAATCAAATGAAGTAGTGTTGCAAGGATCCAGACAAAAGAACATGTATGTGGTAGATTGGTCGACTGCCACACCAAGTACTTGTCTGCTAGCAAAAAGTACAGCCGAATCAAGTTGGCTGTGGCACAAGAAGCTGAGTCACCTGAATTTCAAGACAATTAACAAGCTGGCAAGGAGTAATCTTGTACAAGGACTTCCAGACTCAGTGTATAAGAAGGAAAGTGTTTGTGATGCATGCCAGATGGGAAAGCAGATCAAATCACCATTCAAAGAGAAGTCAAGTCCTTCTTCAACAAGGATATTGCATCTATTGCATATGGACTTATTTGGTCTAGTTGAACCAGCTAGCATAAGTGGAAAGAAATACACTCTAGTAGTGGTGGATGATTATTCAAGATATACATGGACAATCTTCATGTGTAAAAAGAAGGAAACTTTGCAGAAGTTACCTCAACTGATGAAAAGAGTTCAAAATGAGAAGAGTCAAACCATCATAAAGATAAGATCTGATAGAGGAACTGAGTTTGTTAATGGAATAATAACTCAGTATTGTGTTGAAAGTGGTATTGCTCACGAATTATCTGCAGCAAGGACTCCAGAATGGAGAATGGAGTTGCGAAAGAAGAATAAATCACAAGGAAGCGACAAGGACCATGTTAGTGAAGCAGGGCTTTGCTAAAAGATTTTGGGGTCAAGCCATCAATATCGCATGCTATACTCAAAATAGATGCATGATAAATAGACAGCTGACAAAGACTCCCTATGAGATTTGGACAGGGAGAAAGCCAAATGTTGCATATTTCAGATTATTTGGATGTAAATGCTTCATCCACAACAATGGCAATGATAATCTAAAGGCTTTTGATGCTAAAGCTGATGAAGGTATCTTCTTCGGATACTCAGCTGAAAGTAAAGCCTATAGAGTGCTGAACAAAAGGACTATGGTCACAGAAGAATCTATCCATGTGGTTTTTGATGAACCTAATGTAAATGGAGAAGACATTGAGGAGTTAGGCGATAAAATTTGAATCAGCTAACTATGCAGAAGAGTCCTTATATTGAAGCTGAAGCTGGAGTAATTAATCAAGGTGAAGATGAGATAGCTGAATCTCAAAGACAGCTGAAAAATCTGCAGCCAAGTGATGATGGGAGAGCTGCTCAAGATAACACAGCTGCAAGACGACTGAACCCAGCTGACTTAATCCAACGTGATGTGAGATGGCTGAGAGACCATCCACCAGAGCTAGTCATTGGAGATGTACGAGATGGTGTAAGAACCAGATCCAGAGCTCAACAAGAAGCAATGTTCACTTGTTTTATTTCCCAAATAGAGCCAAAAGATGTGTCCCAAGCATTGGATGACACACATTGGATTCAGGCCATGCAAGAAGAGCTGAATCAGTTTGAAAGAAACAAAGTATGGGAATTGGTTCAAAGACCAACCCATCAAAATGTTATTGGCACAAAATGGGTTTTCAGAAACAAGATGAATGAAGAGGGTTTTGTGGTAAGAAACAAAGCAAGATTGGTAGCCAAAGGGTATTGCCAAGAAGAAGGGATAGATTTTGATGAAACTTTTGCTCCTGTTGCAAGATTAGAAGCAATAAGGATGTTTCTTGCCTATGCTGCTCACAAGAACTTCACTGTATATCAAATGGATGTGAAGAGTGCATTTCTAAATGGATTGTTGGAAGAATAAGTCTATGTTGAACAACCTCCAGGATTTGAGCAGAAGACTCTTGGAGATAAGGTGTACAAACTCAAGAAAGCTCTATATGGATTGAAACAGGCACCTAGAGCATGGTATGATACATTATCTCAATTCCTAACTGAGAATGGATTCACCAAAGGCAAAGTGGATAGAACACTCTTCAGAATTCAAGATGAAGAGAGTATACTGCTTGTTCAAATATATGTGGATGACATTATTTTTGGATCCACAAACAAAGAGCTGTGTGATAAGTTCTCAAACCTCATGCAAGGCAAATTTGAGATGAACATGATGGGAGAGCTGACATTCTTTCTAGGACTTTAAGTTAAACAGTTGAAGGATGGAACCTTCATAAGTCAAACAAAGTACACCAGAGATTTAATGAAGAAATTTGGTATGGAAGAGAAGTCTTCTGTGAAAATACCAATGAATACATCGATCAAGATGGATATGGATGCGGAGATGGCAAGCCCGTGGATCAAACCAGATACAGAGCACTCATTGGATCACTGCTCTATCTCACAGCAAGTAGGCCAGACATCACCTTTGCAGTAGGTGTATGTGCAAGATTCCAATATGCTCCAAAAGAAAGCCATATGACTGTAGCTAAGCGAATCCTAAGATATTTGAAGGGATGCCAGGAAGTCGGCTTATGGTATCCAAAGGAAGATGGATTCAAGCTTATTGGTTACTCAGACTCTGACTATGCTGGATGTAGAGTTGACAGGAAGAGTTCTTCAGGTACATGTCAAATGCTTGGAAACAGATTAGTTTCCTGGTTTAGCAAGAAGCGAAACTCAATAGCCACATCCACAGTTGAAGCAGAGTACATAGTTGCGGGCAAATGTTGTGCCCAAGTCTTATGGATGAGACAACAACTGAGAGATTATGATGTTGAAGAAAAAGAAATTCCAATTATGTGTGATAACACAAGTGCTATTGCAATCACTCAAAATCCTGTGTTGCATTCAAGACCAAAGCACATTGATGTCAGATATCATTTCATAAGAGATCATGTTAAAAAGAAAGACATCACCTTGGAATACATCTCAACCGATAAAGCATTGGTGACATATTCACAAAGCCATTATGTGAATCAAGATTTGAAGAGCTTAAGCATGAGCTAGGGTTAATTGAGCTGAGTTAACACTCAGAAGACTCAAGGAGAAGAGATGGAATGTGAAAAGATGAAAATAGAAGCGGGCGTATGAATCGACTAAGTGAATCGACCATATCGGAAGGTCACCAGATCAAGTTAGGCGGCAATTTTGTGTCACTATATGAACAGAGGAAAGAGGAGTTGAATGAACTAAGGAGTAAGCTGAGTCATTTATGAGCTAAGTGACAAAAATGCAGTCGTTTTTAATAAGCGGGAATGTTTTAAGGATGACGTCGGATAATAATGACAGTGCATCAAAAAGCTCGCACGACAAAGCATATGATTGGATATAAATGCTGCCGCATTAAATGCGAGTAATTAAATGCTAATTGGCGTGCTAAATCTGAGTTGTTGATCTCGATCAAATTTCAAAAACCGTATGCACGTCCTTTCATAACCCATACATATACCATTTTGTTCAGCTTCTCTCTCACACTACACTAAAACTGCTCATCTCTCCAAAAGCAAAGACAATATTTTTCTCTCAAAACCCTATCAAATCTTCAAGGCAAATTTCTAAGGTTTCGTTCGGTAAAACTCAAAAATGGAAACTACATATGATTTCGCTAAGTTGGGAAAGCAAATCCACACTGGTTCTATCGTGGATTTCGAAGGGATGATCAAACAGGGGTCCGATGAAACCCTTGTGAAGAAGATAGCTGAGAAAGTGGAGAAATCGGATCGAAACACTTTCTCACGATGGAGTTTCAGATGACGTATGTGGAAGAGGTCGCCCAGTTCTACGTGAACGCTGAAGTTCACGATTAGGGCATCAAGTCTTCTGTTCACGGAAAAGAGTTTACGATCACTGCTGAAGATCTAGTGGAGCATTATTTGCTGCCGTCGGAAGGAGTGTCGGAGATCTATGAGGCCGATGTAAACCTGGCTGCTGCATGGAAGGAAGTGGCCAAACTTGAATGTGCTACGAAAGTTGTCTACACAGCTGATAAGAAGCTGCTGAAGGAAGATTATCATAAGCTACTGGATATTGTTGCCAAGTGTGTAGACATAAAATTTGGAAGCTTTAATCAGCTATCCAAAACCAAGCTGATCATCATGGCTGCGATCATGGAGGAGAAAAAGGTAAACTGGGCTGAGTTTGTATACAGCAGACTCTGCCAGAATGTTGGAAACAAGTCCTTCAAGGATGATGGGTCGTTAAGAGGATCTCTGGGGTATGGGATTGTAATTGGCCGGTTGATAGAGGTGAAAGGTGTTCCACTCCGACATGGAAAGGCGTTCCATGTCAACAAGAAAATGTTCCGATTGAATCTCTCGGGAAGAGAGCTTATGCCAAGAGAGCAGACACCAGTGAGGGGGAATCAACTGACCCTGAGGAAACAACTGTTGCCTCCCCTCCGAAGAAGAAAGCTGCCCATGCAGCTGGAAAGAAGACTGCCCAGTGCCCCAAAAAAAAAACATCCGCACTGCCCGCAGCCGAGTCACCCGCAGCCGCAGCCGTGTCTCCCGCCCCTGCGACAGCAGTGAGAAGGAACCTCAAATACCTTCTCCGTTGTCAAGAAGAAGAGGATGACAAGCCAAGAAAGCCAGCTCCTCGAAAAAAGAAAGTAGCACCCCCCGCCGCCTGTGACTACGAGGAAAACGCATCCGAACTGTGTTCCGGTGTAAGGACCAAAAGAAGAAGACTCTACAAGCATTCGAGCTTGAGAAAACAAATTGGTCGCCACTCACCGAACAGATCGGCGAGACAATTGGAGAAGTAGAGTCTCCGTAAATCATTGATGAAACAACCCAAATCTGCTTTGAGGCCGATCAGCAGAGCGCAAGTCGAAGACCAGTGAGATAGGACAACCGAGAATAAGAAGCGGCTAAGACCGCCGAATCTCCTGTGGACAGATCATGTCCCCGCTTGCAAGAATCTTTGAGGTGAAGAGCGGCAAGCTCGCTACCCTCCATTCCCTTCGAAAGAAGTGGCGAGAAGATGATGACGATGATGTGATCATGCTATCTCCACCATATCTAGACATCCAAAATCGTCTGCAAGAATGGAGGAAGTGGAAGCTGAGTCGCTCAAGGGAACAGTTCCAAAGACCTGAATTTATTGAAGAAGAGGAAGAACTGATGAATTTCCTTGGATTGACCACAGTGGTCCAGGCACTGGATGAAGAGAACTACATAGATATCTTGAATATCTTCAAAGAAAAGGAGAAGGAAAGGTTGGCAGAAGAGGCTGAAGCTCGTGAGAAAGCCATCATCTCGTCCCTTCATCGAAAAACATCGATCACACTCATCCCCACTTCGATGTTCTCTCGGGAAGTGATGAGGATCTAGACCACCTGCTTTGCGACGGAAGAGCTAGAAACGCAGCAAGCCATGCGGGAATCCAGGATGATGATGAGCAAATAAATGATGGAAGGACCAGAGAGTCTTCCAAATCTCACCGGAGATTGATCCATTAGGAGTGGTACAACAGATTGCCACTGTCATTGCTGCAACCACTTCTTCAGCTCACTCAGAGGATGGATCTAGGGGACTTGGCGATGAAACTGGGAACTTGGGGACCCAAGTCTAGCCAACCCCTACTGAAGGTGTCTTACCACCTGCCCCAACGACTGAACACTCACAGAAATAGCCGAGAGTTTGGAGAAGAGTGACCCCAACCCAAGTCACTCACCGGTGGTGTGCCGGTGGGAAACTCCTCCACTGCGGCCTAGGTCGGAGGTTGCTGCGATAACTCCACCATGAATCTCGGAGGAGAAGTGGAGAAGGAACAAGAAAAAGAAACACAACAAGTTGTCACCAAGAAGCTCGAATAGTTGAGTCCGTCTCACCGAAGTGCCAATCTAGCTGCGAGGACGCCGCTGGCGATGCGGTCGAGGCACATGATGGATCTACCCCGGAGTTAACACTGGGCAATGAAAGTGCAATCCACGGAGTTGAGACTCCTGTGGATGCCAGCGTAGAGAAGACCCTAAGACAACGAGTCTGCCGAAGGGAATGTCAAGGCCTTGCTACGATTGAGACTGCGGGAGGTAATGAAGGCTGGGGAGGTTGAGACTTCCCAGGTAAAGAGGCGAAAACACGTAACATTCCTCCTGTTATCATTGATGCATTTGAGAATGAGATAAGTGCCCTTCATGATTCCCAAGACAACCCCGACATAACTTTTCCGGAATCGAAGGTGATGATGGTGAGTAATCCCCTATTGAAAATCCAAACGACTCAGCTGAGGATGTTCATCCAAGCACGAGTAAGTCAGATCTCAAGGCTACTCGCCAATCATTCACTTTTGATGATGAGCCAGCACTTCAAGTCTCATCATCTTCCGATGACGCCACTGATATGGCCGAGGACCAGACAACTCAAATGGAAAAACCACCGAGACCGAAGCGAAGGCCGTTGAGATAGCGAGCTCAACCAGTGGTCCATACCACAACAGACCCCAGTGCATCACGATCAATCTACGCGAGCTCCCAACGCTGCAAAGAAATTAACTCAACCGGGCACATCACGGCCGCAAATCATAGTTGAACACATTCCCTATGTCCGTGATGCTGCGTTTGAACAAACGTTACCCTTCTCACTAGAGCTGCCTGATCTTGATGAAGAATCAACTAGAGATCAGAGCCGATTCCACAAACCTGATCCAGTCATTCCCACAGATACCATCGTCCCAACAGATTTTGATTTTGATGTTGCTTGGCCACTAATGAGGCAGAGGTGACAACGAGGTTCGAGAAGTCTTCAAGGCAATCTTTGAGATTGAAAAGATGGAAAGGCACCAGCCTCATTGGATATGCTACTGGATAACGAGGATGCAAATCTTACGACCGTCTGCGTGGAATAGTAAAAAGAATCGAAATGGTGGCAATAGCGATGAAGCAATGCGTGTGGAAACAGGTTCGATACTTCAAAGCATTGTACAATAAAATGTTGATCTGGAGCGCCGATAATGCTGACATGAAGAAGAGGATGCAATAAAATATTGATAGGATGTATGCCTATCATACCATCAAATGGAACTATTTGTGAGAATTTCATCGAAAAGAACTTCTGGCGTAGAGAGAATATGAATGAAAAATTCAGCCTTCTTATAGCTGAAATGAAGTTGGTAATGTGACCCCGATCAAAAGTCACCCGCTTTCGAATTTCGGACAACATACTCCGCAGAGAATCAAGCGAACTCAACTATCACCCCTGAGATTTCATGCTTGTTGGCATGTTCCCGGGGTTCCTCTCTCCTTTGATGATGCAAAAAGGGGAAGAGGAATACCTAAAGACGTTGAAAGAATCGTCGGTTTGAGAAGAAGGTTGTTGAAGCGAAGAAAAACAATTTGAGGAAGCGAGAAGAAAGATATAAGGAAAATCCATTGAGGAAGGTTCGAAAGACATGACTTTAATGGTTGCTAGAACCCTCAACAAGGACTTGTCACGGTGACATCATCAACAAACTTCGGTGACTCTGCTCGCTCCAACACTCTGCTGTACCCATGTCCGAGAAGAGGAAAATAGTAGAAGCGAGAGATGAAGGAGGTTGAAAGAAAAATGGATTCCCGTCACGATGGACATCTTTTGAAACAATAGGAGGCATTCCAGCAGGAAGAGACACCGGCCATTTCAGACGTCCATACCGAGCCTAGATCAGTTGATGAATTCAAAACGCTCGCATCCGAGGGATACTTCGAAGGCATGACCATAGCCCAAGCCTGGGACTTGTATTGGGAAAAAGGGCTCAAGCTGTGCGAAGAAGGCGCGACAGCGACGAGACTCTGCGATCACTCTGCGGGTCACTCTCTTGGAAAGAAGAAGGCTCCAATACAATACACGCCCAGAGGAAGAGGAGGAAGAGGTTTCAGACCTAGACCTCTACCCAAAAACATTGAATACATAGATCTAGGAAAGAAAGCAGGGATCTATTGGGCTGGATTTGATGCCATAGCAAATATTGAAGTGGCAAGGAAGAATGCTGAGTATGTAAAAAGAATTGAAGAAAATAGAAGACAAGATCAGCTGTGGGAAGAGAGTCAATAGAGGCAAGAAAGAAAGAGAAGAGACAGAAGGCCGCCAAAAGAGCCTACGAGAAAAAAAAGCAACAAGATGAAAAGAAGAGAAAGAGAGCAGAGACGGGCACAGAGTGAAGAAAGAAAAGAAGGAAGCGTGAAGGCGATGAAGTGTTGTTGCCTACCCCTTCATGTATTTTACTGTTGTAAATACATATGTATGTAAGTCTTCTGTACGATGAATAAAAGTTGTGTAATTTCTATATTTTTGCGTAGATAGAGAATGTTATGTTTGCTCTGATACACATTGTAAATAGCTGTGTAAAGGACAAGAATGTTATGATCAATAAAAAGATCAATTCTACGCATACATTCTCTGTTTCTACATTGTTTGTATGTATCTTTGCCAATTACATTTTGTATGTATGTTTTAAGTTTTGGCATCATCAAAAAGGGGGAAATTGTTGGGAAATTTATTTATTAGATTTTGATGAATGCCATGTAAAACTTAGACTAGAAAGTTGGCACCCCATTTTCCTTGTAATTTGTATTATAATAGATAGGGTTTGTCTTTTAGCCGAGTCAAGTCGACTATGCCTAGATATACAAGAAATCAATCAAGACGAAATGAAGACTCATTTTGAAACATTTGAGTATGACAAGGAGGAGAAGTCAAGAACTCGACTGAAGGAGTATCAACTGAGATACAAAACATAAGAAGAGTCAGTCAAGTCAAGCAAAGAAGCCAAGTCAAGTCAAGTTGAAGTGACGGATGAGTCTTTCAATCATTGGAGCGGTTTCAAGTCACCTGGGAAAAAGCGATTGCAAAGAGGAGTTAATCGAAAAGAATCCATTGCACAAAAAAGTCAAGAATATTACTTAATCAAGTAATACTTCCATGCTTGCCATGTTTTAAAGTGCTCGATCCCGAGAAGCGTGCAAAAGTAATAAACCAATGGAAGCACGCACCTTGTGTCGAACTTGGAAAGTCAAAAAGACATTTAATACGAGGAAATGTCAACATCAAGGATCGCAACAAGACAAGCCAATCGAACACAAGTGACTTTTGAAAATCAGCCTATCTCTTCAACGGGCGATTTTTGAAAGTTCACTATAAAAAGCGCAGATGAATCACTTTGAGAAAGGGTTACCTTGACAACCCGAACCCACGAACATTCAAGTTATTATTCGAACCGTAACACTGCAAAATATTCTCAAGTTATTCAAGAAAATCCTCAAGCCTAAATTTGAAGGAAATCGATCCAACACCAAACCGGAAGGAAAGGCAACTTCAAACTGTTTAAGAGGAAACTTTTGAAGAATCAAAAGGGTCTACATTCCAAGAAGGATTGTAGAAAGGTTCAAGGTCGAACCGATCTCAAGTTATTGGAGGGCTTCGTGATCAAATCCAAGAAGCTTGAGCAAGTGGGTCAAGTAGCAAGGCAACCGCCCGTGAAGAAGCGAGTCGACGAGAAGCCACCAGTGACCAATCATCTCAGGCCGAGTCCCAAAGGATCAAGTCGGTTGTGTGATCAAGAACATGTATCTGGGATCGATAACCACTTTGTACTGATCAATACTTAGTGGATTCCTCCGGGAGTTGGAGAAGAGAGGAGTAGAAGAATTACCCCATCTTGAACCTCTATAAAAATTATTGTGTCATTTACATTTCAGCATTTAATTTCTGCATATCATTTTATATGTGCTGATAATTTGCTATCCAACTGATAAGTAACAAAGTGCTAAAACCAAGTGTTAAAACAAACTTAAACCAAATTCAAGGGTGTTAAGTCTTCCAATGAAAATTTCATCACATCCAAGTTAAGGTTTAGACTAAACAATCGAGTTATTCTATCAAATCAATCAAGTCATTGAGTGGCTAACTCTGGGTTAACTAACTTAGCTGTCCCTCAAGGACTTAGCTGTATATTTGACTCTGTAAGATTTTAAAAGGACTAAAATCAAAAAGTTGGTAAGGTTTATTCAACCCCCCATTCTAAACCTTACTAACATCCCTTGGGACCTACATCCAGACTAAGTCCAAGGAGCATGTCAGTGTAAGTCCAAGCGGCTACGATAATCTAGAGAGGGGGGGGGTGAATAGATTATCTCCATCTTTTCGATTTTACCCTCTTTTACAAAACAAATGCGCCAAGATAATAACAAAGGTGCGAAATGTAAATAGCACACGTCGATTTAAAGAGGTTCAACCCACCTAGGGCCTAATCCTCTACCACCCCAGTATCTCCGGGATGGATTTCAAAAAGAAAAAAAGATTTTATTAATAATTACCACAATTATTACAACAAAATCTTACACCAACACCTTGAAGAGCACCACACTCTTCTTCAACACCACCTTTGATTACCACAATCTCACTTGAAGATTACCACAATCTCCAAACGGCACCTTGTGAAGATTACCACAATCTTCACCCTTGAAGAGCACCACACCCTTCAACACCTCAACAAGAAGATTACCACAATCTTCTTACACCTAACACCTAGATCACCCAAGTGTGTTCTTACCACAAGAACACTCACAAGGATATCTTTTGTTGAATGATAACCCAAAAATTCAAGATTACAACTCGATAATGAATTATACAATTGAGTGCAAGTGTAATCAAGAATAGCCTAGACCTTAAGGATGTGAAAGTGATAAGCTAGGCAAATTACAACAAGAATAATGACAATATAAGACCAAGTGTTTGCTTGAGTATTTCTTGTTGTGTTGTGTTGTTCTCTCTTTTTGTTGTGCTTCAAATCTTCCTCTATTTATAGGAGATGATTGATACTTGAAATCTGATATCTACAAAAAAATTGCAATTAAAATCAAGATTATAGCTGTTAGAAATCAATCCCACAAATTAGGAAAAGCTATCTCTGGCACGACAACGGTTAGAATTTTCTTTTCAAACTTGCGATGCGGCCGGTCGCACATAAATAGAAGTTCAAAAATGACACAAAGATTTTTACATAGGGTGACCGGCCGACGTGGGGTTCGGCCAGGTCACCCCTATGTCCAACCGGTCCATGTCTCAAGGAAATGAAGAACGGAGTTTCTGTTTCAACCAAGACATGTAGGTCACAGTCGCACTCGGGCCACGGCGACCGCTTTTTTTTTATACTCCAGGTTAAATTTTGTTTCAACGTACTCTTCAGTGCGGGTTGCCCTATAGGCGATCGGTTTACCTCGAGACAGATATGTTGTCCGATTTTTTTTTAAAAATAAACCTCAAGAAATACTCAGAAAAATTCGTAAAAATATTTTAAACCGATCGGGAGTATTTAGGACAACATTAGAAATATAGTTTTGATGAAATAACACATTAATACAAAAAGTGTTTATCCGATATAAACTTCAAGAAATACCCCGATAAATAGTAAAAACATTTTAGACCGATCGGAGTATTAGGACAACATTTAGAAACATAGTTTTGATGTAAAACATTATGACATAAAATCATTAAAAAGCGTTGTCAATTTAGTCGAAAATAAACTTGAAGAAATACTCCAAAAATATTAAAAACATTTTAAATCATTTTAGGAGTATTTGGACAACCTTTAAAAACATTGTTTTTTGGTGTAAAAACAAAATCATCAAAATCATGATAAAACCATTTATCAAACAATCTCCCCACTTTTGATGATTACAAACCACAACAATTCAACAAGGTCGATTTTGAAAACAAAACAATTTTGAGAGGCGATTTTGAAAACAAAACAAGTTTTCGATTAAAAATAAATATCCGTTGAGAGCGACAACATTCCGCGCAATAAAAACACAAGGATGGGAGTAGAGATATTAAAACACATATAGCAAATGCTCCCCTATCAACATGCACAACAAAGAGTAATATAGAAGCAACTTAATCAAAAGCTAAAAGCTTAGCTTTTCAATATTGAGCTTAAGTATCAATAACTTAAAAGCTCCCCGTCAAAAGAGACATCATTAGAAACATATATAAGTCCATACTACAACCAATGGACCAAGAATCATACATAACCATAATACATCAAGTGGACATAATATGATCCACAACTTATGGCTTTACATCGCCACAACTTATAAATGCTTCTTTTTTCGTTGAGCTTATCTTAGCTTCTTTGAGCTAAAGAGCTTATAACTGTTCTCCCCCTTTGGAATCATCAAAAAGAATGTTAGCACGATAAATACATCATATATTCATATCAAAGTGCGCAACTAAACCGATGTATCGAGCTATTTGAACATTGAAGCTTATAAACCAAATAGGAGGAAAAGTTGAATCATACGACTTGTAGAAGTTTATGAAAACTCATTTGATAAGAAAAACATGATTTCTATAAATATATAAGACTTTTGAAATCGAGAGAATCATGTATGTGATGAATTTTTCATTGAAACATTTTATCGAACACTTGGCGGGCGTCAAAACTTGAGAAAGATATATAGCCCTTGTAAATGAAATCAAGCCAAGTTTTTCATCACCAAATGCAATTTAACAAATGTCAATCATCATCAATCAATAAGCATCACTAAAATATATGAATTGCATCTAGAAAATACATATAAGCCACAAACTCAAGGGTTCAACCCAATTGAGCTAAAGAGAGTGAAATTCTTACCATTCGATCAGAAGATGAGCAATGATGATGATAATCGAGCTAGACAATCCCCAAAATATATAATTTATGCAACAAAACACATTTGAAGTGAATTGTGTGAAAATGTCAAAGGGACGAAAATAAAGTTGAAAGGGCCAAAATGCCACAAATGAAACAAAAACAATTTTAACCAAAAATCTCCAAGGGCGACAGTCAGGGCATGGGCGACCGTCGGCTCCCCGCCCGGCAGCCAACATTTTGATTCTGTTTTGAAATCAAATTTGATCCAAAATCCGATTTTTTGCCCCTAAGTTTTAAAAACGTGCAAAATGCAAACGTGACCTAATTCAATATACATTATGTCATAATCAAGCTCAAATGAGGTAAAATACTCAGCGGTTAATGATTAAAAAGTCCGCGAGTTGTCCTTGAGACGAATTAAGCACATCTCAAGTTTTTGTTAAAAACTCAATCCCCTTTTTTAAAAAAAAAATATCCAATCTCAATATGTTTAGTTCGATTATGACCAACTATATTTTGAATACGGAAAACCGTATAATAAAAATACCGGACTTGTTATCCCAAAAACTAAGAACATTTTAAAACTATGGATATACAAGTCATAAGAAGAAGTGCCTTTCAAATATTTGAAGATTTCTTTTAACGGTACTTTTTAATGAGATTCGTTAGGATAGTTTTGAAGTCGAGCATATAGACATAAGGCATATGGAATGTAGAGTCTATAGGAATAATAAAATATACCTCGTTATTTGTCGGCCGATATGCCTTTCTCAACCTTTTTTTCAATCTTTTAGCCATAGAGGTTGAGATGGTTAACTTCTTTCTTCAATGCTTAACTCCTTCAAGAGTTCTTTTGAAATATATCCATCTTCTTGAGTCCCGACAAGAAATTAGGCTCCCCA